>OY992879.1:132945361-133330361 GCA_963921405.1 Cepaea hortensis | reverse complement strand
CCCCAATGTAGGCTACAGGACAACAGAAGAAGCAGATGCCCTAGTAAGCAGACATGTATGAGCTTCTGCAGAACAAAGAAGTGATCATCAGATAAATATTCATTATCACCATTGTGTACTCTGCCAAGTGGTGTAGGCATTCATGTCTCCCCACAGATCTCAGTCCTGGTTTTCTGAGTTTAGTTTACTGATAGTAGTCCACCATGCCTTAGATCATCACTCCTGCCTGTCTGCCTTCTCTACCACTGACCTCTCCAGTTGTTAGGATGCTCTCTGGTGTCTTTCTTCTCATTATGTGATCAAAGAACACTGTTTGCCTCTTTCCGCCAGTTGTGTATGATGTTCTATTTTCATTATCCTCTTCCAGGTAGTCATTGTTAGCTCTGGCTTTCCAGGCTATTCACATTTGTCTCAGAAACTGCATATCCACTGCCTCCAAAAGTGGTAAAGTCCACTGACAAGTGAAATCACTGGGTCTGGCAAATGAAAGAAGACGGAATAAAGAGTTCCCCGCCCGTGTGTTGCCGGGGCCCATATGGGGGAGCAAAGAATAGTAACACTGTTCCCTACCATGCACGTCGTAAGAGGCGACTAAGGAGGCTATGGTTCCGTCGCCCTGCTACTGAGTGAGTGCGTGGCGTGACACTGTGAGCTGTCAATTTCGCGTGGAATGCTTTTGCATCGGCCCGTGGTTGTTTTTAGCATGAACTGCGAGTTCGGAACGATGGCGGCCGGCTGTTGCTGGATTGACTGGTTTGCCTTTTCGGTTCACAAGTACTTTTTTCAGGAGACTCCTGCGAGTCGGCGCTGTAGCTACGGAGTTCTTGCTTTGTGCGGCGCTTTCGGTGGGTTGCCCTGCGGAAAGAGACCGAGCCATATGGGATAAAACCCGGGTCAATGAAGTCTTTCTGGTGACTGCCGTTTCCATCGACGATGAACTATTTTTCGTGGAGGACTTTTGTGTTGGCATTCTGGCGGCGGCATTATGCACAGTGTACCTGTGCGGGCTGTTGGCTAGCCGACACTCCTGTCTATTCCATTGTTCACATAGGGCAGTGAGGAGCATTTTGTGTGATATTCACTGGCACAGGATCGGAGCAATATGGGGATGACCCTTTGCCGTGAAGTTGGAACCGCAACTAACTAACTAATAAAGAGTTCCCTCAAGTTTCCCAACTAAAGAAAGATATAGACTGAAAACTATGAAAATGCTACCATCAGATGACTTCTTGTGGCAAAGAAAAGTTCTTAACACACAGGATAATAAGAACATCACACTGACAGCATAACGAGAAAATCACACAGTATAACAAGAAAATCACACAGACATTATAACAAGAAAATCACACAGACATTCTAACAAGAAAATCACAATCACTGAACATCAACCTAAAAGACTTGGCTTCCCAACAGAATGGTTAAAGAGGAGTGTCTGATGGTTGCACGACATTTAATTCCCCTGTGTATTATCTAATAAGAATTTATGTTACAAGCTGAATACCTTTAATTTACTGACATTCGCTGTCATTGTGTTAAAAACAGATTATGTGAATGAACTTCATAAAGACTGAAAATAATAGTCACAAACATCTGTTGAATAAAATTAAATTGCTACTCAGTAGTTCTGGCCACAATGGTGACTAGTCGTGGGACAGAGGTCGGCACATATATTGGCTGAAATTGGTGGATTTAACCACCTAACTTTAGTGTCAGTTTCAGTTTTGGCCACTTCCAGCACCCTTTCTACATTTGGACAACCAGGCGCTGCTATTGAAGATTTCTGGATACTCAGCAGCCTGTTCAGGAGCACCATGTTGGAATCACACTGAAAATAGAAAAGGGAAATCCCGTAGAATGCAAGTAGAGCTGCTGTACACCCAGCTGTTAACAATCCATGCACTTCATTCTTTAGTGAATTATCAGCCTATTCTATTTTTTCAACTTATTTAACTAAAAGTTGTTTGAGGATGTTCTTTGAAAAATATATAGAAGTTCAAAAAAGTATATATGTTTGTTTTATAGACTACAAGAAAGCATTTGATAGAGTACAACGTGAATGACTAATTACGTGCCTTCAAGATATAGGAGTAGACGGAAAGGACATCAGACTTATTAGTAACTTGTACTGGGAACAAGTGGCGTCTGTTAGATGCGGAAATAACAATTTGTCGCCCATAGTGATAAAAAGAGGAGTACGGCAGGGATGTGTACTGTCCCCAAGCCTCTTGAACATATACACAGAAAGAATTTTTAAACAAGTTGAAATGCCTGCACTTAACATAAATGGAAGAATCATAAACAATCTTAGGTCTGACGATAACCATGTTACTAGCAGAAAGTTAACAAGAGTTGCAAGACCTAGTGGAACAAGTAAACAGGCACAGTGCAGAAGGTGGCTTAGATCCATCCATCCATCATGTGCCATGCCGGTAATGGGCGGTCATGTTCTGCCATCTCACTCGATCACCAGAGTCGTGGATCAGCTCCATGTTTCTGTCTCGACCATTCCACAAGGCCAAGCCA
Source organism: Cepaea hortensis (assembly GCA_963921405.1). Taxonomy (NCBI): domain Eukaryota; kingdom Metazoa; phylum Mollusca; class Gastropoda; order Stylommatophora; family Helicidae; genus Cepaea; species Cepaea hortensis. The sequence goes on along the minus strand of OY992879.1, from coordinate 133,327,838 downwards.
TCCAGATACTTGCTTCTAGGTCTTCCCCTTGGTCTGTTCCCATCGATCTTACCAGTTGTCACCAAGTTCTCCAAATCATTTCTTCTCATACCATGCCCAAAAAATTGTGACTTAGATATTAACATCCAAACAAACAAAAACTATGATAATTAGCAGTGAAAAGGAAAGGTCATCAATGAACATCACAGCCTATGGGCAGATACTAGAACAAGTAACAGGTTTCTCCTATCTTGGACATATAATAACAGATGATCGCAGAAGTGAAATGGAAATCAACAAGAGAATAGAATGGCCAAAAATGCTTTCAACAGCATGAAATCAATATTAACATCTAGAGAGATTAATAACGCATTAAAAATGATAATTGTCAAATGCTACGTATATTCAACACTACTGTATGGCACGAAAGCCTGGACATTGAACAAGCAACTAGAAAGTTGACTAGCGGCACTGGAGATGTGGATGTACAGGCGAATATGTTGTATTTCATGGAAACAAAAACAATCACATGCAGAGGTTCTAGAAAAACTGGGAATGAAGAGAGAGTTGATGAAAGAAATAAAGAGGAGGCAAGTGAAATATTTCGGCCATGTTAAAAGACGTGATACTCTTATGAAAACCATACTGGAAGGCAAGGTTGAGGGCAAGTGAGCAAGAGGTAGACAACGATACAAGTGGGAAGATAACATCAAGAGATGGACGAACATCAGCCTGACAGACTGTACAGTCAGGGTGAGAGACAGTGTTGGAGATCCATTGCAGCCAACCTTCATTGTGGAGACAGCACCTGATTGATTGATTGATTGTACTAAAAGAAAGTATGTGAAAGGAAAAATTAATAGTCATTTAATAAAATACTAACAATAAAATAACTGGAGGTTGTATTGCTGTATTCAGTAGTTCCTAAATGTTCTGACACTGAACTGACATCATGTTAGACTCCATCAAACCTCAGACAGCTTGGATGTTTAACTTTTTAACTACCAAGTTAAAAGTCATCATGTAGCCGAATTAACTTGTTTAGTTTTAAACCAGAAATATGTCAGCTGAAATTAGTTAAGTGTTTTAACAGTTTCAGCTTTCTTATCTCATTTGTTTTACACTTATAACATTTGGTATGATGCTTTTTGGCATCTTCATTTTGTAATGTATTGCTGTTGTAAATATCATAATAATATCCTTTTTTAAGTTAGAGCCTTTTAGATTTACCATTAAAGTTATGAGATTACTTGCTTTAGTTTCATTCAAATGGGATTCCTTTTTGATGAAATTGTTTATTTTGTTTTCATTTATTTTTATTTAATTATTCATTTCTTATGGTTTATTTACTTGAAAGTGTTTGATTACAATTTGCTAATGTACATTTGTGAGTGTACAGATAGATATGTTACTGCTTTTACTGTACAGATTTCCACCGATTTATTGTCATTGTTTTTTTTTTCTCTTTTACTATATAACGTGAATGGGACCAATGGTTTTTGCTGCACTCTTTGAATGGAACCAAATTTTTTAAGATACAGAAGTTATCTTTTTATGTCTTTATCATCTTATTGAAAGATAATTTTCATTTTTTACATTATATTGTGTCTTGTGTATTAACTTTGTGTTTGACATGCCTTTAGCTTTTGCAATAAATCCCCCGCCTACTCCATTTATGTAAGGAAGTAACAGAAGTAATCTCCTGAGGTGAGATGTATTTATCCTTATCTTTCTCTCTCTCTCTCTCTCTCTCTCTCTCTCTCTCTCTCTCTCTCTCTCTCTCTCTCTCTCTCTCTCTCTCTCTCTCTCTCTCTCTCTCTCTGTGTGTGTATGTGTGTGTGCGCGCGTGTGAGAGAGAGAGAGTAAGTGTGAGAGAGAGAGAGAGAATTTGTGTCATTGTCATTCATGAGCCTGCATGATAATATCATAAACGCCTTTGAATATAAATGCTATAGACGAGTTCTAAGAATATCTTGGATAGAGAACAGAACAAATGCACCCATACTTCAAGAGCTGAATATTGAAGAAGGTTGGCTATTAAATATGATAAAACAAAGAAAATTTGGAGATCACAATAATGGAGGATTATATGCCTGGAAAGAGAGGAAGAGGAAGGCCAAAGAGAAGATGGGTGCAGGATGTGGCTACTGATCTCCAGTTCAGATGGATGTATCGGACACGGCACATCTTGCTTATGATTAAGAGGTTTTCTGGAAGGTTGTTATGGGAACGAGGATCTGCAAAGGACATGCTACCGAATGAATATATATATATATATATATATATATATATATATATATATATATATATATATATACACACACACATACACACACACACACACACACACACACACATAAATTAAAACATATTATTCAAACCCTGATGATATATGTATATATTTATAATTACGCAATAAATGATGTAACTGAAACATTGAGAATCTGCTGTCACAAAATATCTCTATAGATCAGAAACATGGAAATATATGAAAGAACTATGTATGCTAAAATCATGTGCATAGACAATCAACCCTATTTGATATAAAAATATGCAAAATTAGCAGTTATTTATGTTTAACATAGGCTTCTACTCAATGTGTACGATTAATCACTTGTCATGACATTATCATTATCTGCATAATAGTTGCAGGATGTTTTGTTATTATGATTATTATTGTTCCAGTTGTACCTAGGTCATTGCCTGTTAGCCTTATGTTATGGGTGGGATCTGGATATGTTCATTTATGATTGTTTTCTTTCATACAGCACTTTCTTTATTTGACCTCATAGGAAGAAACTTTTTATATCATCAGTTACTGAGTGTCAGGGTTGGAGTATGCCCTAACAAATGAGAAGTAAGATATTCCCTTTCCCTCCACCAGCATGTAGGACACACTTCATTCTTGGGCAGGATGGACCACCTGTTTATTTCCAAAGCCAGGGTAACATGAAACTGTGTGAGCAGGTGATGGATTGAACCTGAAAGCCAATGATAGATAATAGTTGGTTATGGTCTCAAGTTGGGATGGTAGGCAGTGGATCTCTTTATGGAGAGAATGCTATGGTCACCATATAGTCACTGCCTAAAAGGAAAGCAATGGCAGATTACCTTCTTTATGGTTGTATAGTAAATCATGATGTGATAACTGTCAGAATTTCATATAACCAGATCCAAAACTGGTGATTATGTGTCATGACGAACTATGACTGCCCATTCCTATCTCCATGGCACACAATTGTGATGATAGTTACTATTGATCCATCATTACATGCACTCTTGCTCCTTGCTCAGTACCATGTAGTGAGAACTGAAAACGTTACCTTGTTGTTTTGTTTTATACAAAGTGCTCTGCTTTGTTGGTTGGTTGGTTAGTCGACATGTTATCCTCACTACAAATTAAACCATTCATAAGTCCTGATCCCCTCCTCAGTTTATCTCTCAGCATGTAGTGGACAACAACATGAATTCTGTGTTGGTTGGTTCTTTTTCCTTATTAGTTTTTAATATGTTCCGTTTGTTTGGCTTAGAGGAAGAAGCTTTTTTTTTTATATCATCAGCTACTGTTAATCTATCATTACTACACTCTTGTCTTTGTAGTGAGAACTGGAAACTGTTTTTGTTTTTTTTGGTTTTTGGCATTGACTCACTTTGAACTCAAGAGTAGTCCGTACACGTGCAACAACTTCTAGTGCATTGGACTGATTTTGTGCATGGATTAGTTTTCCCTATTACCAGTGTCCCTCGCCATCAGGTGAACCCACTCCGACTTCTGAGGTACTTGTAATTTACATCCCAAAGTCAAGGACGAGAAGTCAACATTTTAGTCCACCTGACCCGGATTTAACCGGCTACCTCTGCATCAGTATTCCGGATGTTTAAAACCAAGTACTCTTATTTACTTGGTCATGCTGATCTCACTTGAGACACATAAAGAAGGGTGACGAAATGCATATGAAGGGTGACTTGAGACATAAAAAGGCTGATTTATGACACATAATGAAGGAAGGCTTTATACATGTAAATTTTGGTGACTTGAGACATAAAAAGGGTGACGTGAAAATAAGTTTAGCCATTATCATTTATTATCTCAATTTTCCACCACTTCTGTAAGAAATTGAGCTCAGTTGTGATCTATCATTGTTTTCAGCATTATTATCTACACACTGTTTGTATTTTAAAGGAACAAAACCAGACAGATACATAACCTTGGTCTTTCACAGCAGTAGGTAGATTAGTTATATCTCCACCACAGGGTCCGCCAAACTAAGCCTTTGTTGTGGGAAGGATAAATAGACAATCTTATCATCATCGTCATCATCTAATGCCTTGCCTTCTGGCATGGGCAATCATGCCTCTCCACAAATTGCCATCTCCGACAGCATGGATAAATTTGTGTGTTGACTTCCTTCTGTGCCATGAGACAAGACTATCAAGAATCTTCTCATGCTGCCTTCCTCTATCTCTCTTTCTGCAAATCTTTCCGGTTATCACAACATGTTCCAGTTTCTGTCCTCTCATAATGTAGCCAAAAAATGACAATTGCTTCTTTCTGATGTTTGTAATAAGTTGTCTTTGTGACTTAGCTTCCTTCAAAATGTCCAGATATCTCATTTTGGCTGTCCAATTAATTTTCAGCATTCTTCTATAAAACCACATCTCCAAGGCTTCCAGGGATATTTTTGCCCGTTTACTAATTTTCCAGTATTCGCAGCCGTATGTTAAAATTGGTTCTATGTAACATGCAAGAACTCTTTTTCTAATGTTCAAGGGCAAGGACTTATTGCACAAAATGTTCGTAATTTGATAACATGCAGTTTTTGCTTGTCCTATTCTGTTCTTTATCTCTGTGATGCATCTTCCATCTGATATTATCCATGTACCTAGATATCTGAGCTTCTGCACTTGCCCCAAAATAAAGTCATTTACTTTAATTGCATATTTAAGCACAATCTGTTTCTTTGACATCACCATAATATGTTACCTTACTGTTTATTGTTATTGAGAGAGACTTGGAATGTAGGGTAAGACTTAGTAATGTAAGGTAAGACAAGGGTGTGACATTTCAGGTGCTGGATTTTATTTTTAATTTTACGAATTGTAATTACTTTGTGATATGTCATAGAATTTATATAACCTGTATTATACCCAAAAAAATGTCTTGAATTTTAATTGACACTGGTAAAATCACTAAGAATTGTCTGTGTTGTTTTGCATTATTATTTAGGAGTTTGAGTTGGCATTTTTCCTATTTATTTACCTGAAACTCTCCTCTTAGGCGAACATTGCCACTACATGTTTGGAAGGTTGTTTTCCTTCAGAGCTTGTGAAAGCTGTATATATTTCAAATAAAATTAACCTTGTATATATTTTGATAAATGAAATTGTATATGAGTGAAGTTTTCTTGTTTTATTTTCAACTTTTCATCATCATGCCATTGTTTTTAACTACCAGTATTTCTGTTTAATTCTCTGGTGTTTAGTTTCTTGTAGAACTGGATTCTGGGAAATATTTCCGCTGAGTTGTGGAGTATTGTTTATCTTCTTTAGAACCGGGACTGTGGGAAATGTTCATCAAAACCTCTACTTACATTAGCTACTAGAGCTGCTAGCATTAAATTGGCGAGAAAGCATACATTTTATTGTTGTGTTCTTCTTCTTCTTTCGTTTATTGTTGTGTAAATTTCACAGTCATATATCCTTGGTAGACACATTTATGCAGTGTCCAGCATGCTGACATTGACCCGTCGAGGCGAATCATTTTTAATTTACCTGGACCCCCAAGTCGTTTTTATTTATTTATGATTTAGCATGTAGAATTTTTGTTACTGTTACATTAGTTTCATTTTCTTGTTTTCTGCACTTGTTTATTATAGTTCATTATTACATAATTAAGTACATAGGAATTTTTTTTACATTTTCCTCTTCAGCAATAAGAGATTCTCATAAAAACAATCAATGAAACAGTAAGCGAGTGTATGATGAATGAGTTTATGTTCACACAAAGAAACTGGCAATGTTTAATTATAAGATAACCAGTGAAACAGAGTGTATGATAAATAAGTTTATGTTCACACAAAGAAACTGGCAATGTTTAATTATAAGATAACCAGTGAAACAGTGTATGATAAACAAGTTTATGTTCACACAAAGAAACTGGCAATGTTTAATTATAAGATAACCAGTGAAACAGAGTGTATGATAAACAAGTTTATGTTCACACAAAGAAACTGGCAATGTTTAATTATAAGATAACCAGTGAAACAGAGTGTAGGGTAAACAAATTTATGTTCACACAAAGAAACTGGCAATGTTTAATTATAAGATAACCAGTGAAACAGAGTGTATGATAAACAAGTTTATGTTCACACAAAGAAACTGGTAATGTTTAATTATAAGATAACCAGTGAAACAGTGTATGATAAATAAGTTTATGTTCACACAAAGAAACTGGCAATGTTTAATTATAAGATAACCAGTGAAACAGAGTGTATTATAAACAAGTTTATGTTCACACAAAGAAACTGGCAATGTTTAACTATAAGATAACCAATGAAATGTGAATAAGGAGTTGTGGTGTATATTGGCTATCGTAGGCAAAGATGAATAAGAAGATATACTGTGCGAACATGTTAAAGATTCCTCGATAGTTGGGACTCATAAACAAGAGAGGAGCCAAGACTGACAGTTCTCGTTTCTGTCTCAGGTTCAAAATGTAACAGGTTCGATTTTTTCAAGACCACATGGCATTTTTTTTTTTTTACTTTCGCTCACTATGAACTCAAGCGTTGTCCATACACATGTTACTACTTATAGTGCACTGAACTTATTTTTGCACGTGGAGTAGCTTTCCTAATTATCAGTGTCTCTCGCCATCAGGTGAACCCACTCCGACTTTAGAAACACTTGTGATTTACATCTCCAAGTCAAGGACGAGAAGTCAACATTTTAGTCCAGCTGACCGGTGTAAGGGTTGCACCTGCTACTTCCGCATCAGCCCACCGGAAGTTTAAGAGCGAGCGCTTTTATAAATTCAGCCATGCTGACCTCCATTGGTATCTAATGACTTCACATGTGCCCCTGATCACTTGGGTAGTGAGATCAGATACCTAGCCTTTTCAGATGAGGCCAGAAAAAACAGGAGATCCTGTGTGCAAGTTGTGCAGGTTAAAAGTCCCACCACAGTAGCAAAGTGTAGGTCATAAGGCCACTGCTCTGACAAAGTTTGTAGTCGATAGAGCCCGTTACCTTGGATGGAATCAGTCTAGTGGAGACGAACCTTGCACAAATGTATGCTAAAGTGGGACACATTGATCTTTGGGGTGCGTAACTAGGTGTGACGGTACTCCCTTTGAAAAAGAAATGGAGAAGCATAAGAAGAAAAAACAGGAGGCTGTGTTTGTAACAATTAGCCAGGATAGGTGATTGCTCTGGCAGAGGTTTTAAAATTTAAAAACCTACCCACAACATAATATTTGTCATGAAGATGAGGTAAGGCAGACCTAGGGCTAAGAAAAATAAAAGGTTCAAACGGTTAAAAGTGAGATAATCAATTTCAGTGCATCAGGTTTACCCCCATGTGACTTAGTCTCTCTCTGCCTGCCAAGAGCATTGCACAAAGGACAAACTCCGTAGACCCAGAAATGACATCCCATAGATTTTGGGAAGAATTGTACTCATATGAGCAATGTAGTCTGGAAACAAACATACATCTTTCAGAGCAAAAAGTTTTTGGCTTGACTATTTCCAAGATACCTGGTTCTGAGATAAATGCTGTGCTGAAGTTAGCTGTAATAAATGCAGACACATACTTTACGGCTTTGCCGTGTACTGACACAACCAACGTATGTTCAATATGAACAAGGTAGAACAAGTACAACAACTAAATAGAAAATTAGGACCAATATAATTCATGGAAATCATGTAATCATCAGCTGTTTAAGTCCCAGAATCTGACGTCACCTGACCAATGGGCATATAACGGTAATAACAAAACACACATGTAAACATTTTACGCGGGCCAAATTTGTACAACTTATGAAAATGCAAATACATTGCCAGATTTCTTTAGCATGTTTTTACTAAATATAAAACATAGTCACACATGGTTTTTTGATTGGCATAAATGATGAAGTCACACGTGGTTTTTTGATTGGCACAAATGAAGAATAAGAAGTCACTCATGGTTTGTTGACTGACATAAATGAAGAATAAGAAGTCACATGATTTTCTGTTGGCACAAAAGAAGAATAAGAAGTCAGACATGGTTTTTAGATTGGCATAAATAAAGAATAGACAGTTACACATGGTTTTTAGATTGGCATAAATAAAGAATAGACAATGACACATGGTTTTTAGATTGGCATAAATAAAGAATAGACAGTGACACATGGTGTTTAGATTGGCATAAATAAAGAATAGACAGTTACACAATGTTTTTAGATTGGCATAAATAAAGAATAGACAGTGACACATGGTTTTTAGATTGGCATAAATAAAGAATAGACAGTTACACATGGTTTTAAGATTGGCATAAATAAAGAATAGACAGTGACACGTGGTTTTTAGATTGGCATAAATAAAGAATAGACAGTTATACAATGTTTTTAGATTGGCATAAATAAAGAATAGACAGTGACACATGGTTTTTAGATTGGCATAAATAAAGAATAGACAGTTACACATGGTTTTTTGATCAGCACAAAAGAAGAATAGACAGTCACACATGGTTTTTAGATTGGCATAAATAAAGAATAGACAGTGACACATGGTTTTTAGATTGGCATAAATAAAGAATAGACAGTTACACATGGTTTTTGGATTGGCATAAATAAAGAATAGACAGTTACACATGGTTTTTAGATTGGCATAAATAAAGAATAGACAGTTACACATGGTTTTTTGATTGGCACAAATGAAGAATAGACAGTTACACATGATTTCTGATTGGCTCAAATGAAGAATAAGAAGTCATGTGTGGTTTTTTGATTGGCTCAGATGAAGACTAGGCAGTCACATGTAGTCTGTTGTTTAGAACAGAAAGAGTTAAAAGACTCAGTTGTTGTAGATTAAAAGGTTTAAACTGAATGGAATTTGTTTGTATTGGTAATGCTGTGAGGGAAATTTGCATCTGTAATTAGTTTTTTCTCATTGTTAATAGTTTATTAGTTATGTTTATGAGTTAATTATCATTATGAGTTATTGTGATATACTCAAAATGTTTTTTGTTTTTGGTTTATAAAACTTTTAGGGTACTCTTCCTAACTTGAGCATTAAAACTTTTTTTATTAATTTTTATTTTTGTTTTTCCTTCTGAGTGCGTTCTTTTATAACTTGGTTTTTTTTTGTTGTACTAAAATCCTGCAACATCTTAATCAACATTCCATTAGGCTGCCTTCTGTGAATAAGTTCTAAATTAAATTGGTTCTTTTTCTAATCCTATTATTATTTGATATGTAAGTTAACTGAAAAAAAGCAGTCACCCAATTATGCAATGACTTATTTAGTCTCATCTCTTGTTATTTCATTTTAAAATAAGCATTCTTGAACATTGTACAGACTTTCTGTGAACTTTGAAGTCATTTGATAATTGTATGCAGTCTGTTTCTTCCTTGTTTCTGTTTGTGCATTGAGAGATAAATATTTACTTTCCTGTAATTGCTGAGTGATAGCAAAGACTCAACAAAGGAGGCATAATACTGATTTGTTGGTCAGTGCATGTGGCATTGCCAGAGTTTGTGGCTTAGAGGTAATGCACGCGGTTTCATAATCCCAACATACAGGGTTTGAAATAGCAGCAGGAGATTTGGAAGCAGACTGCCTTGTGTTGATTTTCAGAATGGTATGAGCATCAGCAGTTCAGAAAGCAATGGCAACTTCTGAACATAAAATTGCCTACAAAGTCACTGACAAAAAAGTATGGGGTTGAATGCAACATCCTGTAATAGACCTGAAACTAATTTTTAACTTATGCTATTAATATACGGTGTTCAGGGTGGGAGGAGGTTGACTTGTAATGGTAAAGTTACTTCTATATCTTTTACATTATGTTGCAGTCAACCCCAGCATTTTTTGGCTGTTTGAGATTTTTTGGCAAGTTTTGTTCAATAGTTTTCCATTGCTTTCTGAACAACCGGCACTCATACCATTGTATGAAAACCAGCACAAGGCGGTCTGCTTCCAAATTTCCCTCAACAATGTTTTGAATGCAGGATGAGGGATTAGAATTGCGTTCATAACCCCTTCATCACAGCGCCGGTTAACTTGTAATAGATTAATTAAATGTGTAACTGATCTTCCTTTATGTACAGATATTATTTTTTTTTTAATGTCACTTAAACCACTTATATCTCATTTCATGTCATCTTGTTCCTCTTGTACCTTGCGGTCTTGAGGCGAAGCATAAACAGCTGGAGAGTGCCAGTTTATGGCTTTCACATATCGTGATTTCCTTGGATTCATTTATTCCTTGTGTCCATCATTTATATGTTCTGCCTCTTCTTCTGGTTCCATTTTGTCTATACATCATTGCTTGTTGTGGTACACTGTTAGTTGGTAGCCTAGCTATATGGCCAAACCAATCAACTGGCTTTTTTTCTGGTGAAATCTAGTTCTGCTGTAACCCCCACTTTAGCCGTGACTTATATTTCTCTAGGAAATAGACAGTAATAAGGATAACCTTTGAACTGCATTAGCACAGTTGCTTGTTGTTATTCTGTGACCTGGTTTTCCAGCTTCCAGGTTGTCCCAACCTAAAATGGGTATCAGGAAGATTCCATTGAGTGTAAATTTTTCAAAACATGTGCGGGGAGCACTATATACAGACGACATCTTGTGGTAGTTTTGTCTTTCATTCGCTATCTTGTGGCATGAAAAGTGTCCTTTACTTATTTTTATTTGCACATTTGTATATAGTCTCAGGGCCTAGTGTCTTCTTTGTTTTTTACTGCATGCACAAGTGGAAGCATAATGGTTAATGCACGGTATTACCAATACAGTAGTCTGTAGTTCGCCGGTCTCCCTGGTGTAGGGGTTAAGGACATTGTTCGTAATCCCGTATACTCTCGTACGAAACACAGCTGCTCGAGATTCGGCAGCGGATCGTGTCGCATTGGTTACTTATGGTGGTGTGTGAGCCGGTCGTTCAGAAAGCAAGGGCAAACTACTGAACGTAAAACTTGCCAAGACATCAACAGCAGCTGAAAAATGCTGGTGTTGACTGCAATGTCCTATAAACGATATTGGGGGGGGGGGGGGGGGGGTCTAGTCTGGATCTTTAATTCTTTCAGTACAGCTCTAGAGATGTCTTGTAAATAGTCATGTAAAATAGTTTTATCTGGGAATGAAAGGTCATGAGGAAGGAAGCTGAGCTGATTAATTTACCTCTCATTGCAGTGATCTAGTTTATGCGAAGCCCTGATTCTTTACAACAATTCAATGACTGTTCCATTAAAAATGCAAGGTATGAGGCAATCCTATGCAGTCACAATAAAACAAGTAATGTGGGTGGGGTAGGCTGTTTCTAAACTGCCATTACCAATACCCCATTCAACCTCTGTAGAGAAGTTATTAGGGTCCATCAGCCAGGCTCAGATTAATAACCCTGTGACCGAATTAGCCACAATTCGGATATTAGTTTGAATGGGATTGTTGTCCAAAAAGGGCAATGATAATATTGCTAGGCAGTTTTCCTATTCATGGCTATAAATACATGTCTCGTAATATTTGGGGCATGTATGAAATTTAAATATCTGGGTACATAGATAACATCAGATGGAAGATGTATCATAGAGATAAAGAACTGAATACGACAAGCAAAAAACTGCATTTTGTAACATGAAGAACACTTATGCAATAAATCCCTGTCATTGAAGGTTAGAAAAAGAATTCTTGCATGTTACATAGACCCAGTTGTAACAAGTAACTGTGAATCATGGGCATTTAGTAAATGAGCAACAACAAAAATCTTTTAAGGTCCCAATTATGTAGTTTTACTGAAGAATGCTGAAAATTCCTTGGACAGCCAAAATGAGTAATCTAACTGTTTTGAAAGAGGGAGTCTAAGACAGACAAAGGCAGCCATCATTTTTTGACCATTTTTCTGGAGTAAACTAGGTAGGCTGAGAGAGGTATCATGCTGCATGGACAACACATGGTCTCTGGAGTAAACTAGGTAGGCTGAGAGAGGGATCATACTGCATGGGCAACACATGGTCTCTGGAGTAAACTAGGTAGGCTGAGAGAGGTATCATGCTGCATGGGCAACACATGGTCTCTGGAGTAAACTAGGTAGGCTGAGAGAGGTATCATGCTGCATGGGCAACACATGGTCTCTGGAGTAAACTAGGTAGGCTGAGAGAGGTATCATGCTGCATTGGCAACACATGGTCTCTGGAGTAAACTAGGTAGGCTGAGAGAGGTATCATGCTGCATGGGCAACACATGGTCTCTGGAGTAAACTAGGTAGGCTGAGAGAGGTATCATGCTGCAAGGACAACACATGGTCTCTGGAGTAAACTAGGTAGGCTGAGAGAGGTATCATGCTGCATTGGCAACACATGGTCTCTGGAGTAAACTAGGTAGGCTGAGAGAGGTATCATGCTGCATGGGCAACACATGGTCTCTGGAGTAAACTAGGTAGGCTGAGAGAGGTATCATGCTGCAAGGACAACACATGGTCTCTGGAGTAAACTAGGTAGGCTGAGAGAGGTATCATGCTGCAAGGACAACACATGGTCTCTGGAGTAAACTAGGTAGGCTGAGAGAGGTATCATGCTGCATGGGCAACACATGGTCTCTGGAGTAAACTAGGTAGGCTGAGAGAGGTATCATGCTGCATGGGCAACACATGGTCTCTGGAGTAAACTAGGTAGGCTGAGAGAGGTATCATGCTGCATGGGCAACACATGGTCTCTGGAGTAAACTAGGTAGGCTGAGAGAGGTATCATGCTGCAAGGACAACACATGGTCTCTGGAGTAAACTAGGTAGGCTGAGAGAGGTATCATGCTGCATGGGCAACACATGGTCTCTGGAGTAAACTAGGTAGGCTGAGAGAGGTATCATGCTGCATGGGCAACACATGGTCTCTGGAGTAAACTAGGTAGGCTGAGAGAGGTATCATGCTGCAAGGACAACACATGGTCTCTGGAGTAAACTAGGTAGGCTGAGAGAGGTATCATGCTGCATGGGCAACACATGGTCTCTGGAGTAAACTAGGTAGGCTGAGAGAGGTATCATGCTGCATGGGCAACACATGGTCTCTGGAGTAAACTAGGTAGGCTGAGAGAGGTATCATGCTGCATGGGCAACACATGGTCTCTGGAGTAAACTAGGTAGGCTGAGAGAGGTATCATGCTGCATGGGCAACACATGGTCTCTGGAGTAAACTAGGTAGGCTGAGAGAGGTATCATGCTGCAAGGACAACACATGGTCTCTGGAGTAAACTAGGTAGGCTGAGAGAGGTATCATGCTGCATTGGCAACACATGGTCTCTGGAGTAAACTAGGTAGGCTGAGAGAGGTATCATGCTGCATGGGCAACACATGGTCTCTGGAGTAAACTAGGTAGGCTGAGAGAGGTATCATGCTGCAAGGACAACACATGGTCTCTGGAGTAAACTAGGTAGGCTGAGAGAGGTATCATGCTGCAAGGACAACACATGGTCTCTGGAGTAAACTAGGTAGGCTGAGAGAGGTATCATGCTGCATGGGCAACACATGGTCTCTGGAGTAAACTAGGTAGGCTGAGAGAGGTATCATGCTGCATGGGCAACACATGGTCTCTGGAGTAAACTAGGTAGGCTGAGAGAGGTATCATGCTGCATGGGCAACACATGGTCTCTGGAGTAAACTAGGTAGGCTGAGAGAGGTATCATGCTGCAAGGACAACACATGGTCTCTGGAGTAAACTAGGTAGGCTGAGAGAGGTATCATGCTGCATGGGCAACACATGGTCTCTGGAGTAAACTAGGTAGGCTGAGAGAGGTATCATGCTGCATGGGCAACACATGGTCTCTGGAGTAAACTAGGTAGGCTGAGAGAGGTATCATGCTGCAAGGACAACACATGGTCTCTGGAGTAAACTAGGTAGGCTGAGAGAGGTATCATGCTGCATGGGCAACACATGGTCTCTGGAGTAAACTAGGTAGGCTGAGAGAGGTATCATGCTGCATGGGCAACACATGGTCTCTTAAATTCAGGCCAGTTTTGTGCTATGGAGAGGTCACATTCTGTGCCACCATGGGTTGTGGTTATCGTGACTTTTTTGTAGCACAATGTAACAAACTATTGTCTGTCATGATAAGAGAAAAAATCTGGAACATGTGGTAACTGGAAAGATTTGTGGAATATGAGGTAAATGAAGACAGCAAGAGAAGAATCTAGACATCTTTTTATGATGGCATAGAAAGGTGGTGCCACACAAACTGATAAATTCTATTGAAGATCGCAGTATGTGGAGAAGCATTATCTATCACTTGTTCCAGTCAGAAAGGCACTTGATGATGATAATTCATTGTGACTTGGTAGCACCAGATAATGTGTATGTAGGTGAAGCCAAATCTGTCCACAATCCTATAACAGTATGTTCCATGGGGTTATTTTCTTTTTTTTCGCCTTTGCACAAATGACAACACATCTGTGCTCTTTATAATATTTCTATTTGTCATCATCATCATCATCTTCCACTGCTGCCGTCAAGCGTCGTGGGGAGGAATCATTTGCGTTCCAGCGCCCGATGGGTGGCACTGGATAGTGTCATTCCATGTGATTGTACAATGTCTTTGATGTCGTCAATCCATTTCCTTCTTGGACGTCCTCGTGGTCTCATCGCAGATGATCTTTGATGTAAGGCCAGTGATGGTAGTTGCTGATGTTGCATTCTAACCACATGGCCAAACCACTTGATCTTCTGTCTGTCAGTAAATGTGGCACAAGGTGTTGATCCCACAGTCTGTCTGATAATAGAATTTCTTACTCGGTCTCAGATTGTTAAGTTGGCAGCTTTCCTCAGGCATCTCATCTCACATGTGTTGATTTTGCGAAAGTGTGATTTGGATAAATCCAAGTTTGAGATTGGTAGCATAGGGTTGGTGTGAATATGCTGTTTATTATCTGTTGTTTTGTGGACATGGGTATATTTGGATGTTTCAGTGAGGGTGATAATTGATATGTAAGTGCACTAGCTTTTTGACATCTGATTTTGATTTCCCTGTCCAATCTGCCAACTTCTGTGATCATACTTCCAAGATATTTTAATTCTTTAACTTGTTTCAGAGTTGTGCTGTTTATCTGTATACGTAGTGGGCCCGCGATCTGCTAACTTGCATTACATCGGTTTTGGTTGTGTTTATACTCATATTGTATCTGCTGCAGGTTGAACTCAGATTAGTAATATGATTTTGTAGTCTGCCCTCATTGCTGTAAAACAGGCACAGATCGTCTGCAAATAGAAGTTCATTTATTTCCTGTGGATCAGTTGTTTCATCTGGTCTAAAGAGTTCTAAATTTTCGGAATCTGTTCTGTTTCTATTTGTACCATCACAAAATCACCATTGTTTTCATAATTGTGTGTCCTCAATGCTGAATAAAGGGATTGTCGCTGAGGTTATTTTCCACACAGCTCACTGTTGTGGGATGTTTGTTGTATGATTTCTGCAGGCATGGACAATGTCAACAGTCAGATGTATGTGTTGTGTCACAAATGTGTATATAACTGTTTATAATTCAAGATAAATAAATATATTTACACATGCCACATTTGAAGGTATTTGTTTTTCTTACAGAAGTGCTTATGTAGCGGAATAAGTTCAGAGCACATAAGATCATCCCATTCTTATGCCTTAATGTAGTCACTGGAGTGTCTTCTCCGTGATTATGTGTTGTGTTTAATGTATGTATTTGTTTGCTGATGAAGGTGAGTCGCCGAAACTTCCTGTGTTTTCCGTAATTGTGTTCTGTAAAGTTGCACTACTTTGTGTTATTTTATATTGTTTACATTTCCACAGCTTTACTGCAGTGCCACTAATTTTATTCATGTAGACATTCATAGCGTTGTCTGGGCTTATTATGTCAAATCTCATCTGCTCTTGTCACAAGCACGGTAGACCGAGAGTTTGACACCTGCGTTTGCCGTCTGCAAAAGTGAGGGGAAGCCTAGCCACCTATCCCACCGTGTATTCAGATACATTTATTTTAAAAATTGAAAATATTGCCGGTCCAAGTTTTGTATTTACCTGTTATGTTGCGCAGCTACACAGCAGTTGCTGCAACTATGTTGCGCCGGCCTCTGTGGCGATGGCGTTGCGGACGCGATTCGTAATGTCACTTACCCGCGTTCGAAACACTACGGTGACCGATTTGGCAGCAGACCATGTCGCGCTGGTTTCAACATGTTAGTATGGGAGCCGGTCGTTCAGAAAGCAATGGCAAACTTTATTTTTGTTTCATATCCCTTACAGGAGTTGCAGTCAACACCTGCATTTTTCAGCTGCTGTTGATGTACTAGGCAAGTTTTATGTTCAGTAGTTTGCCATTGCTTTCTGAACGATCGTCTCACATACCCCCGTAAGTTACCAGCGAGGTGCGATCCGCTGCTGAATCTCGCAGCTGCAGTTGTCCCCACGTAGATATATTATACGGGATTACAAACAATGACGTTAACACCTTGGCCAGGGAGACCGACAAACTATTGGCAAACTACTGAACGTAAAACTTGCCAAGACATCAACAACGACAGTAAAATGCTGGTGTTGACTGCAGCGTCCTGTAAAGAATATACAACTTAACACACACACAAAATTATGTTGCATGAACTTTACAGAGGGTGACTACAAAACTTGGACCAGCATTATTTTCAAACATTGCACAGTCATTAAATATATGTAACACTATATATAACACGTGATGGAACTAGCATGTCACTCACGGACGCATAGTACGTTCCTTATTTGGACTTTTTTTTCCATCAAAAATTGGGCAATGTACAAGAATCGCACCAGCATACTGGTTAGAAACCTGAACACTGAGAAAGACATAAATAAAGTACTTGAAGAGTTTGAGAAATGCATACTACAGGCAGCGCGAGAAACAGTACCAAGAGGAGCCCGTAAACATTTTAAACCATACTAGAGTAGTGAACTGGAACAGTTGCATAATGATGTGGACGTGCGTAGAAAGCAAGCAGAGGCCACACCCAGCCAAGAGCACCACAATAAATTCCAGCACGCAAAAGCCAAATTTCAAAGGGCCAAGCTGCAGGCTAGACGGAAAAGCTGGCAGGACAAAACGGAGTCTCTGAACTTTGAAAGAGACACAAGGAAATTGTGGAAGCTAATAAAACAACTTAACGATGAGAGCACAGAGAGAAACTAAAAAATTGCACTACATAAAGATGGAAACATCTTAACAAGAAAACAAGCAGCTGACCATTTTGCGGACTCATTCGCACAAGATAACAATATCAAAATTAGTCCTGAGAAACAACAAGAGATTCGAGAGAAACGGCAACATACAGGACAGAATGAAATAGTACATGAGGTTCTGGAGGCACCCATCACAATCAGCTAGCCATATCAAAACTGAAAATGAGAAAGTCACCAGGAGCTCTGATGGTATCTCCAATGAAATGATCAGGAACCTAGGAACAGAGGCCAAAGCAATGCTGTTGCAGATCTTCAATAACAGCTGGACCTGATGAAGAAACTGAAAAACTGTAAAGTCAATGGAAGAATGTATAAATGGGTGAAAGCATACTTGCACAACAGAAGAGCCCGAGTACAGATAGACGGGCTCAAGTGCAAGAAAGAACTACAGCGTCACGGTGTTCCCCAGGGCGGAGTCTTGTCCCCCACACTCTTTCTAATCTTCATCAATGATCTTGTTGCTAATCTACCGCATGGAATTAAAGCGGCAATGTACGCCGATGACCTGGTTCTATGGAGCACAAATAAACATGCATCAGTGGCCACCAGATTGCTACAAAGAGCAGTAGATACATTTGTTGCATGGGCAAATAGATGGTGTGTCAGCATAAACATTGACAAGTGAAGCACCACTCTATTTACCCTCTCTCCAAAACAAAAGGCAGGGATCATCCAGATAAATGGAATACCCTTTAGAAAATATAACGAACCAACATACCTTGGAGTAACATTTGATGACAGGCTGACATGGAGAAAGCACATCAAAAAAGCAGTAGCAAAAACCAGAAGGAAAATAGCCGTCCTGAGAAAGCTAAGTGGAACCACATTGTTTAACAAAGTTTATCAACAGAGCATACGACCACACCTGGAATACGGGTCAACTGCGTGGTGTTCGGCATCAAAAACCACACTACAAGAGCTGGACAAGGTGCAAAATCAAGCACTTAGAGTCACCACAGGAGGGATGAGATCAACCCCTATAGTGGAAATGGAGAAGATGGGGAGGACACAAGCACTGAGAGAGCGCAGAGATACGAAAACAAGCAGAAAAGTTCCCCAGCTTGCCAGGCCACCTATGAAGAACAGATTTGAAAACCTAGCTATGGGGGGTTGAAAAGAAGCAGTTTTATCTACCAGGCCAAACGACTCTGCAGAGAAACCACCGATCTGCCCACAGTTGGTATCCAACTCCAGAGCGAACTCCATGGAACGATGAACATAGACTATCATTACAAATTCAGACAAAAGTGAGAGGAATATTTGACAAGGAAGAACAGAACAGTGTGCAGCGCAGAACAGCCACTCTCAGCTTCCTTGATGAAGAATACCCACAGGACCTCTGCATCCGAGTCTACACAGTTGGGTCAGCACAAAATGCTGTTCAAAATGGAGGAGCGGGAGTGTACATAGAATACCCAAATAATACTAGGGACACAGCCAGAGTACCGACAGGAAAGTACTGCCATAACTATGATGCTGAAATTGAGGCAATCAAGATAGCAACAGAGAAATTACTAAATACCAGCAATGGTACACAACCTGTGGTGATATTGACAGATGCAAAATCCGTAATAGTGGCACCCCTGTCTGGGAAATTACCAGTGCTAAGGACACTACTTTCTGAACTTAGCAGTCAGCATAAGGTCACCATACAGTGGATACCATCCCACTGTGGAGTGCCCGGATCATTTGTCTAAGGAATGAGCCAAAGAAGAACAGCCTGATGTGCCCGTTACATACCACCAAAAGAAAAAAATGATCAGACCAGTCAGAAAGCCACCAAAACCTGCTCAAGATGACAACCACATTATGGACAGACCAGAACAAGTCATTATTCTGCGCCTCAGAACAGGACACAATAGATTACGCAACCACGTGTATACAAAATTCAAGATTGGTGAAACAGCCATGTGCACATGTGGATTGGCGTCGCAGACAACAGAGTACATACTCCAAGACTGCCAAAAATATAACATATCTAGGCAAGCGTTCTGGCATAGAGAGACGACAGTGGATGATAAACTCTATGGACCTCTGTGTGAATTTTTAAAAAGGCAGTTAAATTCATACGAGAGACGACATTGCAATTATAGACATTTTTCAAGCGAACGAAAGAAGAAGAAGAAGAAGAAGAAGAAGAAGAAGAAGAAGAAGAAGAAATGTCCTTCACCTTTTCTCAGTCTAAGTTTAACTGTTATGCCTAAACAAATTGTTCAGTCTGTCATCACACACTGCTCCACATTTCATCCTACACCACTTTTCTTAATACCTGCCTATGCCCCCCTCCTGTCTGCCCATTTGTCTTCCATTTCTCCCCTATTATTAGTTCGCAGCAGTCATCCCACCAGCCACCTTATTATACGGTGATATATTTTTTTTTTGCATAACCTTTACAGGACATCGCTGTCAACACCAGCATCTTTCAGCTGTATGTTGATTTCTAGGCAGGATTACGCTCAGTAGTTTACCATTGCTTTCTGAGCGGCCGGCTCACATACCCCGTAAGTTAACGATGCGATTCGAACCACTGCTGATTCTCACCGTCATCATGTTACCCACGAGAGTATACGAGATTACGGAGAAAAGTCATAACCTCTAAGCCACGAAGCCGGCATACTTCTTCTTCTTCTTCTTCTTCTTCTTCTTCTTCTTCTTCTTCTTCTTCTTCTTCTTCTTCTTCTTCTTCTTCTTCTTCCTCTTCTTCTTCTTCTTCTTCTTCTTCTTCTTCTTCTGCGTTCATCCGGATTTATTTTTTTTTCGGATGTGACTGCGCTGTGCCTGTTTACAGCAGAGCTGCGTTCTTCCGCCGTTAGGCCGACACATCCGACTTCTGCGGGCATTTGTTGACCAGGTTAACCATCCCGGGGGTTTCTTAGGACGTTTAAATCTCACTGTTGTGGTGTTATTCCCCCATCCTAGGTGGCCCATATAGAACAGCCAAAGACGTCCTGGTCAACCATCAAGGGAAGGCAGGGGCAGACCATGGGCATTCCCCGCCATCCAAGGGGGCTTCCATACTTGCAGAGCCGACACACAGCGCTCTGGTACTGGGCTCACCCAAGGAATCGTCACGTCCTGCACATGGCTGCTTAGCCTCACTTCCGTATATTGGGCCTTCCGTTCACCATAGGCTGTTCCTCCGGAAACCAGAAGAATGCAGTCTGCAGATGACATCCACACTGTGAGCTTTCGATTCAGACTTTCCACATAATGGATTTGCTATCCAAGCAATATTCCATTTCGTGCCACTAGGACACTTTTTCCACCTTTTATGAAGCCCACACAGTGAGCTTTCGATTCGGACTTTCCACGTAATGGGTTTGCTATCCAAGAAGCCGGCATACGGTGATATAGTAAATCAAATTATCCAACTATTAGACTATTACCATTGCACGGCGAACAAGATCAGCGTTGAATGTTGGGCGGCGCTCACCAAACTCGACTTCGGGCGGAGAAGAACAATTGAAAGGGTACAAGCCTTATCTCAGTGTGAGGAAATGCAATCTTAAATCTAAATGTCATGGCAGGGCAGACCAGACCAGGCCCTAAGCTTTGGCCGGCAACTGATCTAGAATCGAAGCTCCGACAGGCTGACAGTTACAGCATTGCTTTGTTGATCCGGCGGCTTTTGCAGCTTGTTTTTCCCCAGACGTATTGGTGTTATCTTTCTTCTGAGTAAAGTAGGCAGGCAGAGAGAGAGAGGGATCATGCTGCATGAGCACCACATGATCTCTAAATTATAGTGTTGTTGTTTTTTTTTTTTTTTTTTTTTTTTTTTTGCCTCTATATAAAATTCAATATCTCAGTAACCAACTGAGGGAAAATGATGAGATTTAGTATATAACCTTATCATTTTGTCCACACACAAAATTTTCTTCTGGAGATTTTACAGCAGATTTCAAAGTTTGTTTATATGCGGTATATAATTTACGACTTAGAGATTACGTCCATCATTTTAACAGTATTATAGCTTCACCAAGACACATCCCCGCATATTTTTAAAATGTTCAAGTGATTTTCGTTTTGAAACAAACAGCGTGAAGTTAAATGGGATTGTTCAGAGGTGTCTCCAAATGGGGGTTCTTTCATGAAACGTGATTATATAAATAAACTAGCTGACAAGGCCCGGCTTCTGGCGGGGATCTATCTATCTATCTATCTATCTATCTATCTATCTATCTATCTATCTATCTATCTATCTATCTATCTATCTATCTATCTATCTATCTATCTATCTATCTATCTATCTATCTATCAATCAATCTATCTATCTATCTATCTATCTATCTATCTGTCTGTCTGTCTGTCTGTCTGTCTGTCTGTCTGTCTGTCTATCTATCTATCTATCTACCTACCTACCTACCTACCTATCTATCTCCTGCCTGCCGGCCGACCGACCCACCAACCGACCCACCAACCGACCCACCCACCCATCTACCTTTCTGCTTACCTACCTTTCTGCCTACCTGCCTACCTGCCTACCTTTCTGTCTGTCTGTCTGTCTGTCTGTCTGTCTGTCTGTCCGCGCTATTAAATATTGATAAAAGTTACTTGAAAAAATGTGAGGACCATGTGTTGAAAAAGGAAGAGGACTATTGGAGAAAGGATGGACTGAATTTTATGCAACCGAGAGCAATCATCAACCTACTAGAATCGTCCGACACAGATTAAGGTCTGAGAAGATCGCAGACCTTAATCTACGTACACACTGGGATATTTTGCTCCAACTATTCAGACGAATTGCAGGCCCTAAACATTACAGCATCAGCATCAGCTGAAGAAACAAGAAGGAAATGAAAAATAAGGTAAGAAATATAATCCTTCTACTTTCCTGTTAATTTACAAATTATTTACGCCGTGCCTCTGTAAATTCTCTGTCTTTACTAATATTACACATTGCACCCCTCTCAGAATTCTCCGTGGTGATGTGGTCAAGCCGTCTGACTCGGGCTCCGAAGGTTGTATGTTCGATTCCGGGCCGCGTCCTTCATTTCACGAGTGCATTTTTTTGGAGATTCCCGAGGGTCGTCGCTGGAGATACGGAGTTCGTGCTTTGTGCGACGCTTTCCGCGCTGCGGAAAGAAACTGAGCCATATGGGATAAAAACCCGGTGCAATGCAGCCGACCCTGTCGAATTTAAGCTACTTCTTTCATTGCACCTAGCTACGCCTTTGTGTGTCATCTGAATTGGCAGGTCTCCAATTACTGTAAACTTAACTTTGTTAGCGAGAAATCACTAGTTGTTCAGCAAAACATCAAAGGAATGTCGCCGGTTTTGATGATTTAAGTTGTTTTTGGGCCTATCAAAGACATATTCCTTGGGTGGGGGTAAATATAAGACTGCTGGAAAAATTTCATAACGATGCAACAGACAGTTTTCAAAATAATTGATCGTTAATGAAGGCATTCAAATCGGAACATACTATAGGCCCAAGCTGTGTGCTATGGAGAGGTATAACTCCATGCAACAAACTATCGTCTATCAAGACGGCAAGATGCCAGTTCATACCCCATTGGAACATAATAATAATTATGAGATATTTTATCACTTGTGACCTTTAATTTAAATTTTGCCCTTCGCGCGGTTGTTAAAATGCAAATTTGTATAATGTGACACTGCCTACGTATTTTACGCGTTGCAGCTTCGGCTAGTATTGCCATGCCAACTTTCCATTTAGTTGCTAAAATTTAGCCACAAATGAAATGACAATGGTCCGGAGGGGTGGGGGATGGGGGGGGGGGGGGTCAATTTATTATGATGTCGGTTTTTACTTTATCATTTTCAACAGGCTGCAAAAAAATTGCAACCGACGGTCTCCGCTTCGAATGGATAATGGATAGACTGCATTCGGAAGTAGTGCTTCACATCACTCACGCGTATATACGCACCAGGACATGGAGTTAAAGGTAATGATTGCGCAGACCAGCAGCCATGTAATGCACCAATACACACGGGAGTAAGCATGGACAGGACTGATACATGGTGTATTTTAATGACTGTGCAGTGTTTGAAAATATTGCCGGTCCAAGTTTTGTATTTACCTATTATGTTGCATGAACTTTATAGAGGGTGAATACAAAACTTGGACCAGCAATATTTTCAAACACTGCACAGTCATTAAAAAGACACCTTATATAATCGGTTTCCGTGGCGAGGTTATAGACGCGGTTCGTAATCCTACTTACCCGCGTTCGAAACAAGTTGCGCTCTATTTGGCAGCAGACGGCGCTGGGGTTTAACGAATTGGTATGGGAGAAAGTCGTTCAGAAAGCAAGGGCAAACTACTGAAAGTAAACTTGCCAAGACAACAACAGCAGTAAAATGCTGATGTTGACAGCGATGTCCTGTAAAAAAAAAAACGGAAAAAAAAATGCAAATTTAAAAAAAAAAGTATGGATCTGGTTGGCGGATATTGACGAGACTCCGACGCTGGTCCGATTACATGAACTGGGGGTGTAACCTTGTAAGGACGTCAATGCCGCCTTCGATGGAAAGAGCAGGGGTGTCATAACCAACTCCTTATGGGAACAGTGAGCAGAAGTATTTTGACATATCTACTGCTACATCGGAGGACTGAGAACGCACGGGGATATACAGTGTGCAGTGACGTCGTTCGACATCTTCTTCTAATAGTCCTTGCCGGTAGCGTTGATGACCATGGCTGTCCACAGCCTTCTGTCTCTTGTGCTGCGAATCATTTACGATACCGACGTTTATCCATGCCGTGATGTCGAACTGTCTAACATCTTCTCTCCTGGTCTCTCCTCCAGTCGTCCCGTTGTGACGACATATCCCACCGTTCCCATTGTCATGCCATGCCCAAATAATGTGGACTGTCTTCTGATGCGAGTAACCAGTTCTCTATGTGAAGTTAACTTATTTCAAGATATCTTCATTGGTTTTTCTATCCTTTTACGGTGTTCTCAACAATCTTATATATAAATTGCGATCTCCGTCTGTCTGTCTGTCTGTCTGTCTGTCTGTCTGTCTGTATGTCTGTCTGTATGTCCGTATGTCCTTTATGCGCTCGCGAACGGCCCATCCGATTGAGATGAAATTTTCTACACGCCTTTCTTTCATTCCAGAGCTGCCAACTGTAATATTTTTTTAGTGTGAAATCGCCTGCTTACCCAGTATTATTTCATTTTTCATTTTTCATTGTAATTTCATATATCTCAGGGGACCTAACTCTATAAAAGTTATTTCAAGGGGCATAACTTTTCTGTATAACTTATAGTCATATTGTGGCATCGTTTTCAAAGATTTATAAACTTTTTGTCCATAGTTATGTACCGGCATATGAGTTATAATAAATAATGATACAATCTGTAAGGTATTTTCAAAGTTTTCATAAAAATAATGCACAATGCATAACATTGTAACTCATCTTTTTTTGCTTAAGAAGTTACTGTAGTCATGCAGGTGATTAGAAAGCGTTTTCATTAAAAATAATGGATGGTGTGTGGAAGGGCATTTTTTTAAGTTACTTTTTTTTGTTGTATGAATTTAATGAGACCATACCCGCCAGGAGCTGGGCGAAGTCACGCCGGGTCAGATAGATAGACAGACCCACCTTTTCGCTGCAGTTGTCTACTCCTCCTTTTCCTTCTTCTGCTGATGCTGCTGCAGCCGCTCCATTTACCCAAGTTAATTGTTGGGGGAAGATGTAAAGATCTTTCAAGTGCTCTTTCTAATGCTTTTTGTAAGTTGGTCTTCGTTTATCTAAGGTTGTTCTAACTGCAACCAATAAATGATTAGACAGACAGGCAGACAGACAGACAGAGAGGGACGGACGGACAGACAGACAGACAGACAGACAGACAGATAGTCGGTAACGGGAACGGGAACTTATATGACTACTTATATGAATTAAATGAGATGCTCCCCACCAAGGACTGGGCGATGCCGGGTCAGACAGACAGACAGACAGACAGACAGACAGACAGACAGACAGACAGACAGACAGACAGACAGACAGATAGTCGGTAACGGGAACGGGAACTTATATGACTACTTATATGAATTAAATGAGATGCTCCCCACCAAGGACTGGGCGAAGCCGGGCCGGGTCAGCTAGTATTCTATAAAACCATATCTCCGTAGCTTCCACACAACTTCCCACATGTCTGCTAAGTGTATTAGATTCGCTTCCGTGCATCAGGTTTGGATCAATATTGCTCTTAAGAATTCTAGGGAGTGTGTATTTGTGTGTTACTGAGCGGGTGCATAACTGTTAGTTTGGGTAAATGATGTAAGTATGTATGCAGGATAGTATGATGTATGTGTTTATGTATATGCGCGTGCATGTGTTTCTGCCTATCTGCCTGTCTCACAACATGGTAACATGCACTGCTTATGTTTACAACATTCATTTGACAATGTTTATTTTTTTCCTATGAGAATGTAACATGCACTGTTGATGAACGAAAGGTGAATGATTGGAATGTCCGAATGTAAGACAGGCCTGCGTGCCCAATGTGTGACCTTTTGAAAATAAAGTCCGTTCGTTTGTTCGTTCATTCGTTCTTTAACTCACCTCGATTGACAAAAATAAATTGCAGAGAATATTTTTCATCTTGTGAAATGTTGCCTTTGCTTTTGCTATTCTACATTTAACTTCCTTAACATATTTTTCATCTGCTGTTATCAATGTGCCCAATTACTTAATTACACTGACTTATTTCAGGTTTTTGATTGATTGATTGATTGATTGATTTAGGAACCGACATCACACTTATTTCAGGTTGGTTCCATTCACTTTGATGTTACATTTCGGTACACAATTTTTCTTTGAGTTGTTTGACATTGCATAACATAACATAACATAACATAACATATAACATAACATTCACTTTTTTCAAGAAACTTATGAAAAGGATTGACTATTACCGTTGAGTCCCAACCATTGCCTAGTAATGTGTTCAGTTATTATTTTTTTTTTTTTACATTTGGTCAGAATATACTTAAGAAATCTGGCCTCATCAGTGATCACTTCTTCTTTCTCTTTTAAAGCAATTAACTTTGACTTTTTATATTGGTTATTATTCTCTTATCAAGAAAACAGTAACAATGGTGATATCGAAGTAAAAGGTGACACCAAAATGTTGAAATAGAAATAGAAGGGAAAATTCTTAACCAAATGGATAATTTTAAATACCTAGGGGTATTTATAACATCAGATGGGAGATGCCCAACAAAGATTAAGAGCAGAATAGGGCAAGCATAGGCTGCATTTCAGAAAATGAAGAATATCTTATGCAATAAGTCACTATCATTGAATGTAAGAAAGATAGTACTGAAGTGCTATATAGAACCTGTTTTGTTGTATGGCTGTAAATAAGTTTGGAATGTAAATGAACAAATTAGAAAGAGATTGGAAGCAACAGAGATGTGGTTCCTGAGACGAAATTTGCTAATTCCTTGGACTGTCAAAGTAACTAACAACGGCTGCATGAAATAGGCTAATGAAACCAGAACATTATGTACAACAATAAGAAAGAGGCAAACAGCTTTCTTTGGTCATGTGATGAGAAGAGAGGCATCGGAGAACATCGTAACTACTGGAAAGATCGAGGAGAAGAGAGGCAGAGGCAGACCATGAGAAACTATGCTGGATGGATTGGGACGGTGGCATGGAGGAATATCATCAGCGGAGTTGATCCAGAAAACCAAAAACCGAGATCTGTGGAGAGTCAAGGCACTTGATGATGAGGGTGATATTATTCTCTTGGGCACCAGCTGCGGATCTTTTGGGACAGGAAGAGATAGAAGACACTTAATTTACATTCCAGGTATTCTCATGTTTTGTTTTTATTTGTTTACTATTGAGGTTTTAATTTTCGTTCGCTCACGATGAACTTGAGCGTAGTCCACACAGAACTGATTTTTGCTCGCGGGCCAGCTTTCCCTATTACCAGGGAGTCTCCGTGGCGAAGTAGTCAAGCCGTCTGACTCAGGCTCCGAAAGTTGTGGGTTCGATTCTGGGCCGCGTCCTTTGGTTCACGAGTGCATTTTTTCGTAGACTCCTGGGGGTCGTCGCTGGAGCTACAGAGTTCGTGCTTTGTGTGACGCTTTCCGCGCTGCGGAAAGAGACTGAGCTATATTGGATAAAAACCCGGTGCAATGAAGTTGACCCTGTCGACTTTTAAGCGACTTTTTCCCCTATTATTACCAGTGTCCCTCACAATTAGGCAACCCACTACGACTTCTGAGGTACTTGTAATTTACGTCCCCAATGTCAAGGACGAGAAGTAAGGGAGAGCACTATCTACCTTGCCATCGGCGCACTGGAAATTTAAAAGCTAGCTCTCTAAACATTTCGGTAACACAACTTTTATATTGGGGTTTTAAAAACCTCCTTCCTTGCACTAATTCCTTTCATTCTACGAGACTCGTCGGTCACCAGATATGCATTTTTTTTTTAGAATCAATCTTTTTTCACATTAAAGAACATATGTTAGTTGCATATTCTTTACAGGACGTCGCAGTCAACCCCATAATTTTTTGGCGATTTGTGATTTCTTGGCAGGTTTACGTTCAGTAGTTTGATATTGCTTGTTCAGTAGTTTGCTGAACCCACCAACACCCGTACCATTTTATAAAACCAACGCACGGTGGTCTGCTGCTAAATCACCCGATGCTGTGTTTCGAATGTGGTGAGTGGGATTACTAACTGCGCACGTAAAACATTCGCCACGGAGCCGATTAAAGAACATATACTTACTGTGGAATACTGACTTCCCCTTCTCCAGGGCAGTTATTTTACAACATGTTAGTTGCATATCCTTTACAGGACGTAGCAGTCAACTCTAGCATTTTTTTTTGGTTGTTTGTGATTCCTGTGCACGGTTACGATCAGTAGTTTACCATTGTGTTCTGAACGACCTGCACTCATACCATTGTATGGAAACCAACGCAAGGCGGTCTGTTTCCCTAAATCGCCCGCAGCTGTGTTTCGAGTGCGGTATCCGTGGTTACGGATTGCATTCGTAACCCCTTCCCTACAGTGCCGGCCATGAAGAAGCGGTAATAACTCATTCTCTTGCCCTACGGCAGACGCTAAGCCAGGTCGACAGCCCATAAGTGCATAAGTCACACAGCTTCTTCCCTTGAGCCTCTTATGTGTGCGGTCTTCTAGCTGTCATTAACCACACACAAATTGACGCGTCATAAATCGACATGTTTGTATCGCCTTCTCTGTCAATGCTAAACGGTCCGACTAAAACTTCAATCTTCTGTTCGGTCGACATGTTCGGGAGCTCTAAACACAAATGCACATGAATGTTTAGCGTGTCTGGACGTGTTTATACCTGCATATTCTATATCAGAGGTTCCCAAACCACGGCCCGCGGGCCACTTGTGGCCCGCCAGATGCCAGAAAGTGGCACGCGAGGCCTCGTTATTTAATACAACTCTTCAAATGAGAAGATCCAGGGGGAAAAAACAAATTATTCACAAATTTGTGCGATGACATTTCTTCATTTAAAATGAGACTACGACTGTTTATCTGACAGCTGACTGAAGGGACTTTAGAGGCGTTTCCAAATCTGAAGACGCTTGTGGTGGAAAAGAAATGTGACTTTTTAATAGTACAAAGTAAAAGTTGAAAGTCTTCTGGATATCTTTCAGTCGAGATTTCAAGAGTTCACAATAGAGGAGGATAATGTTGCCCTCTTCATAAATCCGTTCGTATTTCCTGATTCCAAGCTCTGTCAATTACAGCAAAACCTTTAGCTCGGGGTAATTGACTTGAAATGCAATTCTACACTGAGATGTAAATTTCTGGAGCTGCCTGCTTCACCTTCAACTGATCATATGATTTCATTCTGGCGACTATTGCCTGTCGAACAACTTGAACACTTGCGTTCATTCGCCCATAGATATACATTTGTCGTTTTGGCACGACTTACAGATGCGAGCAGTAATTTTCCGCAATTGTCGTAACAAAAAAAACAAAAAAACGTTCCAGACTCACCGACAGTAACCTAGCCGCGCTTATGACTTTGGGTACAACAGATTTGCGCCCAGACATTGATAAACTGACATCTGAACTTAAGTAACTGGTTATGAAGAACAGTTACAATTGTAAATTAATTCATTAATAGTGATTTTCGAAACTGATTTAAAATGTATTGTTAAATGAACTTTTGATTTTAAACCACCAAAACAAAAAAAATGGCCGCAGTGTAGTACTGACACTGACTGCCTTTAACATTTTAGAAGTTTGTTGACGAAAGTTAAGAAAGGTAAGAATGATATTGCACGACTTTTATAATTTTATAACGCTGTGGCCCACTTAACTGCCGAAAATAGTAGAAATGGCCCTCTGCTTGAAAAGCTTGGGAACCACTGTTATATATCATGCCCGCTGTTGCACTCCCTACTACTAGTACTAGTCTAACTATAGGTGTGCACCGGCTGCATGCAGCACACGTACTTATACATCGCATGTGTATGTACTATTATCTTGTTTCGTCCATGTTTGACGAAGGCCCTTAAGAGAGACAAAGGTTAGTAACCCTGTAACCAATTAATGCATGCCGTAAGAGGCGACTAAGGAAGACAAGCGTGGGACTGGCTACCCCATCTCCTAGAAAACTTTAGCTGCATAATCCAGTTAATCTTGTACATCTTGTACAAGTCTACAGCAAAGGAAAGAAACATAGCTGGCCATGCAAGATGAAAGTAAGCTCTTCTCCTAGAACAAGTATCAAATGTTAGAATTATTATTATTTTTTTTTTGTTGCCCTCGCTCGCTTTGAACTAAAACGTAGGCCATACACATTATTTATAGCAGTGATGGACTGAATTTTGCTTGTGGATTAGCTTTCTTTATTAACAGTGTCCCTCGCCATCATGCGAACCCACTCCGACTTCAGAGGTACTTGTAATTTACGTCCCCAAGTCAAGGACGACAGGTAAATAGTTTAGTCCAGCTGTCCAATGTAGGTGTTGAACCGCTTACCTCGTCATAAGTACAACGGATGTTTAAGAACACGCGTTCTTACCCATTCGACCATGCTGACCTGCAGAACTATTTATGAATTAGGGAAAGACGGCTCAGGTGGTAGGGACAAACAAAATATTATAAGATAGCGTTTGGGGATTAAGCCGAACAAGATGGAATGAAACATGCAAAAAGTTTCTATACATAGGTGAAACGGTGCTGTTTTCTAGCCAGGCAGAGGAAAATGCTCCTGACTGACGAGCAGTGGCTCTTATGCTGTCTAAAGAAGCAGAGAAAGCATTAATGCACGGGAAGCAGTGACGTCTATTATTATAAAATAACAGCAACATTTAGAACCACAAAAATTAAAGTAAACATGGATGTGATCTGATGGTACGCAACATCAAATGATAAGGATAAATAAGTTAAAATGGAATTTTATGTTAAAATATCAAAGTACCAAAGCATGTCCGGGATGTTCAATGCGCTCGTCCTTAAACTCCCCATGCGCTTACGGCGAGGTAGTGGGTTAATTTCACACATCGGTCGGTTGGATTTAAATGTCGTTGTTAGTTAGTTAGTTAGTTAGTTAGTTAGTCGACAGATCATCCTCGTTGCACATCGGACCATTCAGTCCATAAGTGCTCGGATCCCCTCCTCAGCAAATCCCGCAGCGTGTAGCGGCTAACGACGCCAGTTCTGTGTTGGTTTATCAATCTTCTTTGGCTTCCTGCGTAGTGTTCTTGTTTGGCCACCCCTCTTTTAATTTGCTGCTCTCGCAGTCTGGCCATTGTTGTAGATTCACAGTCATCACTTGGTTCTTGCAAAAGTCTCACTTCTCGTAGAGCATTCAGAATGTCAGCCTGGTCCATGGCGCGTCCGCCCTCCACAGTAGCCTCACCTGCGAGCTTGTCAGCCCGCTCATTTCCTTGTACTCCCGCATGCCCTGGCACGAAGATGAAACTAATCTTTGCCAGCCGAGACCGCTTCAGAGGCAGCAACCATTCTCTTCGGATCGACCCCTCCTCTATCCTCTTGATCATGTTCATTGAGTCGCTAAGGAAACAAGCCCTAGTGAATGTCTGTGTCTCGAGCCATGTTATTGCTTTACTTACTGCCATGACTTCCATGGTCAGGCTACTTGTAGTTTCAGTGAAAGCACCAGAGTCCTCCTTCACAATTCTCCCTCCGACCCGAGCTGTAAAGGCCCATGAGCTTCTCACATGTCGGACGACCGACCCATCTGTGTAGATGACCGCGTCACTGTCTAGCGAATTCTCGAAAATCAACGCTTGTACTTCAGCCTCCACAGCAGCCGGATTTTCTTGTCTGCATTTTCTATCTAGTTGGATGCAAACTGAAAAGGATGTGCAGAAGTCTGTTGGCACTTGCACCCACTCCTCGCCAGGTTCTAGGTCCTCAAGTGAACACACCTGTTGAAGAATGTCTTCGGCTTGACCCATCCACGACCGTCCTCTTTTTAACCTGCTGCCCTTCACCTTCCTAATTTCACTATGCAGTGGATGCTGTGTGTTTGCGTTAATTCTGAGGTAGGCGCGTGCCCTGCAAACTTGCATTCTCTCTTCAATGGTTGGAAAATCAAGAAGGTAGCGCATCGCCCTGCATGCTGTATCTCTTGTACATCCAAGAATAATGCGCATAGCTTCATTCTGTATCCTTTCCATCCTTTCTATCTGCTTATGGCTGAGAGTAAGGATTGCCATTGCATACTCCAAAACAGACATGACCAGCCCCTCGTACAGAAGACATAGATGGCGCTGCTCACAGTTTGCTGCCGCCATCACCCGCATCGCTGCCAAACCCCGCTTGGCCTTTGTTATCACCTGGTCTATGTGCACATTATAAGCAAGGCTTCGATCAAACCGTATCCCCAGGTAATTCATTGCCTGCGTTCTTTCCACCGTCTCTGAACACAGCATTACAGTTGGTGTTGGATTGTTGACAATATGATTATTCAACGAGAACCAAGTCACTGTTGCCTTTGTTGGGTTGACCATTGCCCCAGCTTCATCACACCAAGTACTTATGCGATTGAGTTCGGTTTGTAGTTCCACAGCAACCTCCTCTCTATCCTTACCCTGACGATACACTAAAACATCATCGGCATATGACAATGTCCTGCCAGGTCCAGTGATCTGCTCACTGGTGATTCTCACTGTGTAGGCGTTGAACAGTACCGGAGATAATGGTGATCCCTGTGGTAGGCCAGGATATATTGTTGTTGGTTCCGAAGTCCAACTGCCACATCTAAAAACTACTTTCCGTTGGAAGAGGGCTGCAGCGATCCAACTAAGGAGGAATGGACTTACGTTTAGTTCAAGAAGCTGAAACATTAAAAAATCCAGTGGTACTCTGTTGTATGCGTCCTCAAGATCAATCGCTGCAGCAACGGTTTCAGTGCCTGAGTGGAAACCTTCATAGACATCGTGGGCAAAGACTGCTGCATTGGTCCAGGTTTCTCTTTTTGGACGGTACCCACCCAGGGTAGGTGGGAAAACACCTTGCCACTCTAGTTGGCTTGATATTTTCCTGGCAATTACCTTCTCCAGCAGCTTGCCTATTGTATTCTGCATGGTTATAATTCGATATCCCTGAATTTTTTTGTGGTCTTTGTCAGGCTTCGGCAAGGGAATCAGATAGCTGTGTAACCATTCCTCATTGATGCTAGCACTCCCTATACTGTTGTTGTACATGTCTGCTAGTTTCTCTAGCTCATTGTCGGTACACCTATTTATGTCGTCGTATCTTATGCCATCAGGACCTGGAGCACTGTTTTTTGATCGTCGAAGCACAGCCTTGATTTCTTTCACTGTCACTGTGTCTTCATCCGAAGTGTTCTGGGCCTTGCATCTGTCTGAGGTGACCTCCTTGGCCAGATTCCGGCCTCCCATGTCTGTCTGGTTGCTCTGCTCAAGGTAGCGTTCAAAGAGGGCTTTGCCCTTGTCCTCGTCAGTCCTCTGCCAGATGAGGTCAGCACCTTGGAAGTCAGAAATGCTCTTATTCTTGACTACACCACTCATGCTTTTATGTAGTCGCCAGAACAATTTCAGTGACTTGTCTGTGCTTACTCTTTGACACACCTCTGCCCATTTTTCGCTTTTAACCACCTTGACCAGTTTTTTGAAATAGCTTACTTTTGTGTGCATCTCTCTTTCTAAGTGCAAGCAGGGACTAGGATGACCAGCTCTGTTCTTCTTGGCATTTTGCCATCTCCTTACAGCACTACGCTTATCCACCCAAGCCTTCTCCACCTCGAAACTCCACCACGGTGGCTGCTCCCAGCTTTTTTTCCTGCCCTGAAACGTTCTGCGCTTGTCACGTCTTATTTTACTCACCACATCTTGCCCTGTACTGTCATACTGGAACGTCTTTACCTTTAGCTTGTGCTGCCTGGTTCTGCCTTTCTCCACCAATATG
Source organism: Cepaea hortensis (assembly GCA_963921405.1). Classification (NCBI taxonomy): domain Eukaryota; kingdom Metazoa; phylum Mollusca; class Gastropoda; order Stylommatophora; family Helicidae; genus Cepaea; species Cepaea hortensis. The sequence goes on along the minus strand of OY992879.1, from coordinate 133,294,053 downwards.
CTGCATGGGTGGTGGTCGCTGCCATGGTGTCCTAGGACACCCCATCTACACACTGTAGTGAGTGAAGGTGAAACTAGCGCCAGATCAATAGCACTGTCCTCATCGCCTGGACGGCTTGCTGTCCTGGTGACACAGCCGCTGTTGATACAAACCAGGTCGATGGTTTCCAGTGCAGTCTCGAGCTCCTCCCCTTGTGTATTGGAGGAAGTGTTTCCCCATGATATGCCTTTAGCGTTGAAGTCACCACAGAAAATAACATTTCTCTCGTGGCCTAATATGCCACTTAAGCACTGCCACTTCTGGGCGTCCACACTTGCATTGCGGGCATAAACATTAACCAACACGAATGGTATACTGGAATGAACTCTCAACGCCTGTATTTGCATATCGTCACTGTTCCAACTGGACATGTCTAGCTCTGACGCCACCATGCTGTCGCGAACGAGAATCGCCGTTCCCAGATGTCGTCTGTTGTAGAAACATTTGAAGCCGGCAATTCGGAGTAGCTGATCGCCCAGTCTCGTCTCCTGGAGTGCTACAATGTCGTTCCTGTAAACTAGGGTTTCTAAAATAGAGCCCCGTTGTTTTACACTGGCACAGTTCCAATATAGAATACGGATGTTCCTGAGTCCTAGACGGTGACACTTGAGTCTAAAACGTCTCAAGCCACCGCGCTTACCTGGCTTCTTTTTCCCTGCGCGGCTACCACGCCGCTTCGGTATGTTGACTGCTGATCGCTCGGAACACACACGTTGTTCCGCCATGTTGAAAAAACGTAAACACAGACTTTTGAGAACCACACACGCTGCTGAAAATTCACTCAAGGATGGCTTCGCTCGATGCACGAACTCCGTAGCACCCGCGCAGATCTTGAGTAGAAACTCCTGGTTTTACATCCTGGCACACCAATTACACGCAAGAAATGAATAAATCCATCCCCTACGCGAAAAAGTTAACGAACACAAAACAACACGACCGTCCGTCGCCATCTTGAAACCGGAAGTCCTTGTCGTTGTTCTCGTTCTAAACCTAAAACTGCCTAGAAAATCAATATGGAGTTGATCACAACGTCCTGCAACAAAGATTCAGGTAAACGCAGATATCACAACACAAACTTCTGATGGATAACCCGAATGCCACAAGATAGGATCTGGTTACAGTTGATTATACTGATTATGAAGAGATTATGGGAATTACCTAACTTGGGATGTGAAAAACTAGCTAGCGACGAACCACTCAATCAGTGTTGGAGATCTACTGCAGCAACCTTCCTTTAATGTTGAGACGACGGCGCTTGATTAATTGATTAATGTGAAAGCTGGGCATTCACCTTAGTTACATAATGAAATACTAAGTCGACCAATCACAAAAGCAATAATTATTTACTTTAATTGATGTACTAACGCCCGGAAACGAGAGAGACGATCAACTAATTAAAGAAAGTGCAACATTCGAGCAGCGTGATAACACCAATCACTTACCACCAAAAGAAAAGAATCATCAAACCATTCAGAAAGCCACCAACACCAGCACATGACAATTGCCATTTTATGGATTTTTTTTTCGCATATCCTTTACAGGACATTGCAGTCAACACCAGCATTTTTCGGCTGCTGTTGATGTCTTGGCAAGTTTTACGATCAGTAGTTTGCCATTGTTTCTGAACTACCGGCTCGCATACTTCCGTAAGTAACCAACGCGACGCGATCCGCTGCCGAATCTCCCGCAGCTGTGTTTCGTACGAGAGTATACGGGATTACGAACAACGTCCTTAACACCTACGCCAGGGAGACCAGCATTTTATGGATAGACCAGAACAAATAATTTTTCTGCGCCTCAGAACAGGACATAATTGATTTTTTTTTAAATGTTTGCATATCCTTTACAGGACATTGCTGTCAACATCAGCATCTTTCAACTTATTGTTGATTTCTTGGCAAGATTACGCTCAGTAGTTTGCCATTGCTTTCTGAGCAGCCGGCTCACATACCCCGTAATTTACCGACCCGATTCGAACCACTGCTGATTCTCACCGTCATCACGTTACCTACGAGAGTATACGAGATTATGGAGAAAAGTTATAACCTCTAAGCCACGAAGCCGGCACATAATTGATTCCACAACATATATTACACAACGGTTTAAGATTGATAAATCGGCAACATACACAAGTGATTGGCACCACAGACAAAGCATCACATATTCCAAGTTTTCCCAGGATGCGATATATCTAGCAAACCTGGTTTAGAGAAACAATAGTGTAGGATAAACTTTATGAAAACTGACTGAGCTAAAAATAAAAAAAACAGTGAAGTTTATACAAGTGGCGTTATTGCAGATATAGTCAATCAGTTTCAAGCGAACTAAATTTAAAGAAGAAGAAGAAGAAGAAGAAGAAGAAGAAGAAGAAGAAGAAGAAGAAGAAGAAGAAGAAGAAGAAGAAGAAGAAGAAGAGGAAAAAGGAGAAGAAGGAAAAGGAGAAGCAGAAGCAGAAGAAGAAGAAGAAGAAGAAGAAGAAGAAGAAGAAGAAGAAGAAGAAGAAGAAGAAGAAGAAGAAGAAGAAGAAGAAGAAGAAGAAGAAGAAGAACGCACGTACTGCAAATAAGTACAAGTAAAAAAATCAGTTATCAGTTATCAGTTGGGGTATCTTCATTGCACTCCGGACTGGTCCATAGGTGCTCAGATCCTCCCCTCCCCTCCCCCCCCCCAGCATATGCATCAGCGTCCGGTGGCTAATAGTGCCAGTTCTGTGTTGGTTGACGAGGCGCTTTGTTTTCCCGATGTACCTCTCGCGTCTGACCGTGCCAATTCTTTCTCCCAAGTCTTTCATCCTGGACAGCGATGTGGATTCACTGACGTCAAAGTCCTCTGTTCTCGACATATCTTTGAGGACGTTAATAACATCGGCACGATTCATGGGTTGGCCATCTACAGGGGGTGCAGAGCCAGCCAGTTTATCAGCTCATTCATTTCCCTCAACTTCCGCATGTCCCGGGACGAAGATGAAGGTGATCTTGCGGACAACAGACTTCCGCAGCGAACCAGTCCACTGTCTACGTACAGATCCTGCATCGATCCTCCGAATCATGCTCATTGAATCACTTATACACGTTGGTATAATGCTGTGATTCCAGCCATATGAGAACCCGTGTAGTATGCAGTACAAGTACAGCCCCTTTCACATACCGTGAGTGAATTTGAATTATGGTGCTATACTTATACTTTTATAGACCGATTGGCACTTGGTGGGTAATGTGGTTAATTTAACAACCAATGCTTTCTTTACTTTCCATGGCATTTCTTGGCAACTATTTTAGGCTGGGTCGACCCGGAAGCTCATATCAGTTATAGAAATCTGTCTCAATGCGAATTTGAACCCATGAGCACCGAGACAGCAAGCAAGCGTGCCAGCCACTGCGTTACCTCAGCTCCCGGGTATATGGTGCTTTCCCCATGTGTTTGTAGACCAATCGACGGTAGATATGTGAATGTGATGTTGTCAATATCACATAGGCCATTCATTTTATTTCCCCCAGAACATTTCTTGGTATCTATTTTCGGCTGTGTCGACTCACGGAGCCAAGGAAATTCCAACAATGGAAATTCGAGCAGACGACCTTCAGGTCTGCAGACCACAGAACTGGCCGCTGAGCTAAGGCGGCTTCTACAACGTAGTTAAAGTTAGATGCATGTTCTTTACAGAACGTTGCAATCAACACCAGCATTTGTTTAGCTCACTCGCTTTGAACTCAAGTGTAGTCCATACATACTGCTTCTAGTAGTGCAGCACCCTATCTTGCTCGTGGATTAGCCTTGCTTATTAACAGTGTCCCTTGCCATCAGGTGAACCCGCTCCGATTTCTGAGGTACTTGTAATTTACGTCCCCAAGTCAATGACGAGAGGTCAATATTTTAGTCCAACTCTCCGTGTAGGGGTTGAGCCCTTTACCTCGACATCAGCACACTGGATGTTTAAGAGCACGCGTTCTTATCCATTCGGCCATGCTGACCCCTAAACCCAACAGTTAAGGTTGTGTGTGATTTACTAGTCAGGGTTTACGTTCAGTAGGTTGTTCAAGCCGGCTCCGTGGCAAAGAGGTTATGGACTCAGTTCGTAATCCCGCATACCCGCGTTCGAAAAACAGCTGCGTTGGTTTTTTATGAAATGGTATGGGTGCCGGTCGTTTAGAAAGCAATGGCAAACTACTGAACGTAAACTTGCCCTGGAATCACGATCAGCCAAAAAATAAAATTGCTGGGGTTGACTGCAACGTCCGTAAAGGATATGCAACTATCTTTTCTTTTTCTAGTTTGTTCAACGCTTCTCGTTCAGAAGGCAATGTCAAACTACTGAACGTAACATGTCTAGTAAATCAGCCTGGGGTTAGGGCTGTTGGCGACGTCCTACAATAAACAAGCATTATTGTTGTTTAGTTTGCCACAAGCGGTAGTCTCAACCTGTAATTTATTAACAATTGATTGTCAACCTCCCCTTAGAGCTACGCTCATTATCACTGTAGCCACTTGTAGCATAGTAAAAGCCACATTTAGCCACATTACATTGAAAACGTGTAGTTAGCAACCTGATGGTATCTCTATCCTAACATAAACATCCACGAGGCCCGTTAAGACTGAAGATCAATAGTTAGTTAAGGTGTGACAAAGTTAAGCTCGTTAAGTTAGTTAACGTTTATTAGACAAGGTAATGCCTGGAGGGAAGTGAGGGATATTGTGTATGTGCACGAGAAAACCCCGTTCTTTTGTTGTTGCGGTCAAAGAGTGGGAAATAAATAATAGTGCAATGTTTATTTGAGTGTTGTTTTCTTTGTAATTTTTTTTTTTTTTTTTACAATTCAGTTAGTTCAACTTCAATTACTGGAGTTACTAGTAGTAGTACCGTAGTACTACTGCGTTGTATTGTTTATAATACTTATTTATATTAATTATAAATATATGAGTATATAACTATTTATTATTTATAAAGTACTAAACAGGTACTACTACTAGGTAAGTAAGTAACAATATATAATTTATATGAATATGATAAAACATTGAATATCTTATTCTTATTCAACCATTTTGAGTTGGTTGTTTTAATTGGGGTACTTGTTACGTGTCATTTAATTGGTTATTTCGTTTTAAGGATTTAAAAAAAACATTTACTCATACTTTTGCCATTAGTATTATATTAATATTATTACTATTATTATTTCATATTTGTTTATAATAGAAAACGATTGTGGCTCAGTTTGAAGGCAAACTCTAAGCTATGGAGATGTCTTTAAGCTCAAGTTGCTTATTTAATCTTTGGGTTTATTCATCTAATATAATATATACTAGATGATCTATTCACGAAGAAGTATAATATTATAATCATGTCTTCAGACAGTTGTGATATTTTGATATTCGTATTTACTGAATTGTGCTATCCATCCACTCTTGCCAGTTCATTGAATCTCTTCAATAAGTATTTTTGTTTTGTTTGTATATCCTTTGCAGTTCATCGCTGTCAACACCAGCATCTTTTAGCTGATTGTTGATTTCTTGGCAAGATTACGCTCAGTAGTTTGCCATTGCTTTCTGAGTGACCGGCTCACATACCCCGTAAGTTACTAATGTGGTGAGAGCCGCTACTGATTCATGCGCAGGTTACATTCCTCACATGGATAAACAGGATTACGGAGAAAGACGTTAACCCCTAGGCCAGGGAGACCGGTTTCAATAAGTATAGTATAATTTAATTATAATAAGTAACATAGGTTATTAGTAATATTTGTATTTTGCTGTGCATTATTAATACCCTCCTATACAGGATACAAATTGTTGTTTTTGTGTGCATAGTCTTTCCTACAAGTTCTGTAGGGCTATCTGCCTTTAACATGTTCTCCATTGCCATTGCATTAAATTGCAGTGTCACAATTCAATTAATGGTATTCTTTGAAGTTCATATTTCTTGCTCTGTAATAAATAATTTTCTGTATTAAGGCATCAAAAAGTCAGCTAAAACTGATACAGAGGAAAACAGAAACTAAACCCACACCATGAACCACCACAATTATAACCAAGGCTGTTAAAGCTCATTGAAGGAGGTGGAACGTTTTTTCCCCTCTACTAAGCAGATGAGATTGTATTATTAGTATGCGTCTGGCGTACATTACAGTTGTCTTCTTTTATAGTAAAATAAACTATTCCAAGATTTAACCTCTGTAAGATTTGTTGCAAAGAATTGTAATTTAATTTGTTACCTGACATGTTCTTGTTGTAGCACTTAGCAATTTTATACATGTCTTCCTTTTGATTCCATATTAGTGTCCATTCTTCCGTTATTCTTTTGTTAACTATTGATTTAATGTTATTTTTCCCAAAGCTACATGTATTTTATAATACTCTGCCTTTCTTTGTACCATCAATTCCTATATATGCCGGTATCCATACAGTCCGCACTGAACTCAAAAATGCTTTCAACATCATGAAATCGGTATTCACGTATAGAGAGATTAACAACACATTAAAAATGAGAATTGTCAAATATATATATATTCAACACTACTGTATGACACGGAAGCCTGGACATTAAGCAAGCAATTAGAATGTCAAATCCTGGGAAGGTTAACCCGGTCAACAAATACCCACAGAAGTCAGATGTGTCGGCCTAACAGTGCAAGAACGCAGCTCTGCTGTAAACAGGCACAAAGCAATCACGTCCGAAAAAAACTCTCCGGATGAACGCAGAAGAAGAAGAGGAAGAATGTCAAATAGAGGAATATGTCGTATTTCATGGAAACAAAAGCAATCAAATACATAGATTCTAGAAAAACTGGGAATGAAAAGAGAGTTTATGAAATAAAAACAGACAAGTGAAATATTGTGGTCACGTTAAAAGACGTAACATTGTTATAAAAACCATACTGGAGGGTAAGGTTGAAGGCAAGCGAACAAGAGGTAGACAATGATACAAGTGGGAAAATAACATCAAGAGATGGACGAACAGCAATCTGACAGAATGTACTATCAAGGCGAGAGACAGACAGTGTTGGAGATCTATTGCAGCCAACCTTCATTGTGGAGACGTCACTTGAATGATTGAGTTGCTAAAAAGGTCTCCACTGCTCTATCTAGTCTACTACAAACCTTATTATTATTTTAGGATCATAAATGTTGATAATGAATCTATTAAAACCATCATCTTTTGGGGAAGGGTTATCATATACTGGTGCTGCTGCGAAGGAGTTACAAACACAGTTCGTTATCCCTCATACCATGTTCCAAACACAGCTGCGGGCGATTTGGAGTCAGACTACCTTGCTCTGGTTTTTATACAATGGTATGAGTGCCGGTCATTCAGAAAGCAATGACAAATTACTGAACGTAAACTTGCCAAGAAATCACAAAGGGCAAAAAATTGTGGGGCTGATGTGATGTCCTGTAAGGGATATGCAACTAACCTTATCATATACTGTGTATAGCACTTTTAGTACAGCAACCATTTCTGCAGTAAAATTAGATATGTTTATTACATTGACATTTTTCTTAATGTTCTATTGTGGAATATATATTCCTATTCTCAACTTATTATGTTCTTTGGAACAATCTGTGTAAATATTTATACTGTATTTCAATATTTGTTGTTTGTGACTATAGGTTTCATATCTCAATATTTGTTATATGTGACTATAGGCTTCATCTTTCAATATTTGTTGTATGTGACTAGGCTTCATCTTTTAATATTTGTTGTATGTTTATGACTGTAGGCTTAATCTTTCAATATTTGTTGTATGTGACTGTAGGCTTCATCTTTCAATATTTGTTGTATGTGACTATAGGCTTCATCTTTTAATATTTGTTGTATGTGACTGTAGGCTTCATCTTTTAATATTTGTTGTATGTGATTATAGGCTTCATCTTTTAATATTTGTTGTATGTGATTATAGGCTTCATCTTTCAATATTTGTTGTATGTGATTATATGCTTCTTTGTATAGACATTTGTCATTTGCTGATTAGCTTGTCTTTTATAATTGTATTGTCATCTTAATAATTGTTAGGCACTGTGGTTATAGAGTGCACAAAAGGCTTTCTTGAATATCAAGAAAACAGAAGCAATGGTCACATCAATGAATAAGGTAACACCTAAATGTAATCTAACAATAGAAGGGAAAATGCTTAACCTAGCTGATAAATGTAAATACCTAGAGGGAATTATAACATCAAGTGAAAGATACGTGACAGAGACTAAGAGCAGAATAAGTCAAGAAAAAGCTGCATTTCAGAACATGAAAAATATCTTATACAACAAGTCAGTGTCATTTAATGTCAGAAAGAAAGTATTGAAATGGTATATAGTACCTGATTGTGGAATGTGATTTGACAAATATATAAAGAGATTGGAAGAAATGGAGATGTGGTTCCTGAGACGAATATTGCGAATACCTTGGACTGCCAGAGTAACTAACAATGATTGCCTTGAAGAGGCTAATGAAACAACTATAGTAAAGAGACAAACAGCTTTCTTTGGTCACATGTTGAGAAGAGAGGCTTTGGAGACCATCATGGTAAATGGAAAGATCAAGAGGAAAAGGGACAGAGGCAGACTAAGAGAAATGATGCTGAGTGGTCTGAGACGGTGGCCTGGAGGAATATCAGCAGAGTTCATCCAGAACACCAAGGACTGAGATCTGGAGAGACATAAACACCTGCACCACTTGGCAGGGCACAAAATGATAGTCTAGAAAATTAAACATGAAAATCTCTAGCCATTAAATTTTCATGGTAAATGAAAACTCAAATATCGAGAAAAATCCTGCACCAAATATAGAACACACACACACTTATTTCTCTCTCTCTCACTCTCGCTCGCTCACTCACACTCTCTCTCTCATGCACCCCACCCCCCCCCCCCTCCCTCACGCACGCATACACACATATGGAGAGAGAGGAATATATATATATATATAAACATTGAGATGAATTTCCACTTCTTCTTTTGCAATCAGTTTTCTATGCTTCCTGGTTAAAATACATATAAAATATATTAAATAATTGCTCGTATGAACCTGAATATCAGCAGGAAGTTGTCTTAAGTGCCCCTCAGTTTCTCTTCCACTTTTGTTTTCTATGTGTCATTTTGAACTCTCAAGCCACCAAGAAACATTTGCAGTGTGCTGTCCAGAGAGCATTTTGACAAATATACTCACCCTTTTGGTCAGTTTTCATTTTGTAGGGATGGACATAATTAGTATTGTGAGGGTAATTGCTGCCTGTTCTCCAGCTCCAGAAGTTATAGAACTTTTTCTTGATAAGTACCTTGGCTTTTTTTCCCAGTGAGATCCTGATGTGAAATTGTTCCTTCTAGGTGCCTGCTTTTGTTGGTTTGTAACTTCCCACAACACCTCATTCGCAGAAAGCCACTACAGTATTACTGTTTTGTTGGTGAAATGCTATGAGTCTGTGATGTAACTGGGCTATCACGTATTGTAGGCCTGAATACACGGAGAAATAGACGGCCAGTTTTTTCCTCTGTTGGCAGTAAAAGAAAACACACGTGTGTCAATCTCGTCTCATGATATTATCAGCGCTGAAAGTACCAGATAATTTTCTGAATTTTCTGGAAAGGTTACCTTGAAGGTTTAAGTTTTATGGCCATTTAGTAAACCTGTACAAAGAGTATAACACCAGAATAGTTTAAAACACAAATTGATAAGTAATTAAACTTTAACAGCAAATGAAAACTCAGAAAAGAACAAACATAAAAACTTTACCAAGCATAATGAAGCCTTCTCATTTAGTCTTATGATCTGTTAAGAGTCTAAAAAGTTTCCTGCTAAAGATTTCATAATCATTAGCTACATTGATATCTTCTGTAGCACCTCAATCTTAGTTTTATCACACTGGCATGTAACTAACTCCCTTGAAAACCTTAAATTTATAAGAAATCAGCTCATAGTTGTTTGTTTGTTGTTAGCTTATCATAATGAACTTTAATTAGAAAAGTGTATTTTGTACCAAGATTTTAGTTGCACATAAATGTTTTAGTTGCCAGTACATGTTTTTAGTTGCAATAACATGGTTTTAGTTGCATGTAAATGTTTTTAATTGCACGTAAATGTTTTTTAGTTGCCAGTGCATGTTTTTAGATGCAAGTAAATGTTTTTAGTTGCACAAACATGTTTTTAGTTGCACGTACATGTTTTTAGTTGAACGTACATGTTTTTAATTGCACGTAAGAGGTGGTCTTCATGGCGAAGTAGTAAGCCACCTGCTTCACACTCTGAAGGTTGTGAGTTCATTTCCAGACTCAGTCATCTGGTTTATGGGTTCAATCTTCTTGGAGACTCCTGGGATCATCACTGGAGCTATGGAATTCACGCTCCATGCAACGCTTCCGGCAGGTCACACTGCGGAAAGAGAACAAGCCATATGGGATAAAACCTAGTGCATGAAGTCAATTCTCTCACCATTAAACCCTTTAGTTACACATTCAATTACAGGAAGTATCATTTTAAATATGCTCACATAATTTCTTGCGTGCATATTTATGATTAATTTAACTAATAAAACATGTATATGTTTATTTATTCCATAGACTACTGACAGCTTAGTTTTCTTTCATATGGAGCCAGTATCTAGATAGCAGGATAATAGCATCACTTGTGGGACATTAAAACACCGACTGATTTATATTAATGGTGAACTAATCATAGACTCCACTATCTGGGCCAGCTGTCAAGGGTCACGTTTTGTGACTTATTACGAACTAGTGGTGTGTTGCTTTTCAGAATTCCACTTGGTTTTTATATTTGTTGCAAAACATAAGACCTTCAAACATGACAGAAAAGAAGAAAAACATCACGACAGAAAAGGTATCATTGAAGAAAAACATCACCCTTTTCCAGGGGGTAGCCATCATCATCGGCATCATCATTGGTTCCGGAATCTTTGTGTCGCCCGTGGGAATACTCAGGCACACTAAATCGGTGGGCATGGCCATGATTATGTGGACCGTGTGTGGTGTGTACAACACGCTGTGCGCCCTGTGTTATGCGGAACTAGGGGCATCAATTCCCCAGTCTGGAGGAGAGTATGTGTACATCCAGCGTGCATTTGGGGATTATCCAGCATTCGTTTGCCTGTGGATCAACTTTGTATTGATCTGTCCAGTTGCTATAGCTGCTCTTAGTTTGATAGCATCTTTGTACATTCTACAACCAATGTTCCCTGACTGTGCTGTGCCAGCTCTTGCAGAGCGCTTTATTGCAATATGCTTAGTCTGTAAGTATTATTTTCATCAGCTTTAGTTAACCCATTTTGTTTATTATGTTAACGCATATATTAATTCATCATGTGCCATGCTGATAAGCATGGGCGGTCATGATTTGCCATCTCACACGATCACCAGAGTCATGGATCAGCTCCGTGTTCTTGTATTGACCATGCCACGTGGCCAGTCCATCCAAATATTTACTTCTCTGCTATCCCCATGTTCCTTTTCCCTCAGTCTTGCCAGTTGTCAACAAGTTCTGTAGTTTATTTCTTCTCATAGTGTGACCAAAAAATTGTGACTGTCTACGTCTAATTTCTCTAATCAGTTTACGGTTTTAATTTGTCTTTTTTAGGACTTGCTCATTGGTTTTTTCTGTCTGTCCATGGTATTCTTTGCATTTTCCTCATAAACCACATTTCAACAGCCATCAGATGTTTTTCAGCCTGTTTGCTCATTGTCCATGCTTTACATCCATACAAAAGCACAGGTTCTATGATGCAATTCAACACTTTTTTTTTCTCGTTGCAGTTAACATCTTTTTATTGGTCAGTATGTTTTCTATCTTGCAAAAGGCTACCTTCCCATGGCAATTCTTGTTCTAATCTCTTCAAGTATCTCCCATCAGATGTTATGACTGTTCCGAGATAATTGTACCAATTCATTTGTGTAAAAATATTCCCATTTACTTGTATATATATATATTTTTTGCATATCCCTTACAGGACGTTACAGTCAACACCAGCATTTTTCAGCTGCTGTTGATGTACTAGGCAAGATTATGCTCAGTAGTTTGCCATTGCTTTCTGAGCGACCGGCTTACATACCCCGTAAGTTACCGACGCGGTGAGAACCACTACCAATTCTTGCACACATCATATCACTCACGAGAGTATACAGGATTACGGAGAAAGATTCTAAACTCTAAGCCAGGGAGACCGAGTGGTAATTAAACCTAGACAGTCAATATTTTTGGTGGAGAAAAATTCGACAACAGTGATAATTGCTGTGCCTGGCATTCTGGAAGATTCACTGTTTGGATGCATTGTGCAGACCACGAGTCAAGTTTTCTGGTGATTCCTGGGGGTCATCGCCGGAATTAGAATTCGTGACTTATGGAGTGCTCTCGGCAGGCGGCTTGTCGTTTTATGGAGAAGCACCAAGTCAGATGTGGTAGAACCCCATGCAATGGAGTGGACCCTCCTGTCTTTGACCCCATTTAGTGGCAGACTTGGTGGAAAGGAGCACTGAGAAGGCAAAGAGATACATAAATGGATGGCTTGACCACGTGGTACAGTCGGAACAAGAACACTGACCTGATCCAAGATTGGTGATCTGTGAGATAGTGAACCATAATCACCCTGCCTACTGGCAGAGCACTTTATGATGATTATGAAAATGTATAAGACGTGTACGGAAGTTACCACTAGAAAGCCATACACCTGCAGTATACTGTGATCGAACATAACGGACAAGACAGCATAGTATGTGATGGGTAGGACTCGGGGGAAGCACCAATCACGGGTACTTTGAACAGAAAGACTTCAACGCTGATTCGATCTTGTAAGTGTTTTCTTGAACGTATCAAAGCCTGATATTTCTACTGGTTAGCATAAAGCCAAAACAAGGATCTTAGTCTGAATAACAGACAGACAGAAGTAATGGTAATGGTGATTAGCAAGCAAGTGATGTGGCAAGAACTTGATGTGGGTATGTGATCTGTTAGGGGGCTGCGTGGTCTCGAGGTATAGTGTCCGCCTCGAGTGTTGGAGGTCTCGGGTTCAAGCCCCGGTGAGGACCGGGATTTTTCCCCGTGGACTTCTAGTAATAACATTTCCCCTGGTCTCTGGGTAGTGAGATCTGACGCCCGTGTGTATTGTTGCGCACGTAAAAAATCCCTTTGCAGTTGGAAATCGAAAAAGAGCAGCCTAACGGCGCTGCCGGGGCAAAATTTCGAGTTAAAAATCTACCCAAAGTATTTCAGGACCCTCGCCGGTGCTACGGAGTTCGTGCACTGAGCTGAGTTTCTCCAGACTCAGGTTTGAGTTAGGAGGAGAACGGAGCACTTATGGGTTACACCCGTGTGCCGTGATGTTGATCCATCGACTAAACTAAACTATCTGATCTGTTATGATCATCCCATTTCTCAGACCTGAGAGCGCGGATGAATAGATGGCCAGTCTTTTCATCCCTTAGCGGACGGCGAGCCCAGACATCGTCGGGTCGCGCTCATGTCACTGTCAGCGCAACCTTTTAACCGCTACACCAACGTTTATGCTTAATAATGGCGATTACAATGAAAACAATGTCTTCCCAAAACGCAGCATCACTGCGAATGAAGCCAGTCTGAAACAAGTCAGCATATGTATTTGAGTATTTTAATAACAGTGACGGAAGATGTATTAAAGAAGTTACAAGTAGAACTGCCCAAACAAAAACAGCATTTCAAAAGATGGGGGATAGTCTTTTCAATCGAGGTTATAAAAAGAGTTATAAAGAGCCAATCCTGTAGTAGGGAAGAGAATCATGAACAATTAGCAAACAAGTTAGGAATTATGTAGAAGCTGTGATTTTGTAGAAGAATTACTAGAACCCCCTTGAATGGATAGAAAAAGCAATGAAGATGTCTTGAAAGAAGTTGCCCTACAACGAGAACTGGTTACTCGGATCATAAGAGACAGTCCACATTCTTTGGAATTGTAATTAATAAGACGGGGGAAAGCTGGAGCGCAACTTGACAATAGGAAAGTTAGGGAGGATGAGAGTCAAGGGAAAAGCAAGAAGATAGAAGATGGAAAGTTTCACATCATAGCTTAGATGAACACCGGTAACAGAAATGATTTACAGCAAACGAGACAGAAGGCTGTGGACAGACATGATCACCATCGCCACAACACGGCATGGTCTAAAGAAACAGCTGTCAAAGCATTACACAACCGCGCGATATTCAGCTGTCGTTGTTGAGCGTTATGTGTGTAGTGTGTATACAGGACTCGTGCCCCAGTTATTTACAGTCCTGGCACAGACTGATGCATAACAGATTTGACGCCATTTTTGTAGTTCGTTGACCGCACTGTTTGAGCGCAAAACAGTTCCGTGGTAGTAATCTGCTGTGTGAAGTGTTAGTGCCATCACATTGTGTTGGGCCTAACTCCTATAGCGAACGGCGAGAGCTGGCATTGAACCCTTTTCCGATCACGGACATGTCATTGTCGGCTTAATGTTATAACCATTACACCAACACACTTGTTACATTTAGTACACGCTTACTAAAATGTAACACATAGTTACACGTTACAGAGTACTGAAATTTCCTCGGACAGCTAAACTGCAATGCATAGTTACATGTTATAAAGTTAGTTGCATATCCTTTACAAGAAGTTTGCAGTCAACACCAACATTTGTTTGCTGTTGTTGATGTCTTGACAAGTTTACGTTCATTAGTTTGCCATTGCTTTCTTAACTACCGGCACCCATACCATTTCGTAAAAAAACAAAACAGCGCAACGCGGTCTGCTGCCAAATCGCGCGCAGATGTGTTTCGAACGCGAGTATACGGGATCACGAACCGCGCCTTTAACACCTTCGCCACAGAGACCGGCAGTTACCCGTTACAGAATGCTGAAAATTCCTTGGACAGCTAAAATGCAGTGCATAGTTACACGCTACAGAATGCTGAAAATTCGTCGGACAGTTAAAATGATTAACCTGAATGTTTAGAAAGAGGCTAAGACACAACTTGTCACAAACGTGAGAGAGAGAGAGAGAGAGAGAGAGAGAGAGAGGAGAGAGAGAGAGAGGCAGACGACATGTCCTGCCCTCTTACCACATTGTGAGAAGGGAGGCTCGGTGGCATAGTGGCTAGGCAACCGCCTACAGATCCGATGGTCATAGGTTCGATTCGCAGCTGGGCAAATTCGGATTTTTAAAACTTGACCTGGCTCCCAGATAGATCCAGTCTAAAACGAGGCACCACGAGAGACCACATCACCCACCAAAATATGAGACTAGCGCCGTGTGCTAGATGCGTCCCAATGTCCCAGGGTCCCATGACCCAAGTTCTGTTTGGCAGGCAATCATTTAAGTCGTGTAATAGAGTCCTTTACTTACATTATTAAATCCTAATTGCTATCTAAATTAATTATTTACAGTTTATTTTCAGCTACGTTTTTGCAGACTGGATATCTGAAGGGTCCTGTGGCTGGCCTATTCAGAAGTTCTCTAAAACATTCAGTCCATCTGTTCATTTGATCTTTACAGTGTTAGAACTGTTTCATTACCGTGTTTATTAGGTCTGTTTGGTTGATTATAATTTCCTACTAATTTCATTGTATTTCAGATCTCCTTGTGTAAAGCTCTCGGGGGTTTCCTTTCGCTGTTGCTTCTTCTGACTCGTTTGCAAGTTTTTCTAAATAAATTGCATTCTCTCTCTCTCCCCCTCTCTTTCTCTTTTCTCTCTCTCTCCCTCCCCTGCCCTTCCCCTATCCTCTTCCTAGCTTCTTTATTATCTTCCGTATGTTTTGTGTGTGTGTATGTGTGTTTCTCTCTATCTCCCCCCATCCCTCCCCTATACTCTTCCTAGCTTCTTTATTATCTTCCGTATGTTTTGTGCTTGTGTCTCTCTATCTCTCCCCCCAACCCTCCCCTATACTTTTCCTAGCTTCTTTATTATCTTCCGTATGTTTTGTGTGTGAATGTGTATATGTCTCTCTATCTTCCCTCCCGCCCCCTCCCCTGTCCTCTTCCTAACGTCTTTATTATCTTCCGTATGTTATTTTTTTTTTCTGGGCTCTGACTTTATCAACTCTGATTTTGCTATTATTTGAATCTGCATCTTTTATTTCCGTAAGGGTTTCCAGCGTTGTCTATGCTTTGTTTTCTTCCCGTTTTCCAAGACTTCTATACACGATTTGTTTCAAGTGATGTTAACCTGCTGCCAACAGTCTTCCGTGCTGACCTCTTTTTTGAACTGGTTCAAGGTCAGGTGTGGCTGCCTTCACCCTTAATTGTTATCTAGTAGACGAAAGTAATCTCTGTGCGTTTTGTGAAAGATACAGTAAAGCAGTATTTTCTTCTAAAAATAAATCGTACCAGTCTTACTCGTTCCCCTGTTTTCGTGTGGAGTGCGCCATGGAGTTATTGACGTCGGCTTGTATCCGGCGAAAAGGGTTACG
The DNA here is from genome assembly GCA_963921405.1 of Cepaea hortensis. NCBI lineage: Eukaryota > Metazoa > Mollusca > Gastropoda > Stylommatophora > Helicidae > Cepaea > Cepaea hortensis. The sequence continues at coordinate 133,277,623 of OY992879.1, read as the reverse complement.
AATCCGGCAAAAGGGTTACGAATGCAATTCGCAACCCCGCATACCGCTTTCGAAACACAGCTGCGGAGATTTGAAAACAACCCGCCTTGCGTTAGTTTTGAAACAGTGGTATGAGTGCCGGTCTTTTATAAAGGAATGGCAAACTGCTGAACGTAAACTTGCCAATAAACGACAGTTACACAATGATGGGGTGACTGCGACGTCCTGGGAAGGCTATGTAACTAACTTTTTGTGTATCTCGGAGGTTAGTGAATGCGAGTTCTGCTGTAGACAGATTCCATTGAAGGTGACGGGCTGTACACGAGAATCTCCTGCCTTTAACAATTTTGCCACAACAGCAATTTCACAGCCTACTTTGCAGTTGTGTTCAATATATGAAATACATTTGCTGCCTGCATGTCTCGAACCGCGTATAGCGCGACGTGATCAAAGCTGCAACAAACGCACGTATATTTTCATATTATTGTCCCATCTTCAAGTGTTTTTCTTTCAAACTTTCAAACACCAGATAGTCATATTTTAAACACTGAAGTCACAAACAATATGTTGCACGATTTATTGCCTGGCATATTTCGCGGATCTCCTCAGGCACATACTATCATATGAAGTGAATAAATGAATTATACCTTGGCTAAGAACTTAAACATATACTCACTGTTATTGTTCGAATGTGCAGCATCTGTTATGCCCACGGCAATCGCAAATTTAAAACGAAGTCTTTCCGTCTGCACAAAATTGTTTGGAACCATCTTCTACTCGCTGTCTCGGTATGCTTGAGCAATTGTTGATTGTCCGATGAATACAAGTCATTACTTTGCGTCGGTGACGGGGAACCGGAGCTGTCGTGGCATGGTGGTTAGCTCGCTAGCCTGCCCAGACAGTGATCCCGCGACAATCCCCACCAGAGGCGAGATTAGTTTGTCCGACCAGTACGTTTATGGGGTCGACCCAGCTTCATAAACATGGGCACCATACAATTTTAGAATATATTGGGAGGGGGGGGGGGGGGAAGAAAGGCGACGGGGAAAGTAACTAGCCACCTCACCTCATGTGCCGTGACCTAGAATTTGCCAAGGTTTAATACTGATAGCATACATATTATTTCAAAAGCGTTAAATTCACAGGCTCTTGTTAACCGAATTTTTTTTTTTTTACCGAATCTTGGCAATCGACAATGCACCAGTTAATATTCCATGTATATTGTTTACTCCTGTCTACATACGCGCGTCAGCCTGGCCCTGATCTTCAACGATGACTTCTAGGTCAGAAAGCATTGGCAAACTATTGAACGTACAATTTCCTGTATAATCAAACTGGGACTGGGGTTAATTGCAACGTCCTGTAAAGGACATGTCCATTTTTTTATTTTGTTACATTGAACTGAAACTTCATAGATCTTGTCTTCCGAAATAAATCTTGAGCAGTGGTTGTCGTCTCTCTCTCTCTCTCTCTCTCTCTCTCTCTCTCTCTCTCTCTCTCTCTCTCTCTCTCTCTCTCTTGAGCATTGGTTGTCGTCTCTCTCTCTCTCTAGCATTGGTTGTCGTCTCTCTCTCTCTCTCTCTCTCTCTCTCTCTCTCTCTCTCTCTCTCTCTCTCTCTCTCTCGCTTCTTACGCAAACGTATTAAGCCAACGGCACACAAACCAGAACGAAGCGTGAGATTCTAGGTCACAAGGTTGGTTGCTTGTTGACTCCTTAAGCTTGCTTAAGTGCACTTGTAGAGATCTTGTGAACCCCGCCTTTCCGGTGATGTTTGGGTAATTTTTAGACTGCTCTCTCTCTCTCTCTCTCTCTCTCTCTCTCTCTCTCTCTCTCTCTCTCTCCTGTGTGTTTGTGTGTGTCTCTCGCTCTCCCCCTCCCACCCACACCATAATCATAACCCCACGCATTGTCTTCTCCTCCGGTAGTCCCCTCAAAGCGCCAGCTAGTGGCGGCTGCATTACTTGTCTGTCTGTCTTGGATATTTCTGGCCATATAATCTAAGAAGCGCACACAGCAGAATTTGACATCCAGAAGGCGGTATACTGTAGCTAACGTGCGTGATTCATACATGTTCCAATTTCCTCGTGGCAACAAAGCTATAAGTTTGTGTATGGCCGAAAGGATAAGCGCGATTGTTCTTAAACTCCCGATACGCTGATGGCGAAGTAGAGGTTTGAACCCATTCACCTGTATTAAGTCGGACTAAAGCGTCGTCTTCTTGTTCAGAAAGCAGTGGCAAACTACTCAACGTAAAATTGTTTAGAAAATCAACTTGGGCTTGATCGCAATGTCCTGTAAGGGACATGCAACATTTTTAGCAAGTCCTCTAATCTCTTCTTCTGTCCTCTAATATCTACTGCTGTCCTCTAATCTCTACTCCTGTCCTCTACGTCTGTGTTTTAAACTATTGCATGTCTTTTACAGACGTTGCAGTCAGCCTCGGGTTGATGTTCTAGGCACCTTTACGTGTGACTCACACAAGTTCTAATTCTTGTGTGGCAACAGAGCTGTTAGTTTGTATAATTAATAGCGTGTCCTATAATCTCTACTTATTACATCTACTTTACTTCTCATCTCATCTCATGTCATGCCTCTTGTAACTTGCGGTGTCGAAGTGATGCATAAACAACGGGAGAATGCCCGTTTATGGGCTTCATCTACTTCTGTTTTAAAATATTGCATGTCCTTTGCGGGGTTAATTTTCTATGAAATTTTACGCTCGGTAGTTTGCCATTGATTTGTGAGCGAGATGTTAACGTTTAAGTCCAACTGGTCGATGTAGGGACTAACCCGCCGTCAGCGCACGTGAGGTTTAAGCGCAAGAGCTTGAAACCCCACGGCCGCGCTTAAATGAGTGGCAATAAATAGGTTTGAATTGATTTCTGATGCTATGCTAATGACCTCAAAAGTTCACAACAGTTGATACTTCTGTGTATCACATATAACACAATAGAACCAACTAGTCACTTTTCTTTAACAGTTCAAAATATACCAGACCCATAGGTTACTTGCATCAGAAGAGAGCAATCCACATCTTCTGGCACATGATGAGACGGGAAAATCGCGGTGACCGCGGGAAAGCTAGGTGGCAAAAGAGGCGAGGGGAGTTTGACAGCTTGACAACATGGCATAGAGCAGTGGTTCTCAACCGGTGGGGAATTCTCTCTTCCCCCCCCCCCCCCGCCTTCCAGGGGGGAATTTAGATTATTTCAAGATCGCATTAATACAAGAACCAGTTACTTCACATTGTTTTTCCCTCTAAATTTTACGGTTCTGTACTTCTCGCCCTAATGAAATTCGTTTTATAACGCAAGTAGACCCGCAAATCACGTTTTATGTAGATGTCTAGACTTGTTCTAGTATGTGTTATTAAATTTAGCTTCCATTTTTATGTATACTGTGTAAGGGTGGGGGTGGGGATTTATAGAGAGGTAATTCGAAAAGGGGGGGGGGATGACGTTCTGAACATATGGTAAAGGGGGGCATCGGCCAAAAAAGGTTCAGAACCACTGGCATAGAGGGAAACAGCTGTTTCAGACATGATTGGCAGTATAAGAGACAAAAGGCTGTGGAACTGCACGATGACCAAGGTCACACGACATAGACTGAGAAGAATATAGGTTACTTAGTATTTTGCTGTCCATTATTAACCCCCTTCTATACACGATAGGAATTGTTGTTTTTGTGTGCATTGTCTTTCCTACAAGCTCTGTATGACTGTCTGTCTTTAACACGTTTTCAGTTGCCACAGTCTTATATTGCAGTGTCATACATTCAATTAATGGTATTCCTTGGAGTTCATATTTCTTGCTCTGCAATAAATTATTTTCTGTATTGGAACTATTAGTGTGCTTCAGGCACACGTCACAGCATTACGGTTTGATGTGATTGTTATTTAACATATGTTTAGTTTGAAGATTGATCACAACCCACTACTGGCAACGCTGCTCGTATTCCGGTACGAACCTTGGGCCTTGATTGGAAATTCGCCGTGGACAAGGCCCAAGGTTCGTACCGGAATACGATCACGTTACCAGTAGTGGGTTGTGCTGAATCTTCAAACTTCAAATCCCGAAACAACCAAATAAATCAATATGTTTAGTTATTGTTTTTTAAAGAATGGTGTCCATATACCATGGTTGTGGTTTTACGTGGGTGATAGACCTGTATTTAGGGGTGTTAGTTGGCCGTACGTCGTTGTACACACGTTTCTTTAGCGAGGCGCTCCCATCATTTGGAAGCGGTAGATTGGATTCCTCTATTGGGCCACCATAAATTTCCTTTCACTTATTATATTGTCTAATGTGTCCTCTAACATCAGATTCATTCCTCTACTTCTATGAGCGTTGATCAATACCCACAATGTATTCGTATGCTATTTCAGTGTTTTAAAGGGTCTTGTAACAACTACTATTTATGCATAGCGCAAAGGTTTAAGCTTCCTAGTACTCAAGTAGTTGATGACTTCATTCTCTTACATGCAACTCTGTATGTTAGGTACACCCAACATGACTAAGACTTCAGTTGCTGAACTAGCTGGGTTTGCCTTATGCAGTATTGGTGTGCTGGTTTTCGACGATGAACTGTAATTTTAGTGGCGGACTGTTGTACTGGCATTCCGGCGACAGTCGTTTGCATGCATGCATGTGCGTGTTGTTGGTTTATCGGGACTGCTGTCTGTTCCACTTTTCACATGGTAAAGTGAAGAGCTTTTGTGTGATATTCACTGGCACAGGAACTGAGCATTATGGGGCAACTTTGCCGTGAAGTTGTAAACGCGACTTACGACTAAGTGACTAAGACTTTCGGTTTCTCGCCACTTCTTCATTCCCGGCTAGTTACTTTGTTTGCCAGTCAAACCAGGGAAGCAAAGAATAGTAACACTGTACCTAGCAAGAGCAGTAGAATAAACTGTCATTTACTGCCAATATAGTACCTTGCGGTGTATGGCAGAGGGGTCTTTGAGCCTGAGGAATGAAGGCCGCCTGGCTAGTGCAGTCGCCACGAACTGTGCAGGTTAGGATTTTCTTTTTTCCCCCGACAGAAAAAAATCCGACACCTTACTGAGGGATCGAACCCGGGCCTCCCGAATGGGAGTCCGGCGTTCTAGCCTCTCGGCCAGCCGAGTAGAATGAAGACCAAAAATACACGGAGGAGAGAAGCAAAGACAGCAATTTGTAATATGGGGAGGACATGGACTGGGCTGCATGGAATAGCGAAGGACAGAACAGCTTGTAATGAGTTGATTGGGGGGGGGGTGTTATGCCCTAATAAGTGATAAGAAGAACCTAGCAAGCGTGTCGTAAGATGTGACTAAGGAGGTATAGTCGCTGCTGGTGATCGCTGTCTCGAAAGGGGCTGAGTTTGAGGGTTTTCAGCCAGTTAAAGATAGTGGGACAGAGCGTCTTTTAAATGTCCCACTTGCAGACAGTGATGTTGGTAATGTCTTCTCACTTCCCAGAGGTTCACGGCCTCCGCTGTGATTTAGATTTAACCTGCAGAGGAACACACAGCTTGCAAATATCAAGAATAAAATAGTTATAGTAAATTCTCACGATCATATAATACACAGTATATCAATTGTTAGGAAACACATGCAGCCAGTAAAATAGCATGATAAATCAGTTCGCAGATACTGATGGTCATTCATAGAAATAGAAGAAAGGGAGTTACATTAGAGGACCCACTATACGATATAACAATTTGAAAGCTATAATGGCTTCACCGGGAATCGAACCAGCTGCCTCCAAATGACGACAGCTTCTCGCACAAATATTGGGAATGCCTTCGATAGCCAGAGAAACTAACTGCAATTACACGGAAGATCGATAGCCAGAGAAACTAACTGCAATTACACAGAAGAGGCAGTCAGTGTTATTTGGTCACATAATGAAAAAAGAGACGTTGGAAAATATGCCAGCAGGATAGATCAGTAGTAGAAGAGGCAAAGGAGACCAAGAAGACCCCTCTTCATCTTCGCGTGAGGCAACCTGGGCAGACACTAATCTGGTTAACGAAGAGAGGTTCCGACCATGGTCTCTGCCGCAGTGAAGCCTACTGAGGACTCAGACTGTGAATGCTGCAAGAGTGAAAAAAAGTCGCTTAAAAGTCGACAGGGTCGACTTCATTGCACCGGGTTTTATCCCATATGGCTCGGTAACTTTCCGCAAGAGTGCAAGAGTATCACAGCAATGCCTTGTGATGATGGTGGACAATCAACACCCAAGTCTTGCACTCACCGCGGGGAAAGCTCAAGCGCATGATGGACGTGATTTTGTTATGAAACAAAGTAGCCGCCAATCCCCAATATATCTAGTCGTATAAGCTTTAACAATTCCAGTCATCTGGCTTCACAAACCTCAACCTTCTGTTCTTTGTCTATCTCCCATTGAATCATGGGCTCTCAACAAGCTGTTCTATATTTTGCTGTCTCCTGTAGCCCACACCATGTAGTACTCACATTAGTCATCTGTGTCTCACATACGTTTCTCCGTGTGTTTATATAATTTGCTACCTAAATATGTGCATGATTACACCCCTATAAGTAAGATTTCACCAAAAGAAATTGTTACGATTTGCTGGATTTATTATCTTTGTTTGTCTTTTACCTGTGAATTATAAGAACTAATTGTTGTGACATCCCAGTAAGTGCGTTTGTTGTATCTTGTATCTAATTTCGTGTGTGGGACGATGATTCCATCTTTGGCTAATTAACCCCTTCAGCCCCGCGTAGTTATTGCTGTAATCACTTTTGATCCGGGGTAGTTATTCTAACAGCAGTGCACGTGATAAAAGAGTTATAACTATCGTTTGGTACGCGTGAAAAGGGGGAAATAATTACATCTAGAATGACATTTTAAGGGCACACAACTCACAAAATCGTATGATCGGCTTCTTTTCGCGTTCGTTCTTTCATGTTTACACCGACAGACAAGTTCCCATTGAGTCAAGAACCAACATCATATCACTTGGCACATTCCCATCCGTGCTCCTTCCTCATCTTCAACAACAAGCGAAGAGTCTCAGTACTACTGGTACCAGTTACAATCTGATTATCTGCCTTACGAGTTCTTGTAAAATGTAGCCAAGTGTTTTGGTGCCCCCTTTTTTCCCCTTACAGTTTTGAATGCAGTGCCATCTAACTAGGCCAGTATTGCCTTCTTAACTGGCTGTATTAGGGGAGATCTTAAAGAACTTGCTCTGCAATCTATCCATTCAATGACGATAGTGATTCTGTGGTTTGTGATACCTCTTGTGGTCCAGCATCGGAGACTTCAAGATCACTTCCAGCGGGAGACCGGCTACAGCCCTTTATCTTAGCATCATGTTTGTGATTCAAATCCGGTTTCTCAAATGAAGATTTAGCCTTTTAGATTTTATCATCTTTAGGCTGGGCCATTAAGGCGGAGTTGACTGCTTTGCCTCTAATATTCCAGTAAAATGTAACTTGCATAATAGATAATTGATGTTCCAAAGACGAGTGGTTGGAAGGGTGAAATGTAAGACGGGCCTGCGTGCCAAATTTGTGACCCTTTGAAAATAAAGTTCCTTCGTTCGTTTCCCGCTGTATCCCCTCCCCCCCCCCCCCTTTGTTGTTGTTGTTGTTGTTGTAACTAACAACGATTGCCTGGAAGAGGCTAATGAAAGAAGAGCATTATATTATTATATACAACTATAGAAAAGCGACAAACAGTATTCTGGGGTCGTATAGTGAGAAGAGGCATTGCAGAATATCGTGACGACTGGAACAATAAGACACATAGAGAGTAATGGTTGATGGTCTAAGACGGCGGACTTGGGGAAATATTAGTAAAATAGGTCCAGAACACAAAGGACCGACATTTGCGGAGAGCCATGAATGCTTACGCCACTTTGCATGGCACATAATAATGATGTTCACCAGTGTGCCACCGTCGGCACAACTATTGGGGGGGGGGGGGGGGTCAGTGGAACTAAAACACTTCAAAAGGGTGGAGGCACAGCAAAGAGATCACAAGGTGATTCTCAACACAGGGTGAACTCTCTCTAACATCCGAGACGATCCAAGTGTGTGCATGCAAGATTAAGAACCACGCAAGCTGTCCATACACACACACACACACACACACACACACACACACTCTCTCTCTCTCTCCCTCTCTCTCTCTCTTTCTCTCTCTCTCTTTCTCTCTCTCTCTGTCTCTGTCTCTCTCTCCCCCCCCCCCCCCAATATCTTTGTTTAAAATTTTTTTAAGACATAATTGGTGTAATTTCTCATCCAGCGCGGTTAGATTATCTTGTCTCTCATTATGTATATGTGACGGGAGTACAATGGGTCAAATCATCACACAACAATCGGCCCAGTAGCCCTTGTAGTGTTGTTTATCCATCAAGAATGATGATGACCATTCATTTCATCCAGTGGGGTTGAAGGTATGGAGCCGTGGGTTCTAAGATGGCTGATAAGGCCTATTTTAGCTCGAAATGTTCTTTGACAATGTCGGCAAGAAATGCTTGACGTTTCTGGAGGAAGATTTCCTGCAGTGGTTTTTCTGTCCTGCCTTTTCTTCACAGCTCTTGCAGTCTTGGTTGCCTCACATATGACTGCACCCTTGCGTAATGATGCACGCCACGAATTTCGGTCTCTGGCTGCAGCCTCCCAGGTGTCATGATGAATTCCAAAAGCCTTCATTGAAATTTTCAGAGTGTCTTTAAAGCGTTTCCTCTGGCCACCTTGGGAGCGTTTGCCACAACGCAGTTCGCTGTAAAAAATTTGTTTAGGGAGCCTGTGATCTGGCATGCGAGTCAAGTGACCAGCCCAGCGAATCTGATTCTTCATCAGTAGAGTGTGGATACTGGGAATGGATGCTCTTTCTAGGACTTCAGTGTCTGGAATCTTGTCTTGCCATTTAATCTTCAGTAGCTTCCTTAGGCAGACTGTGTGGAAGTGGTTTAATTTCCTAGCGTGTCGCTGATAAACAGTCCAGTTTTCACAAGCATATAGCAGTGTGGATAGTACAACTGCTTTGTAGACTTTTAGCTTTGTTTGCAGGTTTATTCCAGTTCTGTCCCATACATTCTTGTACAGTCTGCCAAAGGCCGCACTGGCCTTGGAGATTCTTGCATTCCTTCGTCATCAATTGTGGCAGCTTGTGACACAGTGCTGCCAAGATAGGTGAATTTGTCCACAACACTTAGTCTATGATCATTCACTTTGATATTCGGCACAGTGTGATTATTCCCTGGAGCTGGCTGGTACATAACTACAGTCTTCTCCAAGTTGATATTGAGCCCAAAGTTGGCACAGGCATGTGAGAAAGCTGAAACATTATGTTGCATGTCCGCCTCTGAGTTGGCGTACACAGCGCAATCATCAGCAAACAGGAGCTCTCTGACGGTGTCGCTGTTAATTTTGGTTTTAGCTTTCAGCCTTCTGAGATTGAATAACTTTCCATCCATACGGTAGTTGATGTCTATTCCAATGTCGTCGTTCTCGAAGGCATTCATCAGCATGGCTGAAAACATGAGGCTGAACAGTGTTGGTGCCAGGACACATCCTTGCTTCACTCCATTGGTGGCAGGAAAGGGTTCAGACAGTTCGCCATTTTCCTGTACTCTTGCCTGCATGCCGTCATGAAATAGCCGCACTATTTGGACAAACTTTCGTGGACAGCCATATTTTGACATAATCTTCCACAGTCCTTCTCTGCTGACTATCAAAAGCCTTGGTAAGGTCAATGAAAGTGGAGAACATTTCGCAGTTCTGTTCCTGACATTTCTGTTGCAGCGAAAAAGCTTGTAGTAGCAACTAGTAGTAGCAGTAACAGCAGCATGTGTGTGATTGAGTACCAAGACCACCACGCTTGAGTTGAAAACGAGCAAGATTTAAAAAAAAATCATTTCCTTTGCCGGAGTACACTGAATTCCATTCCTGGCGATTGTGTCCACCTAGTCTGTTTTAAATCTGCCGGTCTGCCCAGATCCAACACATTTCATTTGTGATTTACGTCTCGTTTCTGCTTTTCTGCGGCCAAATTATTTCATCTCTACGCAGCTTTAAAAATCAGTCTAAAAACCGTCGGTCTCACCCTGAAAGTTTCACCCCATTCAAGATTATGGTCGTCACTGGGAGTAAAGAAATACCACAATGTAATATACTGGTAAACGAGGATATTCTTAAACAAGTGAATCGGTAGGCCTACAACTATCTCAGAACAGTCATAACATCTGATGGGAAGTGCCTTGAAGAGATTTAGAACAAGAATCTCTATGGCGAATGTAGCCTTTTGCAAAACTGAAAACATATTAATATTGATATTGACCAATAAACATATGGCATTTGCAACGAGAAAAATTGTGTTCAAGTGCTACATCACCTGTACCTTTGTATGGAAGATAGAGGATGTAGTTAAATAAATTTAAATAAATAAATAAAATCCCACAGCAAATACTACTTGCTGTGAGTCTGTGAAGTTTAGAACCTCCAAATTTTGTAGGCCTGAGTGCACGGATGGGTAGGTGGTCAGTCTTTCTCCTCACTCGTGTGACCGCGCTCATGACATTGTCATTATCGTAGCCTCGTATATGGTGCTAGTCTGATATTTGTCTACGCCGTCGACATGTGAATAGAACAATAGCAGTCCGGCCGCCTTTATGTCCTAGGATATTTCCTGGTACCCATTTTAGGCTGAGACTCCCCGGGAACATGAGCGGATTAAAACGAAACAAAACATTTGGACAACTATGGGGGTTCGAAGAAACAGGCTAGAGTACAAGCCTACTGCGCTACAGCGGTTCCCTGGTAAACCGTGTAGTCTGTCGTAAATCTGTCAGTCTGCTCGTTGATGTTTTTTCCCTCCACACAATGATTCACAATCTCGTGTGGCTCAAGTTCACTTAACTAATTCTTTTGTAGCTCAATTATGCGTTACCGGAAGTCGGTGACCCAATTTGCGTATCTCCTACTTCGGTGTTTGAAGTTTGAAGTAACTCTAGCAAACACACTGGTAACGAATAACATTGTACACACACCTAAACGAATAACATTGTACACACACTGGAAATGACTAACATTGTGTGTGTGCGCGCGCACACACACACACACACTGGTAATGAATAACATTGCACACACACACTGGTAATGAATAACAATGTTACAATTAACATTGCACACACACTGGTAATGAATAACATTGCACACACACACTGGTAATGAATAACATTGTACACACATGGTTATGAATAACATTGTATACACACACTGGTAATGAATAACATTGTACACACATGGTTATGAATAACATTGCATACACACACTGGTAATGAATAACATTGTACACACATGGTTATGAATAACATTGCATACACACACTGGTAATGAATAACATTGCACACACACATACTGGTAATGAATAACATTGTACACACACACACACACTGATAATGAATAACATTGCACACACACACTGATAATGAATAACATTGCACAGACACTGGTAATGAATAACATTGCACACACACACTGGTAATGAATAACATTGCACAGACACTGGTAATGAATAACATTGCACACACACTGGTAATGAATAACATTGCACACACACACACTGGTAACGAATAACATTGTACACACACACTGGTAAGGAATAACATTGTACACACACTGGTAATGAATAACATTGCATGCACACACACTGGTAAGGAATAACATTGTACACACACTGGTAAGGAATAACATTGTACACACACTGGTAAGGAATAACATTGTACACACACTGGTAAGGAATAACATTGTACACACACTGGTAAGGAATAACATTGTACACACACTGGTAAGGAATAACATTGTACACACACTGGTAAGGAATAACATTGTACACACACTGGTAAGGAATAACATTGTACACACACTGGTAAGGAATAACATTGTACACACACTGGTAATGAATAACATTGCATGCACACACACTGGTAACGAATAACATTGTACACACACTGGTAACGAATAACATTATACACACACTGGTAAGGAATAACATTGTACACACACTGGTAAGGAATAACATTGTACACACACACTGGTAATGAATAACATTGTACACACACTGGTAAGGAATAACATTGTACACACACTGGTAATGAATAACATTGCATGCACACACACTGGTAAGGAATAACATTGTACACACACTGGTAAGGAATAACATTGTACACACACTGGTAAGGAATAACATTGTACACACACACTGGTAAGGAATAACATTGTACACACACTGGTAAGGAATAACATTGTACACACACTGGTAAGGAATAACATTGTACACACACTGGTAATGAATAACATTGTACACACACACTGGTAATGAATAACATTGTACACACACACTGGTAATGAATAACATTGTACACACACACTGGTAATGAATAACATTGTACACACACACTGGTAATGAATAACATTGCACACACACATACTGGTAATGAATAACATTGTACACACACACACACACACACACTGGTAAGGAATAACATTGTACACACACTGGTAAGGAATAACATTGTACACACACTGGTAAGGAATAACATTGTACACACACTGGTAAGGAATAACATTGTACACACACTGGTAAGGAATAACATTGTACACACACTGGTAATGAATAACATTGCATGCACACACACTGGTAAGGAATAACATTGTACACACACTGGTAAGGAATAACATTGTACACACACTGGTAAGGAATAACATTGTACACACACTGGTAAGGAATAACATTGTACACACACTGGTAAGGAATAACATTGTACACACACTGGTAAGGAATAACATTGTACACACACTGGTAAGGAATAACATTGTACACACACTGGTAATGAATAACATTGCATGCACACACACTGGTAAGGAATAACATTGTACACACACTGGTAAGGAATAACATTGTACACACACTGGTAAGGAATAACATTGTACACACACTGGTAAGGAATAACATTGTACACACACTGGTAAGGAATAACATTGTACACACACTGGTAAGGAATAACATTGTACACACACACTGGTAATGAATAACATTGTACACACACTGGTAATGACTAACATTGCATGCACACACACACACACACACTGGTAATGAATAACATTGTACACACACACACTGGTAATGAATAACATTGTACACACACACACTGGTAATGAATAACATTGTACACACACACTGGTAATGAATAACATTGTACACACACTGGTAATGAATAACATTGTACACACACACACTGATATTGAATAACATTGTACACACACTGGTAATGAATAATATTGTACACACACACACTGGTAATGAATAACATTGTACACACACACACTGATATTGAATAACATTGTACACACACACACACACACACACACACACACACACTCGTAATGAATAATATTGCACACACACTGGTAATGAATAACATTGCACACACACACACTGGTAATGAATAACATTGCACACACACTGGTAATGAATAACATTACACACAGACACACACACACACACTGGTAATGAATAACATTGCACACACACTGGTAATAAATGATATTGCACACACACACACTGGTAATGAATAACATTGTACACACATTGGTAATGAATAACATTGTATACACACATTGATAATGAATAACATTGCACACACACACACTGGTAATGAATAACATTGTACACACACACACCCACACACACACACACACACACACACACACACTGGTAATTAATAACATTGCACACACACTGGTAATAAATGATATTGCACACACACACACTGGTAATGAATAACATTGTACACACATTGGTAATGAATAACATTGTATACACACATTGATAATGAATAACATTGCACACACACACTGGTAATGAATAACATTGTACACACACACACTGGTAATGAATAACATTGTACACACCCACACACACACACACACACACACACACACACACACACACACACACACACATACACACACACTGGTAATTAATAACATTGTACACACACTTAGGTGTCAGGTCTTAGTCAGTTATGACTGAGCTACCGTATGACAGTAGACGGTACTACCTGCTTTCTGTCAGCGCCGAATGTTGGGCGGCGCTTACCAAACCCGACACCCCACATAGTGCCAACGGCTTCGGGCGGAAGAGCGCAATTGGGAGGGTACTAGCCTTATCCTGGTGCAAGGAAATGCAACCCAAAGACAAAATAAGTCATGGCAGGGCAGACCAGGCCCTAAGCCTTGGTTGGCAGCTGGTCTAGGATCGAAGCTCCGACAGGCGGACAGTTAGAGCATTGCTTTGCTGATCTGGCAGCTTCTGCAGCTTCTCTTGTTCCAGATGTATAGGTGTTAACTTTCCTCTGGATGAACTAGGCAGGCCGAGAGAGGGATCATGCTGCATGGGCAACACATGGTTTCTTTATTTTAGCCCAGGCTTTGTGCTGTGGAGAGGCAATAACTCCATCCCTGGTCTTAAACTATTTATAAAACAGCGGTAGGGGTTTACGGCACTGTGGATCATAAGAGGCAGGACTGGTTTGCGGCAAACAGCCAGATACTGCAGCCCTTGATTGATAAAAAGAAGATAGCTCTCTTAAGAAACAAAGAAAGACCAATGCGTAACACTCTGAGTGAGCTGAAGCAAGCAAGGAAGGATGTACAAAAGGCTGCCAAGCAGTGTGCGAATGACTATTGGATCAAGTTATGTGAGTCCATTCAAATCGCAAGTGATAAGGGAAACATCAGAAGCATGTATGAAGGGATAAAGAAAGCCTGTGGTCCAATGATCAAAAGAAGTGCACCGCTGAAAACATTGTATGGAGAAATCATCACTGATAAGAAACAGCAGATGGATAGATGGGTCGAGCACTATTTAGAGCTTTACTCAAGTGAGACCAAGCTAGCGGATGATGCCCTCAACGCCATAGAGGCCCTACCAACTCTTGACCACCTGGACACACTTCCCACTATAACAGAAGTTAAGTGTGCTATAAATGAGCTTGCATCTGGCAAGGCTCCAGGTAAGGATGGGATTCCAATAGAGGTAATCAGGAGTGGGCAAGACACACTCGCTCTACAGATCCACCAGCTAATAGAGCTATGCTGGCGAGAAGGACAAGTCCCACGGGATTTCAAAGATTCAAACATCATAACGCTGTACAAGAACAAGGGAGATCGGAGCGACTGTAACAACTATAGGGGTATCTCACTTCTGTGTATTGTTGGGAAAGTATTTGCCAGAATTGTCCTGCACAGACTTCAAGTCCTGGGAGATCAAGTCTACCCCGAATCACAGTGCGGCTTCCGTCAGAACCGGTCTACCATTGATATGATATTCTCATTGCGACAGATGCAAGAAAAATGCCGGGAACAAAATCAGCCACTGTTTATTGCCTTCATCGACCTCACAAAGGCATTCGATTTGGTCAGTCGTGAGGGTCTGTTCAAAGCACTAAAGAAGATTGGCTGCCCACCAACTCTTCTGTCCATTGTGGAATCGTTCCACACAGGCATGAAGGGTATAATCAAGTTTGATGGCTCAACTTCAGAAGAGTTTGAAATCAAGAGTGGAATTAAGCAAGGTTGTGTACTATCCCCCACCCTCTTTGGGATATACTTTTCACTTCTACTGAAATATGCCTTTCGTGATCAGGATGACGGTATATACATTCACTCACGCTCAGATGGTAGCCTCTATAATGCTCAGAGATTGAAGGCCAATACCAAAATTAGCAGGGTACTAATCAGAGAGTTGCTTTTTGCAGATGATGCTGCGATTACGACCCACTCTGAAGAAGAATTACAACATCTACTATCTGCATTCTCCAATGCTTGTTCTGAATTTGGTTTAACAATTAACAAAAAGAAGACACAGTTTATGTCACAAGGTGCACATGGTGTACCATCAATCTTTATTGACGACGCCGAACTGGAGATAGTAGACGATTTTACATATCTAGGATCAGAGGTAAATAGCAAATTATCCCTCGATCAGGAAATCAACATCAGGATTGGCAAGGCAGCAACAACAATGAACATGTTAGCAAAAAGAGTCTGGGAGAACAGAAAGCTTACTGCGAAAGCAAAAGTCCTCGTCTACCAAGCCTGTGTCCTTAGTACTCTTCTTTATGGCAGTGAAATCTGGACAACGTACTCACGCCAAGAGAAACGTTTAAACAGCTTTCATATGCGGTGTCTGCGAAGAATACTTGGTATTAAGTGGCAAGACAAAATCACAAATACTGAAGTATTGGAAAGATCAGGTTGTGTGACGGTGTATTCCATGCTCAGTCTTTGTAGACTTAGATGGATAGGACACGTTAGGAGGATGGATGATGGTAGAATACCAAAGGACATCTTTTTTGGTGAATTACAGACGGGTAGGAGATCTCAGGGTCGGTCTCTACTATGATACAAAGATGTGTGTAAGCGGGACATGATTGATACAGGCATTGATAATGCACATTGGGAGCACGTCGCCACTGAACGTGTTGCATGGAGGGCAACTATCAGCAATAGAATAAAGACAAAGGAGAAAATGATTGCAGATAAAGCAGACACAGAGCGTGAGAGACGTAAGATGGTGCAAAATGGTGGAAATGACCATGTTTTCACATGCACCTACTGTGGGCAAACATTTGCAGCAAGAATTGGCCTCACCAGCCACACTCGCCACCGCCATGGATCGTAGTTATTAAGCCTTTTTGAAGCACAATGTACCAAACTATCGTCTGTCAAGATGGAAAGGTGCCAATGATGTACACACACTGGTAATGAATAACATTGTACACACACTGGTAATGAATAACATTGTACACACACTGGTAATGAATAACATTGTACACACACTGGTAATGAATAACATTGTACACACACTGGTAATGAATAACATTGTACACACATGGTAATGAATAACATTGTATATACACACACTGGTAATGAATAACATTGTATATACACACACTGGTAATGAATAACATTGTACACACACTGGTAATGAATAACATTGTATACACACTGGTAATGAATAACATTGTGAGTGAGTGGCACCTTGCAGTCTTGATAGACGAAAGTATGTGAATTGGAATTTGCCAAAATTCCATCTCACAATGCCTGTGCAGAGCTTCAGAGAACATGCTTTGCCCATGCAGCATGTTCCCTCTCTCAGCCTTACCTTGTTTACTCCAGAGAAAATGATAATTAGTACGTCTGGAACAAGGTAAGCTGTAGACGCTGGCGGTACACACACTGGTAATGAATAACATTGTACACACACACTGGTAACGAATAACATTGTACACACACTGGTAATGAATAACATTGTACACACACTGATAATGAATAACATTGTATACACACACTGGTAGTAAATAACATTGCACACACCCTGATAATGAATAGCATTGCACACACACTGGCAATGAATAACATTGTACACACACACTGGTAATGAATAACATTGTACAGACACTGGTAATGAATAACAATATACACACACACACACACACACACACACTGGTAATGAATAACATTGTACACACACTGGTAGTAAATAGCATTGCAAACCCACTGGTAATGAATAACATTATACACACACGCGCGCACACACACACATGCGCACACACACACACACTGGTAATAAATGGATTATATGGGCATCCAGTTAGCAGCATTAATTAAATTTAATAACCTTATGGCAATGAGCAGCCTGGTGGATTGGATTAGCTGCCGCTGCGCCTCTGGATGGAGAGCTACTTTATGATAATACATTCAATGAATCATCAAAACATGAGAAGTGGACGGTTAGCTTTACTAGAACACGATAACAAGTAACACAATGGACGTTGCAAGCAAACTTTGTCAGCCCAGAAACAACAAACACACGCTGGTACAACCACATGCACAACAAATATGAAAATATCAATATAAAAATTACTCATCTGTTTTCTTGTTGTGGACTGGACACCTGTGATTTGATTCTAACAAAGCACTTGCCTAAAGAACAAGTACTTTATGGTGAAGGTGAAGTGGTGAAGGCTCTCTGGAGTTAGGCGGAGAGTTCATCCAAACAGAAAGAAAAGTGCGGCTCAGGAGGAAGTGAGCAGAATGATGATGATGATGTTTGTGGTGGTGGTGGTGATGATGATGCTGGTGGAGGTGGTGATAATGATGATGATGATGAGCCTGCTATATTACCCATCTGAGCCCATATGATAGTGCTAGATATTGGAGGCAACACTTTTATGGTGCATAGTTGGATTTACTTCAGTAAGAAGTCATCATTGGCGTGCAATAGGTTCAAATCCTGGGGTACTCATATCCTTCAACTTGTCAGTTTTCTGCCACATTATCTGCAGTTCTATCTCTTTCCTATGTCTTCTGGTAGTGTTGATAAAAACAAGTGACTATATCTCACATTATCTTATCTCAGTGGTCTGACAAGTTCCCTAGCAATTGATTTTTATGTGTTTTTGTAATGCCTGTATGAGATAAGTAAAGAGGCCTTTTGCACGCCTTGAGTGTATTGGGTGAATGGTGCCAGATGTTTGCCTGCAAACCTGGTGGTCTTGGGTTCGAAGGAAAGTTTTTAAAACTGATCTGTCCTAAAATGGGTACCCAGGAAATGTCCTGGAAGGTAAAAGCGACTAGCATGATACTGCCCACATCAGCCACTGAGTGCTGTTTAGTCTAAAAAGATGCGTCTGTCACCATATGCCTGATGTTTCTAAGGCTGTAAAAATTAAGAAGATGACACTAGTTCTGGTTGTTAATTATGTCTGTATCATCTGTAACAAGATCTGTAACTGTGCACTAGCATAGTGGCTAGATGCTTGACTGCATGTTTTCAAATCCACATCAGGAAAGATTTAAAAAATTGAAATGTCTTAAAATTGGTGCCAGGAAATGTCTTGAAAGGTAAAGACGACTAGTATGATACTGAATACATCACCCACTAAGTGCCATTTGGTCTATAAAATATGCATCTAGCACCATCTGGCTAATGTGGCTATGACTGTAAAAGGATCAGTTACTTTTTACTTGTAATCTATAACAGGGTTGACGATTGCTATTAACTTATTATGAAGATGGCACTAGATCTGATTGTGAATGATGTCTGTATTGTCTGTAACAGGGCTGCTCATTGCTATCAACTCACGCAATGTGAAATGGGCAACTCGTGTGCAGGTGGTGATTACAGCATCCAAGCTCATCGCACTCGTTCTCATCATTGGTATTGGCATGTTCTATTTTGGCAAAGGTTGGTTTTAGTCATACATTTTTGTTCATTTGTTATTTCAACATCTATGCCCTTTTCTTCTTCTTCTTCTTCTTCTACTTCTTCTTCTTCTTCTTCTTCTTCTTCTTCTTCTTCTTCTTCTTCTTCTTCTTCTTCTTCTTCTTCTTCTTCTTCTTCTTCTTCTTCTTCTTCTTCTTCCTTTTATCTCCTTCTTCCTTTCATCTGCCAATGGAGCATAGGCACTCAACCAACTTATTCTTCTTCTTCTTCTGCATTCATCCAGAGTGTTTTTTCCCGGATGTGATTGCGTTGTGCCTGTTTACAGCAGAGCTGTGTTCTTGCGCCGTTAGGCCGACACATCCGACTTCTGTGGGCATTTGTTGACCGGGTTAACCTTCCCGGACCAACTTATTCTAAACTCTTTCTAGGCTAGGGAGAGGAGCTCGAGACTGCACTTGAAACCATTGACCTGGTTTGCCCCGGGAAGGTTAACCCGGTCAACAAATGCCCGCAGAAGTCGGATGTGTCGGCCTAACGGCGCAAGAACGCAGCTCTGCTGTAAACAGGCACAACGCAATCACATCCGAAAAAAAAAAAAATATGGATGAACGAAGAAGAAGAAGACCTGGTTTGTATCAACAGTGGCTGTGTCACCAGGACAGCAAGCCGTCCAGGCGATGAGGACAGTGCTATTGATCTGGCGCTGGTTTCACCTTCACTCACTACAGTGTGTAGATGGGGTATCCTAGGACACCACGGCAGCGACCACCACCCTTGCAGCATATTGGTGGAGAAAGGCAGAACCAGGCAGCAGAAGCTAAAGGTAAAGACTTTCCAGGATGACAGTACAGGGCAAGATGTGGTGAGTAAAATAAGACGTGACAAGCGCTGAAAGCTTCAGGGCAGGAAAAAAAGCTGCGAGCAGCCACCTTGGTGGAATTTTGAGGTGGAGAAGGCTTGGGTGGATAAGCGTAGTGCTGTAAGGAGATGGCAAAATGCCAAGAAGAACAGAGCTGGTCATCCTAGTCCCTGCATGCAGAAAGATAGATGGACACAAAAGTAAGCCATTTCAAACAACTGGTCAAGGTGGTTAAAAGCGAAAAATGGGCAGAAGTGTGTCAAAGAGTAAGCACAGACAAGTCACTGAAATTGTTCTGGCGACTACATAAAAGCATGAGTGGTGTAGTCAAGAATAAGAGCATTTCTGACTTCCAAGGTGCTGACCTCATCTGGCAGAGGACAAGGGCAAAGCCCTATTTGAACGCTATCTAGAGCAGAGCAACCAGACAGACATGGGAGGCCGAAATCTGGCCAAGGAGGTCACCTCAGACAGGTGCAAGGCCCAGAACACTTCGGATGAAGACACAGTGACAATGAAAGAAATCAAGGCTGTACTTCGAGGATAAAAAACAGCGCTCCAGGGCCTGATGGCATAAGATACGACGACATCAATAGGTGTACCGACAATGAGCTAGAGAAACTAGCAGACATGTACAACAACAGTATAGAGAGTGCTAGCATCAAGGAGGAGTGGTTACACAGCTATCTGATTCCCTTGCCGAAGCCTGACAAAGACCACAAAAAAATTCAGGGATATCGAATTATAACCATGCAGAATACAATAGGCAAGCTGCTGGAGAAGGTAATTGCCAGGAAAATATCAAGCCAGCTAGAGAGGCAAGGTGTTTTCCCACCTACCCTGGGTGGGTACCGTCCAAAAAGAGAAACCTGGACCAATGCAGCAGTCTTTGCCCATGATGTCTATGAAGGTTTCCACTTAGGCATTGAAACCTTTGCTGCAGCGATTGATCTTAAGGACGCATACAAACAGAGTACCATTGGATTTTTTAATGCTTCAGCTTCTTGAACTAAAAGTAAGTCCATTCCTCCTTAGTTGGATCGCTGCAGCCCTTTTCCAACGGAAAGTAGTTTTTAGATGTGGCAGTTGGACTTCGGAACCAACAACAATATATCCTGGCCTACCACAGGGATCACCATTATCTCCGGTACTGTTCAACGCCTACACAGTGAGAATCACCAGTGAGCAGATCACTGGACCTGGCAGGACATTGTCATATGCCGATGAGTTTTAGTGTATCGTCAGGGTAAGGATAGAGAGCAGGTTGCTGTGGAACTACAAACCGAACTCAAATGCATAAGTACTTGGTATGATGAAGCTGGGGCAATGGTCAACCCAACAAAGGCAACAGTGACTTGGTTCTCGTTGAATAATCATTTTTGTCAACACTCCAACACCAACTGTAATGCTGTGTTCAGAGACGGTGGAAAGAAAGCAGGCAATGAATTACCTGGGGATACGGTTTGATCGAAGCCTTGCTTATAATGAGCACATAGACCAGGTGATAACAAAGGCCAAGCGGGGTTTGGCTGCGATGCGGGTGATGGCGGCAGCAAACTGTGAGCAGCGCCATCTATGTCTTCTGTACGAGGGGCTGGTCATGTCTGTTTTGGAGTATGCAATGGCAATCCTGACTCTCAGTCGTAAGCAGATAGAAAGGATGGAAAGGATACAGAATGAAGCTATGCGCATTATTCTTGGATGTACAAGAGATACAGCATGCAGGGTGATGCACTACCTTCTTGATTTTCCAACCATTGAAGAGAGAATACAAGGTTGCAGGGCACGCGCCTACCTCAGAATTAACGCAAACACACAACATCCACTGCATAGTGAAATTAGGAAGGTAAAGGGCAGCAGGTTAGAAAGAGGACGGTCGTGGATGGGTCAAGCCGAAGACATTCTTCAACAGGTGTGTTCACTTGAGGACTTAGAACCTGGCGAGGAGTGGGTGCAAGTGCCAACAGATTTCTGCACATCCTTTTCAGTTTGCATCCAACTAGATAGAAAATGCAGACAAGAAAATCCAGCTGCTGTGGAGGCTGAAGTAGAAGCGTTGATTTTCGAGAATTCGCTAGACGGTGATGCGGTCATCTACACAGATGGGTCGGTCGTCCGACATGTGAGAAGCTCATGGGCCTTTACAGCTCGAGCCGGAGGGAGAATTGTGAAGGAGGACTCTGGTGCTTTCACTGTAACCACAAGTAGCCTGACTATGGAAGTCATGGCAGTAAGTAAAGCAATAACATGGCTCGAGACACAGACATTCACTAGGGCATGTTTCCTTAGCGACTCAATGAACATGATCAAGAGGATAGAGGAGGGGTCAATCCGAAGAGAATGGTTGCTGCCTCTGGAGCGGTCTCGGCTGATAAAGATTAGTTTCATCTTCGTGCCAGGGCATGCGGGAGTCCAAGGAAATGAGCGGGCTGACAAGATCGCAGGTGAGGCTACAGTGGAGGGCGGACGTGCCATGGACCAGGCTGACATTCTGAATGCTCTACGAGAAGTAAGACTCTTGCGTGAACCAAGTGATGACTGTGAATCTACAACCATGGCCAGACTGCGAGAACAGCAAATTAAAAGAGGGGTGGCCAAACAAGAACACTACGCAGGAAGCCAAAGAAGATTGATAAACCAACACAGAACTGGCGTCGTTAGCCACTACACGCTGCGGGATTTGCTGAGGAGGGGATCCGAGCACTTATGGACTGAATGGTTTGATGTGCACTGAGGATGATCTGTCGACTAACTAACTAACCAACTAACTAACTTGGCTTGTTTATGATTGATTGGACATTTCAGCTAAAATTTTCTTCGGGTTGGAGAATCCAGTCTCATTTCAGTGGTCGCTAGGGTATTCCTAACTATAATAGGCAGAAGCCCTATCCAAGTCTCCATAAATTGTGGCTTGTTATAAGAGGAATTTCTGAATGGATGGTCCTGATAGAAGAGACCAGGATTCACT
This sequence comes from Cepaea hortensis, assembly GCA_963921405.1. Classification (NCBI taxonomy): domain Eukaryota; kingdom Metazoa; phylum Mollusca; class Gastropoda; order Stylommatophora; family Helicidae; genus Cepaea; species Cepaea hortensis. Next base: position 133,254,560 of record OY992879.1, on the reverse strand, counting down.
TGGGCGACTATAGATGGAAGTTGAAGAGAACTCGTGTATGTAGAGCTTAACTGAGTCCTGTTTCAGTATGGGAGTCAAGATACAAACAGGTATCCGATGTTTCTCAGAATTCTGCTTTCACTCTTCCACTAGATGGTGAATCAGCTTCTCTGAAACCTTCAACAGGTTTCTTGATAAGGCAATAGCAGCAACAAGGCTTGTAAAATGAAGAAAATAACCTTTGCATGCCCCTCAGTATGTTGTTCATGGTCAAGTGGCTGAGGGCTGGTTTTCTGTGTGTCTGCTTGTGTGTTATTCTCAAAGGCAATCAGAAACAGTAAACGCTGGTCTATTTTCACGATGATTCATTGTATGCTTAGTGATACATTCTATGACATGATGATACAAAGGTTAAAAAGGTTACAAAAGTGGTTACACTCAAAGACAATTGGTCAGATGGTTTTTTAGAACAAGTATGCAGATATTAGTGTGGAAAAAAAAACAACCAAATGTTTGCAAACTTTGTGCATGGCAGGTGTTATTTACCTGTGCCTATTTCCTTACTAATAAAATTATGGGGAAGTCCAGGGGCAACCAGGATGAATTCCTAGATAGCTAAAAAGAGGCCACAGATAATTCAGCCTACACACACATCAAGGATTAGATATAGAGCAATCAGTTATCACCAATGAGTCGTACGTGCAACCCAAAGAAAATAGTTGCTAGTACGAACAGAACAAGGCAATCAGGCAATTTGGCTGAGGCATTTTAGTATTCTTGCTTTAGGATATCTCAGTTTTCCCCATTGGAATCCTTTACTTCCTTAATGCAGTCCACACAACACATGGGTTATGAGTTTTTCTTCTAAAACTCAATATCATGCTTTTCTGCATGTTTCTAGACGATGATTAAGTAAATTACAATTTTAATGTAAATCGCCTGATAATATTGCCTGCATGTAAGAGGAGAACTTGGTGACAACTGGTAAGATCGAGGGGAACAGACCAAGGGGAAGACCTAGAAACAAGTATCTGGATGGCTTGACCTTGCGGCATGGTCGAGACAAAAACACGGAACTGATCCACGACTCTGTTGATCGAGTGAGATGGCAGAACATGACCGCCCACGCTTACCGGCATGGCACATGATGGATGGATGGTAAGAATCATGTTCCCAGTGTTATTTCTTCAGTCACTCTCTTCAGGCAATTGTCAGTTTTTATTTTCCGACTTTTTCCGAAATCATGAAATATGCTCTTTATACTTTAAAAATGTATACACATGTTCATCCACATAATGTATATCGTAATAATCTTTGTGGTTATTCAAAATATAAGGTGTCAAGATCAATGGAGATTGTCAAAAAATTAGAGACTCGCTAGTTAAGCTGCCCCAGAATCTAGGAAAATCAGTAAGCGACAAGCAGAAGTCTACTGTTATATGGAAGGACACTACTGCATTGTTTAATTTTGTATGCATGTTTTCATTTTCCTGGCTCATTCAATGCTGAGAAACTCATCAAGTCACTAGACCCAAGCACTTTTCAACATCAACAATCACAAATCAACTCATCAACAAGACCCCGGGAAGGTTAACCCGGTCAACAAATGCCCGCAGAAGTCGGATGTGTCGGCCTAACGGCGCAAGAACGCAGCTCTGCTGTAAACAGGCACAACGCAATCACGTCCGGAAAAAAACTCCGGATGAACGAAGAAGAAGAAGAAGAAGAAGAACTCATCAACAGCCACTAGACCCAATCACTTCTCATTAATTGATTTATTGTACAATGCTGGATGGACAGAGATGGTTACATGGAGGAATATCATCAGCAGACTTGATCCCTAACACCAAGGACTAAGATCTGTGAAGAGACATGAACGTCTTTGCCAGTTGGCAGGGTAAATAATAATGAAGATGATGATTGTGTACCAAGTATCTCATCATATGGTTACCCGATTCCATACATACAAACATACATACAAACATACATCATGCATGCATAGAAATAGTGTGATTTCAATTACGGGCGTGAGGAAAAGTTAAGGCCACTGTGTTGCGTATAATGTGGTACCCTGTAATGTACCCAGAATGCCAGAAGGATTTGATGTGTGGTTTATTGATTTTCTTTGTAGATAATTTGCTTAGTAGATCAGTGATCAAAGAGTTAGAATACTGGTCTCACACATCAAGGTACTTGGGTTCTGTTCCTCAGAGCCCAGTGGTTTTTATCTTTTGGAGGTGAAATTATATGCATGACAACTGTTTTGGGCAACCTTTATTACCCAACATGGAAACATTCTGACAGACACCATGAGTGGTATAATATGTTGCACTGGTTTGTTTGTGTCTTAAAGTTGTTTGGTGCACAATGAGTTAATAATTTTTAAACTATAAATTCAAGTATAAATTGTCAGTATAAATTGGCAGGAGAGGCTGAGGGATTCGAGGATAGCTTCGCAGATAGTGATTACAGTGCCGGGGCCATAGCTCTGTCCTTTTATTCTGGCTTCTGGGCCTACAGTGGGTGGTGAGTTGTTAGTCTTATCATTAATCTGTGTTGTGTTGCCTACAGTGGGTGGTGAGTTGTTAGTCTTATCATTAATCTGTGTTGTATTTAATAATTGTTGTGTTGCCTACAGTGGGTGGTGAGTTGTTGGTCTTATCATTAATCTGTGTTGTATTTAATAGTTGTTGTTGTGTTGCCTACAGTGGGTGGTGAGTTGTTAGTCTTATCATTAATCTGTGTTGTATTTAATAATTGTTGTGTTGCCTACAGTGGGTGGTGAGTTGTTGGTCTTATCATTAATCTGTGTTGTATTTAATAATTGTTGTGTTGCCTACAGTGGGTGGTGAGTTGTTGGTCTTATCATTAATCTGTGTTGTATTTAATAATTGTTGTTGTGTTGCCTACAGTGGGTGATAATTTTTTAATAATTATTGTGTTGCCTACAGTGGTGGCTAAGTTGTTAGTCTTAACATTAATCTGTTTTGTATTTAATAATTGTTGTGTTGCCTGGGTGGAAATTGTTAGTCTTACCATTAATCTGGGCCGTATTTAATAATTGTTGTGCTGCCTAAAATAGTTCTTATTCTCTTAGATGTTTCTGTGCAGTGAAGTTATTTTAAAGTTTTAACTCTCCAGCAGATGTCTCAGAAAAGAGTTCATTACAGATAGACAGTGAGTTATAGCTGATAGGCATGACCTGGTAAACGAAATGCAGAAATAACAAGACGGGACTAAATACTAGCCCTACATATCCAACTATAAGCCATTATCTCCTGCTGTTCAGGACTTTGTATCATTTCCGGCAGTTAGCACGCTAAAATGTGTCCGGGTGGTGTCATTGTCCTGTTTGATTAGTACACGAGTCCTGTTTTAAAAAGTTCATAGCAGGAACTTGCCGTGGATATGTGAAGTGCTAGGACCATCCTTCCCGTAGCGAACATTGAGAGCTGACATTGAATCCTCATCTGACTGTGCTTAAGCCATTGTCAGTAAAGCATAACCGCTTAACTAGCAAGGGTATCCCCCATTTCCAAGTCCTATTTTGCCTGTATAACTATAGTTGTTATGTGTGGCTGAGTTGGAAATGTGGAGATTGCTGTAATGGTATCAGAAAAGTTTTGAAAACTTTGCTAAAGTGTTCTTTAGTCTGCGCATCTCCAGTCCACAACAAACTGTAATGTTTTATTGCATGTTCATTCTGCAACATCTCATGCTGCGTTTTGTTTCATTGAATGTTCATTGAAGTATTGGCCATTGAGTGATAAAGTAGTTTCAAAAAGTCACGTGTAAAGGTGAGCAGCTTTAGCAAAGATACCAAGAAGAACATGTTAGGAGACATAATTAAGGAGCCAGCAAGCAAGCGTTATCTTCACTAACAGTTAATGGTGAAATGATTAAAATTAATTGCACCAGGTGTTACCCTATCTGGCTTGGACTGTCTCCTCAGAACAGCAAGCTGCCTTTCTAGAAGTATAGATTTCATAACTCCAGCAGTGATGCCCTGAGGTCTTTTGGGAAAATGGCACTTGTGGTCTGAACGATGCGTCCAAAAACAAACCCATGACTTTCAGAGCATGAGACAGTCAACTTGATCACTTCACCACAGAGACCTTGAACTAAAACCCCTAGGGAAGAAACAGATAGAAAGGCCAAGGATTTAGAAGACACCAGACATTTCGAAGATTTGGAGACTGCACAAGAGTAAATAAAACATTTATAGGCAATCAACGTCTATATATTTCAGTAAAAATAATTGTGTTCACTGTCTTTACTAAATTGTATGTTTAATCCTAACTAACATTCTCACACTATTTTTTAGGAGTTACTTGAACTTTCTAACAGAAGAGCTCGTGAATCCTAACAGGTATGTTAGCACCAAAAAGATTAACACAATATAAATATTTATGTAACATTTTACTTCAACTTTTGTGTGGCATAGGCGGTTTCTGAATCTGGGATCATTTATGTGTTGCTTGAAAGTATTATTGCTGTTCACTGGACAATTAAGATAATGCTTGCTCTAGTTTTCATTAAGTGTAATGTCCTATATAAGGGCCTTTTTATGCGCCTTAAGATGTATTGGGCATATGGTGCTAGACCCATATTTTTATGGACCAATCAACACTCGGTGGGTAATGTCAGTATCACGCTGACCGCCTTAATTTCCCAAGATATTTCCTGTTCCCATTTTAGGCACAAGGGAGAGCACTGAGCTGATTTTTGTGTATGAGGAGTTAGTTTTCCCTGCCTCTGTGGGGATTCAAACATATGACACTCGGCTAGCAAGTAAGCATGCTAGCCACTGTGCCAGCTTGACTCCCTTATCTGTACTGTATGTATTTTTGGAAATAAAGTAAAACACTGAATTATTTTTTAATCTCATATTATACAGTATGCATTCTTTGATCAAGTTTACAACTGAAAAACATTGCTTTGATTTTCATATTAGTTGTAATCAAGTGCTATTTGCTTTGTATTCTGTTAACATTATCACCTTGTATTTGTTTAATATTTCACCTGCTATGTAAATGTCTGATTTATTTTCTTCTAAAATACAAATACATATCATAATCAACTATTATGAGTTATTAAAAAAAAATGTTTTGCATATCCTTTACAGGACATCACTGTCAACATCAGCATCTTTCAGCTGTATGTTGATTTCTTGGCAAGATTATGCTCAGTAGTTTGCCATTGCTTTCTGAGCGGCCGGCTCAGTTATCCCGCAAGTCACCAGCAGGGGTCGAACCGCTCCCAGCTCTCGCCCTGCTACGAGACTCTGCGTGATAAACGGGATTACGGAGAAAGTGTTGTAACCCCTCGGCCAGAGAGACCGGCATTATGAGTTATAGTTAGGATATATATCATCATCATCAAGTGCCTTGTCGATTGGCGTGGGCGATCATGCTTCCACACATTGTGATCTTTGATGGCATGGATTAATTCATGTGTTGACTTTCTTCTGTGTTATGACACAGGACTGTCAAGAATTTTCTCTCACTGTCTTCCTCTATTTCTCTTTCCACAAATCTTTCTGGTTGTCACGGCATGTTCCAGTTGTTGTCTTCTCATAATGTGGCCAATACATATATATAGTGTCTGTTAGTATTTCAGATGATGAAATATTTGTGTATTCATGTCTTTTGAGCAGTTTTGTCATTCAGATCACACTCTCCACTTTCTTAAAAGGGGCTTGTGTTACACTTGTCTAAGTACTGTTGCACTTTTCTATGTACTGTTTTACTTTTCGTTGTGGAGTTAAGACTTCATATTAAGGCAAATAAAATTTGCAAAATGTGAAATATTTTGGGCATGTAAAAAGACATGAATATCTTTAAAAAAAATAATTATGGAGAAAGGTGTACCAGGAAAGCATTGAAGAGGAAAACAACAACATAGACAAGAATACAGAGCTGATCCACGACTCTGGTGATCGAGTGAGATGGTGAAACATGACCGCCCACTCTTATCAGCATGGCACATGATGAATGAATGAATTTAGGCTTGACAACAACACAATCAGGATGTTTGGCTTATGATTGAGGGGAATTTTTAAAAGGGTGTTCTGCGCTTAACAATCTGCTGTTGATGATGATGTAGTGTTATATTTTTATATTCCATATTGTTTAGTTTATATATTTTGATTATTTACTCATCTTCAGAAACTTGCCACTGGCCATCATGATCTCCATGGTAACCGTTATATGTGTGTACTTGATAACCAACATTGCCTACCTGGCCGTGCTCACCCCGTCACAGATGTTGCAATCAACAGCTGTTGCCGTGGTATGATCACTTTTTTGCTGACTTAGAGAGAATATACATTTAGATTGTGTAGATAATGGCAGCATTTGTGTGAAACTGTCATGTTGTTTTAATTATTTCTTTACTGGCTTGCCAGATAATATGTTAAATTTGTAAATATAAATGTCATGTTTTCTTGTTGTTTTTTTACTGGCTTGTCACAGAATGTTGTAACACTTGTTAAATACCATATTTCATCGTTAGTGCTATACATAAAATTTACATACAGGCTTCAAATGAAAACCTTAAAACTGTGATAGAAATTACAATAAGCATGCCATTGTCTTGTAACCTGTCAATATTGTTGTTTAAGGATGTCAAGAGTGTTAAGCACATAACATCACGGTGTAGACGAACGCAGTGACGTCATAAGGACAGTTTAAAGATGGCCACCCCTTGAGGATGACAGGGATGCTTCACCATACTGGACCTTCATTCGCCAAAAGAATATCTATAGGTTTCATTCCTTCACTGATCGAAAAATGGATAACAGAATGCTGCTCCGCTTTGGTGCATGCCAAAAGTGGGATGGCCATCTTTAAACTATTCTGACAGGTTACAAAACAATGGCATGGTTATTGCAATTTCTGTCACACTTTTAAAGTTATCATTTAAAGCTCCCTCATAACTAAGTGTGGTGCACTCCACTTGAGAGTGGAAACAAAAGAGTTTTCTTTAAGAAAAAATATTATAAGGAAGAGAGATTGTCTTTTCACCTGGTAATTATGTATCTTAGTCATACATGGATGTGACACTTATGTCTGCATGTGTACAGTGTCCTGGCATTATTACATATTTATAATTAAATTTCCTGTCTCTGTGCAGACGTTTGCGGAACACACGATGGGGGTTATGCAGTGGATCATGCCAGTTCTCATTGCTATCTCTGTGTGTGGGACCATGAATGGTACAGCTCTGTCAATGTCAAGGTAATACAGCTGCCAGGTTTAGTCGGGTTCTGCTATTAGTTTGTACCAAGAAAGCACAAATTGCTATATCTCCTGTACATAGTAAGTAAAATGTGAATGTAAAAAATAAAGGCTCTTTCTCGGTGCCTTGAGGCATAATCGGTTTATGGTACTAGCTGCATACTTTTAGAGCAACCGGCATTTGATGGATAATATGGTTGATGGATAATATGGTTGATGGATAATATGGTTGATGGATAATATGGTTGATGGATAATATGGTTGATGGATAATATGGTTGATGGATAATATGGTTGATGGATAATATGGTTGATGGATAATATGGTTGATGGATAATATGGTTAGTACCACACTTTCTGCCTTTACTTCCCAGCTCATTTTCTGGTACGCATTTTAGGCTGGATCAATTTTTAAAATGTCCACCTGAATGCGGATTCAAACACGTGACCACAGGGCCAACAGGCTAGCCATTGTATTCCCTCTCATCTCACCTCATCTTGTTCCTCTTGTACCTTGCAGTGTCGAGGTGAAGTATAAACAGCGGGAGAGTGCCTGTTTATGGGCTTCATGTGTACTTCTTCGTTTTTCTACTAGCAGTATTCCCTCTAAACATAGAAAATGTGTGAAAGCCAAACGACTCAGTCCATTTGAACATCTAAGCTACACAGCGATATCTGACAAAAGATATGAGACAGAGATAAAGAAGTTGGGTTGAATAGTCAACAACCGACATCACACTACTCAAGATATTCACATACATGCTCTGTTGTCATCCTCAACAGCCAGCAAAGAGAGATAAAAAAAGGAATTTCTGTACCTAGAGCTCTTGACTAGAACGAGTAATGTAATGAGAAACTAACATATAAGCACAAAAGTTCACTTACTGGAGAGTTGCGTGTGGTCAATTCTTCCAGTGTGTGCTAATGCTGGTCATTTTGTGCTAATGCTGGACATTTTTTGCTAAGGCTGGACATTTTGTGCTAAAGCTGGACAGTGATAGCTAATGCTGGACAGTTTGTGCTAATGCTGGACAGTTTGTGCTAATGCTGGACAGTTTGTGCTAATGCTGGACAGTTTGTGCTAATGCTGGACAGTGATAGCTAATGCTGGACAGTTTGTGCTAATGCTGGACAGTTTGTGCTAATGCTGGACAGTTTGTGCTAATGCTGGGCAGTGATAGCTAATGCTGGACAGTTTGTGCTAATGCTGGACAGTTTGTGCTAATGTTGGACAGTGATAGCTAATGTGGGACAGTGATAGCTAATGTTGGAAAGTGTCTGCTCATGCTGGACAGTATGTGCTAATGCTGGACAGTGAGAGGCTAAATTATGAAGAAACTGGAGGTAGTGGAAATGTAGTTTTATTAGAAGAACATTAATTAAGAATAATACTGTTGGAGGGGGGGGGGAGGGGGAGAGAACAGAGTCATAACTGGATGTGTCTGCTCCAGACAAGCACTGGAAGAAGAATAATTGTAGCTAGATCAAGATACCAGTTAGAGCTTAATGATGTCCGTCTATTCCTTATCAGTAACAGATAAGTATAACTTTTGCCGGACATAAAGTACAAAACAATTTTTTTTTTCTCATAGTTAATTTGAATAATAAAGACACAAATAATAGATTGCACAATTTATTGCCTGGCATATTTCACTGCATCTCGTCAGGTGCATACTGCAGAATTCACACAGCATAAACTTAAGCAGTAAGATAATAAATCCTTCAAGCTGAAATATAAAACACACATATTCACACAGTAATTTAAGTTGTCATTTTAAACTGAATGTCATGTCTTTGTTAATATAGCTGTTGCTCGACAATTAATTAAGAGTTTTAAAAATTCATTGAATGAAAGGGAGAACAAACAGTTCTATCCACAAGAACTCAGTATTGAAGAACATTGATTATTAACTCAAATGACATTGAGGGGAATGAAATATTGTTGGCACGTAACAAGGCACCAGTGCCTTAAAAAAGATAATTATGGAGGAGAATGTACTGGGGAAGCAGAGAAGAGGACCACCACAACTTTAGATACATTCACTATGTGATAGATAATTTACACATGACAATGTAGAGGCAGGACATCTGGCTTATGATAGAGAGAAATTTCAATAAACTGGGGAGGAGGAGAGGGAGAATTTAAAAAGTACAAACCACTGGATGATGATGATGGATGTGAATGAAATAGAATATGAATCTACAGGACAGGAGAAACATGTTAAAAACAAAAAAAAACTTAATGTAGAATTTCACATATTTTACTAAGTGATATGTACGAGAGATCCTCTTTCCACTGTCACAAACTTGAGACCATAACCAACAATGTTATAAATAGGTTAAATTTGCAATAATTCTTGTTTTTATGTTTTTTCTTCTGCTTCTTTTTCTTCCTCCTCCACCTCTTCCACCTTTCTGTACCGCTATTTCTTCTTCTGCTGCTACTTCTCCCTCTGCTTCTGCTTCTGCCTCTTAATTTTTCCTGTATTTTGTTTTGGTTGGACAGTGTTTGTGTTCTGCCATTTCAAGCAGACTGTAATATTTGCACTTTTCAGTCGATACATCCACCATCTTCCCAACATTTATTGACCTGGTTAGCCTTCCTGTGTACTTGCAACATGTGAGAATGCTTTTGTTAATTGTAGTCACATTTATAACTCTGTGCCTACAGTCACAGAAGTTCTGACTAAGAGTTAGAGGGAGACCACTAATCAAATGAATAGGTTCATTTGAGCGTATACTATCAGCACTGTCCAAGTTATACATCTGGCTCAGAATTGAAAAAATTCAAAACATACACAGTTAACAATAATCAATCAATCAATCAATCATGTGCCATGCCGGAAAGCGTGGGCGGTCATGACTCGCCATTTCACTCGATCACCAGTGTCGTGGATCAGCTCAGTGTTCCTGTCTCGTCCATGCCATGTGGCCAAGCCATCCAGGTATTTTCCTCTCGGTCTTCCTCTTGGTCTGTTTCCCTCGATCTTGCCAGTTGTCACTAAGTTCTCCAATCCATTTCTTCTCATAACATGTCCAAAAAATTTTGTCTGTCTACGTCTAATTTCTCTAATCAGTTTACGATGTTCATTTGTCTCCTGTAGTACTTGGTCATTGGTTTTTCTGTCTGTCCATGGTATTCTTTGCATTTTCCTTAGAAACCACATTTCTGCAGCCATCAGATGCTTTTCAGCTTGACTGCTCATTGTCCAAGTTTCACATCCATACAAAAGAACAGGCTCTATGTATCCCCTCAACACTCTTTTTCTCGTTTCAATTGACATCTTCTTATTGGTCAGAATGTTTTTCATCTTGCTAAAGGCTACTTTCACCATGGCGATTCTTGTTCTAATCTCTTCAAGGCATCTCCCATCAGATGTTATAACTGTTCCAAGATAATTGTACCGATTCACTTGTTGAAGAATATTTCCATTTACTTGTATATTACATTGTGGCACTTCTTCCTTCCTACTGACGACCATAACCTGAGTCTTTTTACAATTTAATTCTAACCCCAGTTGGTCACTGTGTACAACAACCGCATCTACTAATGTTTCAGGTCCTGCTCATTGTCTGCAATTAATACTGTATCATCTGCATATCTAATGTTATTGATGTTTCGTCCTCCTATGCTGATTCCATTTATATCCTCTACATTTCTGAAAATATTTTCACTGTACAGGGAAAAAAGATCTGGAGACATTACATCCAGTAATATCCACACCCTGTTCAGCCAGCTGGATGAACTAATGTTGATGCATAATGTTTGCTTATTATTTCAGGCTGTGTCTTTGTTTTTAGAATGAATTCATTGTTACTTTTTACTTACTTTCTGTGGCTAATTGAAGTAATATTTGTTCTTGCTAATGCTTAAAATGTTCTGTGACCAGATTGTTCTTCATTGGAGCCAAGAACAACCACATGCCAATGTTCATGTCAATGATACAATACAAGTATTTAACTCCAGCGTCTTCCCTGTTTATCCTTGTAAGTATCATTTTTATTTGTTTTCTGTACAAAGTAAAGGCAAATGCTGACTTTGGGATATGAAGTGTTAGGTCCTCACATATTCTAGAGCCCTGCATATTGAGGCACTGTCTTATCTCATTTCACATATTCTAGGGTCCTGCATATTGAGGCACTGTCTTATCTCATTTCACATATTCTAGAGCCCTGCATATTGAGGCACTGTCTTATCTCACTTCACATATTCTAGAGCCCTGCATATTGAGGCACTGTCTTATCTCATTTCACATATTCTAGAGCCCTGCATATTGAGGCACTGTCTTATCTCATTTCACATATTCTAGAGCCCTGCATATTGAGGCACTGTCTTATCTCATTTCACATATTCTAGAGCCCTGCATATTGAGGCACTGTCTTATCTCATTTCACATATTCTAGAGCCCTGCATATTGAGGCACTGTCTTATTTCATTTCACATATTCTAGAGCCCTGCATATTGAGGCACTGTCTTACCTCATTTCACATATTATAGAGCTCTGCATACTGAGGCACTGTATTACCTCATTTCACATATTCTAGAGCCTTGCATACTGAGGCACTGTCTTACCTCATTTCACATATTCTAGAGCCCTGCATATTGAGGCACTGTATCTTACCTCACTTCACATATTCTAGACCCAAGCATATTGAGACACTGTCTTACCTCGCTTCACATATTCTAGAGCCCTGCCTATTGAGGCACTGTCTTACCTCACTTCACATATTCTAGAGCCCTGCATACTGAGGCACTGTCTTACCTCATTTCACATATTCTAGAGCCCTGCATATTGAGGCACTGTATCTTACCTCACTTCACATAGTCTAGATCCTAGCATATTGAGGCACTGTATCTTACCTCACTTCACATAGTCCAAACCCCAGAATATTGAGTCACTGTATCTTACCTCACTTCACATAGTCTAGATCCTAGCATATTGAGGCACTGTATCTTACCTCACTTCACATATCCAAACCCCCAGAATATTGAGTCACTGTATCTTACCTCACTTCACATAGTCTATATCCCAGCATATTGAGTCACTGTATCTTACCTCACTTCACATAGTCTAGATCCCAGCATATTGAGGCACTGTATCTTACCTTACTTCACATAGTCTAGACCCCAGCATATTGAGTCACTGTATCTTACCTCACTTCACATAGTCTAGATCCCAGCATATTGAGGCACTGTATCTTACCTTACTTCACATAGTCTAGACCCCAGCATATTGAGTCACTGTATCTTACCTTACTTCACATAGTCTAGACCCCAGCATATTGAGTCACTGTATCTTACCTCACTTCACATAGTCTAGATCCCAGCATATTGAGGCACTGTATCTTACCTTACTTCACATAGTCTAGATCCCAGCATATTGAGTCACTGTATCTTACCTTACTTCACATAGTCTAGACCCCAGCATATTGAGTCACTGTATCTTACCTCACTTCACATAGTCTAGATCCCAGCATATTGAGGCACTGTATCTTACCTTACTTCACATAGTCTAGACCCCAGTATATTAAGGCACTGTATCTTACCTCACTTCACATAGTCCAAACCCCAGCATATTGAGTCACTGTATCTTACCTCACTTCACATAGTCTAGATCCCAGCATATTGAGGCACTTTATCTTACCTTACTTCACATAGTCTATACTGCAGCATATTGAGGCACTGTATCTTACCTCACTTCACATATCAGTTAGATAGTCGTGGTTCCAACTTCACGACAATGGGTTGCTCCCATTATGCTCCGTTCCTGTGCCAGTGAATATCACACAAAATGCTCCTCACTGCCCTATGTCAACAATGGAATAGACAGGAGTATCGGCAAGCCAATAGCCCGCACAGGTACACTGTGCATAATGCCGCCGCCAGAATGCCAACACAAAAGCCCTCCATGAAAAATACAGTTCATCGCCGATGGAATCAGCAGTCATCAGAAAGACTTCATTGACCTGAGTTTTATCCCATATGGCTCGGTCTCTTTCCGAAGGGCGACCCGCCGAAAGCGCAGCACAAAGCACAAACTCTGTAGCTCCCGCAACGACTCCCAAAAGTCTCCTGAAAAATGCACTCATGAACTGAAAAGGCAAACCAGTTAATCCAGCGACAGCCGGCCACAATCGTTCAGAACATGCCGTTCACGCTACAAACAACCGCGGACAGATGTAAAAGCATTCCACACGAAATTTACAACTCACAGTGTCAAGCCATGTACTCAATCAGTAGCAGGGCGACGGAACAATGCACTACCAGTCCAACATGAGGAAAATGCGAATGCAAAACCGTAGCCACAAGTGTAAACACTCCAGAGGCCTTAATGGTTTAAATGTCTATCCGCCTAGTTGGAGATCGGAAGTCCCAGTAGACTGTAGACTAAGTCTCAGCCCAAAGCCTCCTTAGTCGCCTCTTACAACATGCATGGAAGGCAACAGTGATACTATTCTTTGCTTTCCTTATGGGCCCCGGCAACACACAGGCTTCACACTTCACATATTCTAGACCCCAGCATAATGAGGCACTGTGTCTTACCTTATCACTTTTCTCCTGCCAGCTCAGAACAGAGTTTTTGACCTACATTATGAATGTAAGAAACAACCAAAGTTACCTGATGTATTTGTGTGTGGGAGTAGATGGGGCCATTTAGGGAGTCTCTGTGGCGAAGTTGTCAAGCCGTTTGACTCGTGCTCCGAAGGTTGTGGGTTCGATTCCGGGCCGCACCCTTCAGTTTACGAGTTAAATATTTCGGAGACTCCTGTGGGTCGTCGCTAAAAGCTACGGAGTTCGTGCTTTGTGTGACGCTTTCCGCACTGCGGAAAGAGACTGAGCCATATGGGATAAAACCTGGTGCGATGAAGTCGACCTTGTCGACTTTTAAGCGACTTTATTTAGGGGTGAATCCAAGGATTAGCAGATTAAAAAAAACATTGGATATTTTTATATCGGAAGCATCTGAAACACTGAGTCATAAACATGTTTAAGAGAATGTTAATTGAATGGTTATGCAGGTACATACCAGTCTCTAGTAAAAGCCGTCTGACTCGGGCTCCAAAGGTTGTGGGTTTGATTCCGGGCCGCGTCCTTTGTTTCACGAGTGCATTTTTTTTTAGACTCCTGAGGATCGTCGCTGGAGCTACAGAGTTCATGCTTTGTGTGATGCTTTCCGCGCTGCAGAAAGAGACTGAGACATATGGGATAAAAATCCGGTGCAATGAAGTCGACCCTGTCGGCTTCTAAGCGACTTTTTTTTTTTTTTTTAGCAAGACTCACGCAGAGCCCCAGTGCGGTCATGGGAATACATAATTAAACAATAATTGAGAGTTAAATTTCCAAGAGGTATAGATGAAAGAACGGGTGTGTATGAGAAAGACCTTGAATATTGGGGGGAAATCTGAATAGGTAGAAGAGGAATTGGGCCAGTCCAAGAGAGACTTGGCATTATTTTTCATAGACTGAGTTAATAGTTCCTGTAGCTATTGTTGGACTAGGGAGAATCCAGCCTAACATATCCCTCGTGGAGAGTTAAGTTTGAAGTAGGAGGGTGCTGTTAATTCAGAGCCATAAGGGAAGCAAAGAATAGTAATTCCGTAGCCTACCAGGCATGTCGTATGAGGCAACTCAGGAGGGTTTTGACGTGAGGCTGGCTATCTCATCCAGTAGTCAACTTTAGCTTAAAATCCAACCATTCATGAATAAGTCTACAAAGGGCTGGTTTGAGTTGGTTGCGGGCCATAGCTCCATTGTGAGATAAAAGGCAGAAAAAGAAGGAGAAATTCCACGGCAGCTGGATTAACATTTATCTTTACTTGATCTAAAGATAATGTTTTAAGAAGCACCGGAGAATCTTATGTCTGTAGAAGTAAAGACAGCTGGTGTGTTACTGATCACATCATCCTTCGACTCTGATTGGTCTATAAAAATATGGATCTAGCACCTAATGAACTTGATGGTGTGTAAAAGAAAACTTCACTGACTTTTTACTAGAAGACATTAAACATAATTGATTCTACTATTTCACACAGATGTGTCTGGTTCTGTGCTTCCAAAATTCTAATGACATCTGGTTTCTGATTGAGATGGAAGGCTTCGGCTTTGCCTCAGTTCTGACAATGGTGTTTGCAGGACAGATATGGCTGCGATTTAAGGAGCCTGACTTGCATAGGCCAATAAAGGTAAATGTGATTGTCACCTTGTCTCTGATATCTAAATTATTTCTGTTTAGCAATGCACCATGTATTCCAAGCAACACATGGTGTGTAATTATATATTTTTGTTTGGTCTGAGCATAGGAAAGAAATCTGGCTAGATATTGTACTTTGCTGCCCAGTATATGTTTTATACAAGATCAGTATGTGTTGTTTCTTCCAATGCTTTTAAAAAAAATTGTGGTTATTGTCTCCCTTGCAAAATTGTGTGAAACTTAAAGAATAAATGTTTGTTTGAAATGTTCATTCATCATAGTGTGCCCTGCCAAATGTATTTATGTCTCTCCACAGATCTTGGTCCTTGTTGTTATGGAACAACTCTATTGATGATATTCTTAAGCCATTCAGCATCATTTCTCTTGGTCTGCCTTTGCCTCTTCAGCTGCTGATCTTTAAGGATGTCATGATCTTTTCAATCGCTTCTCTTCCCATTAAGTCACCAAAGAACATTGTTTTTCTCTTTCTTATAGTTATACATGTTCTGTTTTCATTAGCCTCATCCAGGCACTTGTTGTTACTCTGGCAGTTCAAGGTATTTGCAACATTCGTCTCAGAAACCACATGTACACAGCCTGCAAGCTCTTCATAATTTGTTCATTCACATTCCAAGATTCACTGCCCTTCAGCAGAACAGGTTCTAAATAACATTTCAGTTCTCTCATTCTGACATTTAATGAGAGTGACTTATTACATAAGAAAACTGTTTATCTTGTGACATGCCGCTTTTGCTTGGCCAAATCTGCTCTTAATCTCTGTTACACATCTTTCATCTCATATTATAATTTTCATTACACTATATTCAGAGAAAAGGGTGACAGGCTAAAGAGGGGCAAATCATGGATGGGTCGGACGGAAGATGTCGTTAGACAGGTCTGCAGTCTTACCAGTATCAACCCTGGCAAGGAATGGGTGCCGGTGCCTCCAGCTTTTAAGTGCACTTTTTCCTACATTATCACACTCGACAGACGGTGCAGAGAGCAGAACCCTGCCGCTGTCAATGCAGAGGTCAACACGCTCATCTATGAACACTCAGATAGCCCCGAAGTGCTCACCTATACAGATGGATCCATTGTAAAGCAGCAGAGAAGTGCATGGGCATTTACAGCCCGTTCAGCATGCCGAACCGTTCAAGAATCCGGTGGTGCCCACTCTAAGACCACGAGCAGTCTGACGATGGAGGTGATGGCAGTTACACAGGCTTTCATATGGCTGGAATCACAGCATTATACCAACGTGTGTGTACTAAGTGATTCAATGAGCATGATTCAGAAAATCAAAGCTGGATCTGTATGTAGACAGTGGACTGAGTCGCGGAAGTCTGTTGTCCGTAAAGTCACCTTCATCTTCGTCCCAGAACATGCAGGAGTTTAGGGAAATGAACGAGCTGATAAAATGGCTGGCTCTGCACCCCCTGTAGATGGCCAGCCCACAGATCGTGCCGATGTTATTAACGTCCTTAAAGATATGTCGAGAACAGAGGACCTTGACGTCAGTGAATCCACATCGCTGTCCAGGATGAAAGATTTGGGAGTAAGAATCGGCACGTCCAGACGTGAGAGGTACATCGGGAAAACGAGGTGCCTCGTCAACCAACACAGAACTGGCACTATTAGCCACCGGACGCTGATGCATATGGTGGGGGGGAGGATCTGAGCACCTATGGACCTTTCTGGAGTGCAATGAAGATACCCCAACTGGTAACTGATAACTGATTATAATTTTCATTGCTTTCTTATATCTTATGTACTCTCTGTGTTTAAATAATACTAAGCAGTCTTAATGTACAGTTTGTGATGAAATCTGTTATATTGTGCAGGCATTGATGTTTTCAAATGATTAAAATTATTTGATAAATTGTTAGTATGACTTTAGATAACATTGTATATTAATCTAATGAAGAAAAAAACTAGTCGAGGAGTGGCTCTGTCGGGGGCAAAAAGAAAATCCTAACCTGCACAGTTCGCGGCGACTGCACTAGCCAGACGACCTTAATTCCTCAGGCTCAAAGTCCCCTCTGCCATACACTGCAAGGTACTATATTGGCAGTAAAAGACAGCTCTGTAAATGACAGAAGAAAAAAACTTAAGTAAATCTCAGTGCAGTTGGAAAACCAAATGTATAAATAGAAATAAACGTGAAAAGCTTTAAATAGATAAAAATTGTTTTCTAATCTTGGAGACACAATATCATATGTGAATTAGAAATCAAGACCAGCATCTATCAATGAAATGCTGTTTTTACAATGAAGGTTGTCTGCAGAAGATATCCAAGGTGATCTGTCTCTGGTTTTGGTTGTATTTTGGTTGTACATGCCAGCAGACTGCTGTTTGCCTATCTCTTGATGTTTTCTACCTCTTGCTTAACTGCCTTCAACTTTATTGTCCGGAAGAGAATGAGAATGGCTAAAGTTATATTTGTTTGTTCCAACAACATGAGAAATGATCTTTATGAATGCTCTGTGACTGTTCCATTACATATGTAGGTATGATGCTGGCCTATGCAGTCACAGTGCAACAACAACCACTAGTGTCACAATATCATAATAACCAGTATTGTCACAGTAGTCAGTAGCATCACAGTAACGGCCAAACTATTGCAGGCAATGTATTACAGGCAAAAGTCAGTTACATCCAAAACACAAAAATATAGAGCAAACAAAAAGTTAGAAGAAAAAGAAGACATTTCATTCCAACAATTCCTTGATAAACTTGCTGGTTCTGCATCCCCTGCAGATGGTCAGCCCATGGATCATGCTAATGCCCTTAGAGAAATGTCGAGATCTGAGGATTTTGATATGAGTGAATCAACATCATTGTCCAGAATGAGAGGCTTGGGTGTAAGAATTGCCATGGCTAGACATGAGAGGCACATTGTGAGAGCAAAGGACCTCGTCAACAAACACAGAACTGGCACATATGTTTGGAAGATCTGAATGCCTATGGACTTGTCCAGAGTGCAAGGATGATACCCCAACAGATAATTTCCTGTAAATGGGTTGTATCATAAAGCATATATTATCCATGTAGGTCCCTATAGCACTACCCATCTTCCTGTTTCTGGTGAGTCTGGCATTGCTGGCCCTGACTTTCTACCAAAAGACGGAAGAGACCTTAATGGCTATAGGGATTCTTGGACTTGGCACACTGTTCTATATCATTGGAAACCGGTGGACTAAAAAGCCACATGAAATTCAGTCCAAAATTAGTGAGTATACTTGTGTTATGTTTTGCTTATTAAGTTACTGTTATGTGTTAAGTTAATTTTATTTATTGTGATAATTTTGTTTAATTTCATTTTTTGGTTAAGTTTAATCATTTTATTAAGTTAATTTTGTTTATTATTTTTGTTTTGTTTTGTAAGTTCATTTTGTGACTATCCAAAGTACTCACAGTATTACTCTCAGAAACCACATCTCTATTGCCTCCTGGTCTGTTTCTTTACAAGAATTCCATGGTGAGCATGGCGGCAATCGAGGTGGAAAGAGTGATGGATGGGCCAGACATCATCGGTGCCATAAGAGAAGCTGGACGAAGATATGACACTTGGGAATCTACTTCCTTGTCCAGATTGATGGAGATAGGAGTGAAATGGGGAAAGGCTGGACATTAACATTTTGTCACGTGCACAAGACATTTGATTAACCAATTTAGAACTGATGAGATCGGTTGATATACGCAGGCAGAGATATTAAGGAGGAGATCAGAGCACCTTCTGACCTGTAGAGAGTGTGATGATGGCAATCCTCACTAATCACTGATCACTAATCATGTTCCATGATTCACTGCCATACAACAGAACACGTTCTATATACCATTTGAGTTCTGTATTCCTGACATTTACTGAGAGTGATTTATTACATAACATCTTCTGAATTGGGGGTCAGCTTGGCTGAATGGATAAGAGCGCTAATTAAGCATTAGGTGTGCTGATGCCGAGGTAGCGGGTTCATCTCCTACACCGGTCAGACTAAAATGTTGACTTCTCATTCTTGACTTGGGGATGTAAATTACAATTACCTCAGAAGTCAGAGTGGGTTCATCTGATGGCAAGGGACACTGGTAAAAGGGAAAGCTAATCCACACACAAGGATCAATCCATTGGACTAGAAGCAGTAGCATGAGTATGGACTACGCCTGTGTTCAAAGTGAGCGAACACACACACACACAAAATCTTCTGAAATGCTGCTTGTCCTATTCTGCTCTTAGTCTCTATCACACATTTTCCATCTGATATGATTGCTCCCAATTTTTTGAATTTATTGTCAGTACTAACTAAGGTAAACATTTTATATTATTCTGTTCCTTTCAGCATTTGTCAACATTTTCTTTCAAAAACTGCTGCTGGTGGTCCCACCAGAGAGTGAAAAAGATCTTAATTGGGAGTGAGCACATTTTAAGTGTACTTTCAAAATTACCAGCAGACGGATTGACTTTATATTTTCTGGAGTATGAGTTGGTAGCGGTTCTGTATGTTGTATACTGGTGATATCTAGCCTGCATTTGATGCATGTAAATCTCTTATAATAACAGTTTGTCATGTGATGCATATAGTTTTCATGAGTGATAAGTTTTCAAATGATGCACGTAGTTAATGTGTTTATATATGAGGCATGTGAGTTATTTATTATTGAACAATTTCTTTAGTTTGTCCCTGAAACTTAATTGATTCTGAAGAACCATATTGTGGGAAACATTAAGTCTGTATTGTAAGTGATTCAGCACCAAACAAAATGTAAGTTTCAACCAAACATGGTGCACGATCAATTGAACAAGTATAATGAACATTTCTGTCCACTGAGCATTGAAATTGCAAAAGATACCACGAAACAAAAGAAATAACACACTGACCCTAGTATGTCGATATATTGTCCTCCTGTCCAAATGGGAAGTCATGTTTGGCGATATATTATTCGTCATCACTGAATCAGTTATGGCAGTGGTCTGTGTCCAGTCCCTGGCAGAGACAGAGTTATTTACTCCGGCCAGTGTGTTTCTAGTAATCAGAATGTTTGGAAAGAGACACCAGCATCAGAATAAAAGCAATCATCATTTTGTGGCCACATTATGAGAAGAGAAAAACTGGAGCATGTTTTCATCATTGAAAAGATTTATAGAAAGAAAGTGATGTTTCTTATGGCACAAAGGGGTATCAGCACGCGAAGTGATAAATGCCGCAGGGGTTTGCAAGATGTGGAGAAGCGTGATCGCACACCTGTTGGCACGACACATGATGATGATGATGATGATTCTCTCCAGCATTTTCATTGGATTATCAGTTGATTTTGTCTGCTCTTGTGACCTTGTAGCTTGTACATTTTCAGTCTGTGTGTGTCTTTTGTCTGTTAGAATCCCCAGCATGACCCCTGACCTAAGAGTTCAGTGTTACAGTGTTTATTGTTTTCTCCATGGTTGTTATAACAGTGTAAACTTGTTGACCGTACCACAGTGTGTCTGAATAAATTTGTAATCACAATAACAGGTGTGTAAATCTGTAATCATGGTTTGCAGATGTGTAAATCTGTAATCACAATTATAGATTTTTAAAATTTGTAATTAAATCTGTAATGATGGTTGCAGATGTGTAAATCTGTAATCACAGTTAAGATTTGTAATCATGATTATACTTGTGTAGATTGGTAATCATGGTTACAGATGTGTAAATTTGTAATCATAATTACATATATGTAAATCTGTAATCACAGTTACAATTGTGTAAATAGCAATACTTTATCTCTTTCAGTCCCTACCTTGTGATTGGTAACTGGAAAATCAACCAATGCATAATTTGTTCTCTTGGTACATTTGGTCACAGCATACTGAGGAAATATGGTACCCTCAGTGGCCTTTGCCACAGTATATTTCATTATCTTGTGCCAAACAGATGAGCATGGGCTTTCACGATTTGCCATCTCACATGGTCACCAGAGTTTCAGATCTGGTCTGTGTTATTGTCCCAATTATCTCATGTGGCCATACCATCCAGGTATTTATCTTTTTGTCTCCACTATGTTCTTTTTCAATATAATTTGTCAGTATCACTAAGTTTTCAAGTTTATTTGTCTTCATAACATGCCCACACAAATTTGACTGCCTGTGTTTAATTTCACTAAACAATTTATGGTGTTCGTCTTTTTTTTTTTTTTTGAAGGACTGACCCAATTGTTTTGTTTCTTAATTTTTTTAAATCTGTCCTAGGTATTTTTTGCATTTAGCCCAGAAACCACATTTCCACTGCCATTAGATGTTTCTCAGCTTGTCTGCTCATTGTCCATGTTTCACACACATACAACAGTATTGGTTCAACATAGCACTTTAACACTCTTTTTCTTACTGCAGTTGAAAGCTTTTTAGTTTAGATCCCATATGTATTGAGCCACTTTGAAACAATGCATTCATGACGTTACCTAGTGGTTATCTTCCCATTTGGGCATCTTCTATAAAAGATACTGAAATAGTTCATAAATTAGATTGTTTTATCATCTAAGGCAGTGGTTCTCAACTGGTGGGGGAGTCTCCCCCCCCCCCCCCCCCCCGGGGGGAATTTTAGGGTTTCCAGGGGGAGGGGGGAGGAAGAAATTCAGATTGTTTCAAGATCGCGTTAATACAAGAACTGATTACTTGATATTGTTTTTCCCTTCATACTGTACGGTTCTGTATGTCTCACCCTTCTAAAATTCAATTTATAAAGTAAGTAAACCCACAAATCATGTTTTATGTGGACGTCTAGACTTAGTATGTGCTATTAAATTTAGCTTCCATTATTATGTATACTGTGTAGGGGCGGGATTTTTAGGTAGGAAATACGAAAGGGGGAATGACATTCTGAAAATATGATGAAGGGGGGCACGGGCCAAATTTTTAGGTAGGATATACGAAAGGGGGGGGGGGGGGGGGAATGACGTTCTGAAAATATGATGAAGGGGGGCACGGGCCAAAAAAGGTTGAGAACCACTGATCTAAGGCATTCCTTCTATTTCACTTACCTTACTCTTTAAGTAGGTAGTGGCTAGAGTATTCCACTGCCAGCTTAATGTTGCTGAGTTTAAATTCTCCTTGAGGTTGTATTCTTGTCATGACCACATGGCCCTGGCCTCAACCCAGCTTCATAACATGTTAGTACTAGACAGTTTTCTGAAAGATAAGATAAGGGTGAAACTAATCACTGCACCTATTGCATACTGACAGCTCTAGATGATGATGTGTACAAGTACAGGTAAAGTACTCTAGATGATATGTATATAAGTACAGGTAAAGTACTCTTTCCACACTCTGAGTATAGGATATATGATTCTGGCTGCATATTTTTATAGACCAATTGGCACTCAGTGGGTCACGTGATCAATATCCCACAACATTAGAGTCTGTTTCAGGCTGTGTCGACCTGGAAGAAATTATATGCCTAAAGCTTATTTCCAGTATGCCACAATGACATGCAAACAGGATCTGTTGCCGTTATATTCAAAAACATATTAAGCTGACTGACAGGAAATACATAAACATTCCAATCACTTGTCAGCATAATATGTTTTTGTTGTTGAAAACTGTGTCTTTGTTTTGTGTTTCATTTTAATGAAACAATATTGATTTCACGTGTTGCTTTACACATTTGAGTTATTGTTTGCCAAGAAATTATATGTGCCTGTTTTTTTTTAATGTCACACTATCTTACATATACTTTTTATATAATAATGTAACAATGCTGGTTGAGAAAATGCTAATGATGAAGTCTATTTACATTTTTAAAATTGTTTTACATATATTATTGTTGCTTGAGTTGTAGTGCCTTACTTGTATCATAGTCAAGCTTGCAGATTTTTGTAGTTGGAAAGTTTTTATATTTGAATTAAGTTGCTACGGACGCTGTTCTCCCATGTTGAATACTGTTGTTAGCTTGTGTTAATTGTACTTGTTATGTTTGCTACAGTCAGCAACAGTTCAATTTAATAGATGTGTCTTTTACTCGTGGTCTTCTTGAGAAATGTTGATTACATTCAGTACAATTTAACTCTTTAAGAACAGACAGCCAGCATGTAAGGGTTAATGTTTATATTCATTGGTGATTTGAGGCCAATATGTCTGCAGTTCTGTGGCCTGGCCTATTATGAAGAAATTACATTCAGTTAGTGATCCCTTATCACTAAAATGGAGTAAATAAGCACAAATATTGTAGTGCTACTTCAAAGACATGTTTATGATTTATAAGTAATATTTAGAAATATATATTTCTTGCAAGGAAGGCATTACTTTATAAACTTTGATTCTTGTGCCATTTATAAAACGAAAGTCATTATTTCCATTTATAAAACCCCAGTCATTATTTTGCTGTTTTTAACTTATAATAGTTAAAAGAAGAATGTGTGTGTTCTTCTTCTTCTTCTTTCGTTCGCTTGAAATATGTCTATATCTGCAATGTCGTCTCTTGCATGAATTGAACTGTTTTTTTCAGTTCACACAGTGGTCCATAGAGTTTATCTTCCACCGTCGTCTCTCTAGGCCAGAAGGTTTGCCTAGATATGTTATATTTTGGGCAGTCTTGGAGTATGTGCTCTGCTGTCTGCGACGCCAATCCACATGTGCACATGGCTGTTTCACCAATCTTGAATTTTGTATACATGTGGTTGCGTAATCTATTGTGTCCTGTTCTGAGGCGCAGAATAATGACTTGTTCTGGTCTGTCCATAATGTGGTAGTCATCTTGAGCAGGTTTTGGTGGCTTTCTGACTGATTTGATCATTCTTTTCTTTTGGTGGTATGTAACGGGCACATCAGGCTGTTCCTCTTTGGCTCCTTCCTTAGCCAATTGATCAGCTCTGTCGTTTCCGGGTACTCCACAGTGGGATGGTATCCACTGTATGGTGACTTTATGGTGACTGCTAAGTTCAGAAAGTAGTGTCCTTAGTACTGGCAATTTCCCAGAGAGGAGCGCCTCGAGTACTGATTTTGCATCTGTTAGTAGCACCACAGGTTGTGTACCATTGCTGTTATTTAGTAATTTCTCTGTTGCTATCTTGATTGCCTCAATTTCGGCATCATAGTTATGGCAGTACTTTCCTGTCGGTACTCTGGCTGTGTCCCTAGTATTATTTGGGTATTCTATGTACACTCCCGCTCCTCCATTTCGAACAGCATTTTGTGCTGACCCATCTGTGTAGACTCGGATCCAGAGGTCCTGTGGGTATTCTTCATCAAGGAAGCTGAGAGTGGCTGTTCTGCGCTGCACACTGTTCTGTTCTTCCTTGTCAAATATTCCTCTCACTTTTGTCTGGATTTGTAATGATAGTCTATGCTCATCTTTCCATGGAGTTCGCTCTGGAATAGTTGTTAGGGGGATACCAACTGTGGGCAGATCAGTGGTTTCTCTGCAGAGTCGTTTGGCCTGGTGGATAAAACTACTTCTTTTCAACCGCCCCATAGCTAGGTTTTCAAATCTGTTCTTCATAGGGTGGCCTGGCAAGCTGAGGAACTTTTCTGCTTGTATTAGCGTTTTCGTATCTCTGCGCTCACTCAGTGCCTGTGTCCTCCCCATCTTCTCCATTTCCACTATAGGGGTTGATCTCATCCCTCCTGTGGTGACTCTAAGTGCTTGATTTTGCACCTTGTCCAGCTCTTGTAGTGTGGTATTTGATGCTGAACACCACGCAGTTGACCCATATTCCAGGTGTGGTCGTATGCTCTGTTGGTAAACTTTGCTAAGTATTTTCGTACTGGCTCCCCATGTGGTTCCACTTAGCTTTCTCAGGATGGCTATTTTCCTTCTGGCTTTTGCTACTGCTTTGTTGATGTGCTTTCTCCATGTCAGCTTGCCATCAAATGTTACTCCAAGGTATGTTGGTTCTTTATCTTCTCTTAGGGGTGTTCCATTTATCTGGATGATCCCTGCCTTTTGTTTTGGAGAGAGGGTAAATAGGGTGGTGCTGCACTTGTCAGTGTTTATGCTGACACACCATCTATTTGCCCATGCAGCAAATGTATCTACAGCTCTTTGTAGCAATCTGGTGGCCACTGATGCATATTCATTTGTGCTCCATAGAACCAGGTCATCGGCGTACATTGCCGCTTTAATTCCATGCGGTAGGTGAGCAACAAGATCATTGATGAAGATTAGAAAAAGTGTGGGGGACAAGACTCCGCCCTGGGGGACACCGTGACGCAGTAGTACTTTCTTGCTCTTGAGTCCGTCTATCTGTACTCGGGCTCTTCTGTTGTGCAAGTATGCTTTCACCCATTTGTACATTCTTCCATTGACTTTGCAGTTTCTCAGTTTCTTCATCAGACCTTCTTTCCAGACTTTGTCAAAGGCTTTCTTCAGATCTATCCATGCCGCAAGCACCAGCTTCTTCTCTTGGAATGCATCCTCAATTTCTTGAGAGAGGTAGGTTGTCTGATCTTCCGTAGAGTAGCACTGCCTAAAGCCAGCCTGCTGTGGCACAAGGATGTTTTTACTTTCAATGTACCACTGCAGTCTGTGATTGATGATGCGCTCCAGTGTTTTGCAGAGACAGCTGGTGAGGCTAATTGGTCTGTAGCTAGAGGCAATGGAACCATCTTTCCCTGATTTTAGGAGGGGTATCATGATTGCTTCTCTCCAGGCTTGTGGAACACTGCCTAAGGTCCAGCTGTTATTGAAGATCTGCAACAGCTTTGTTTTGGCCTCTGTTCCTAGGTTCCTGATCATTTCATTGGAGATACCATCAGCTCCTGGTGACT
This sequence comes from Cepaea hortensis, assembly GCA_963921405.1. Taxonomy (NCBI): domain Eukaryota; kingdom Metazoa; phylum Mollusca; class Gastropoda; order Stylommatophora; family Helicidae; genus Cepaea; species Cepaea hortensis. The sequence goes on along the minus strand of OY992879.1, from coordinate 133,228,420 downwards.
TTCTCATTTTCAGTTTTGATATGGCTAGCTCCAGTTCGCTGATTGTGATGGGTGCCTCCAGAACCTCATGTACTATTTCCTTCTGTCCTGTATGTTGTCGTTTCTCTCGAATCTCTTGTTGATTCTCTGGACTAATTTTGATATTGCTATCTTGTGCGAACGAGTCCGCAAAATGGTCAGCTGCTTGCTTTCTTGTTAAGATTTTTCCATCTTTATGTAGTGCAATTTTTGAGTTTCTCCCTGTGCCCTCGTCATTAAGCTGTTTTATTAGCTTCCACAATTTCCTTGTGTCTCTTTCAAAGTTCAGAGACTCCGTTTTCTCCTGCCAGCTTTTCCGTCTAGCCTGCAGCTTGGCCCTTTGAAATTTGGCTTTTGCATGCTGGAATTTATTGTGGTGCTCTTGGCTGGGTGTGGCCTCTGCTTGCTTTCTACACACTTCAACATCATTATGCAACTGTTCCAGTTCACTACTCCAGTAGGGTTTATATTGTTTACGGGCTCCTCTTGGTACTGTTTCTCGCGCTGCCTGTAGTATGCATTTCCCAAACTCTTCAACTGCTTTATTTATGTCTTTCTCAGTGTTCAGGTTTCTAACCAGTATGCTGATGCGATGCTTGTACATTGCCCAGTCTGCTTTCTTGTAGTTCCACCTCGAGAGGGTGCTGCTTTCACTTACAAGCTCATTTTCTACGGTTAGAAAGACTGGCCGATGGTCACTGCCACCAAGTTGTTTCCCAACAGTTCGTGTAATGTTCCACCCCAGGTCTGGTGAATGAAAAGCCAGGTCAGGTGTAGTTGAAGAGTGCCATGATCTCGAGTAGAAAGTATGTGGGTCGGACGGCTTGTTAATCAACATGAATCTATTCTCATCTTGCCAGTCTTCCAGTCTCTCTCCTCTCTGGTCCATGTGATCATAGCCCCAGCTCTGCGAGTGGCTGTTGAAATCGCCACACACAATCATTTTTTCTTTTAGTGGTAGAGTGTCCAGTGCCTGTGGGCGGTCACTTGGACAGTAGTAATTGATCAGATGTAGATCTGTATTACCTGTCTTAAGTTTAAGTGTCTGATACTCAGCCCCTTCCATGTAGACTTTGATTTGGGAAGCCATGATGTTATTTCTTACAAGGGTCAGTATCCCACCTTTTCGCCTGTTCTTTCGGTCAGATCGGTAACACTGGTAGCCTCTGATTTTGAAGGCTATATTTTCATTGAGGTGAGTTTCTTGCAAGCAACATATGCTTACTTTCTCTTTGTCCAGGATGTTTTCTAATTCAACTTTTTTGTTGCTGACTCCCTCCGCATTCCAGTGCATTATTTTAAGTCTTAGTTTAGTATGGCCAGTCGTCCTATTCTCATGTCCCCTGGCTCCACAGGACATCTGAGAAGGACCTCCAGTAGTTGGGGTTGGACCCTTTCGAGACATAGGGCCCGGCACTGCACCTGCCTGGGGGTCCAAAGCAGGGCGAGCACCATAACGATTAGCAGTAGTCGACATATTCCATTTTGCGTGATTGCGTGGCATCCTGATTTCTGTGGTGCGCCTCTTGGCTGGTTGCCTCCTTCTTCAGCACCTTTCTTTGCTAGAGCAGACTGTGGTCTCACTCGAGTGTAGATGTGTACGCGCGCACACGCCTGTCTGCGCATGCATGTCCGTGCATACACATCTAGAGCATACTGGTTATTTTCCGGCGCCAGAGACTCGCCGTCGCCCCTTCTCCTGTTAGTTTAAACAGGCCCGCCACGTGAAGGCCAGGAGTTGGACTTTTGCTGCATAGGTTATGTATTCACGAGCCATTGAGGTATTTGAGCAATGTTGGGCGCTCACCCCAACACCGCGCCTCGGCTACATACAGCAACATTTGGAACCCTGTGTGTGTTCATTTTGGATACTGGTTGGTGCACTTTACCCATGTGCTGCTGGAGCCCTTAAGGGAAGCAGAGGATAACAACACTGTAACCTGCCATGCATATCATACGAGGCAACAGAGGAGGGTTGGTCTTGGGCTTGACTACTTCTAGTGCACTGGACCTATTATTTACATGTGGATTAGCTTTCCCTATAAAAGTGTCCCTCGCCATCAGGTGAACCCACTCTGACTTTAGAGGTACTTGTAATTTACATCCCATGTCAAGGTCGAGAAGTCAGCATTTTAGTCCAGCTGACCGGTACAGCGGAAGTTTAAGAGCGAGCGTTCTTATCCATTCTGCCATGCTGACATTCACTTTTGGTAGTAAATAACTGTATATGGGTAATAATTCTTAAGGTTTACTGTATAATAATTAAGTATGTCAGCCAGTATATTCACTTCATATGATAAGTACCTCTGCAGTATGCATCTGTCGAGATGAAGTGAAATATTCCAGACAAATTATGTAAAATAATGTTTGTGGCTTCTGAACAAAGGGAAAACATTGTTTTGAATATAAGAAAGTGAAAGGTTATATATATATATATATATGCATCTTTGGACCCATTAGGGATACACAAAGTGGAGAGTGGAAAAGAAGAAGTAACAAAGACATTTATGATCTGTTTAAGTCCCCGCTAATCACTGGTATCATGAAGGCTAATAGACTACAATGGCTGGGGCATATAGAAAGAATGGAAGATAATAGGGAAACAAAACTCGCTTACACTCAGGAAATAAATGACCGTAGACCCCGAGGTAGACCAAGAAGGCGGTGGAGAGATAATACATGTACAGACCTACAAGCACTTGGAATCAACGACTGGCAAGAGAAGGTCCACCAGAGAGACGAATGGAGACGGATTGTATTTGCAGCAAAGAACCTCAATGGCTCGGAACGCTGAAGAAGAAGAAGAATATATATATACACACACATCACAGTCTGGCCAATTCAATCACCATACAACAAACATTGCTCGCCTACTCGTCGGGTGTTTGAATCTTAATTGGGGCAGATTTTTAACATTTGACCCAGCATAAAATGAACACCAGGAAATGTCTTGGGAAGTAACACGGTCAGAGTCATTTGTCTGCCTCACCCACCAAGTGCCAATTGGTCTACCAAACATATGGGTTTGGCACCATAAGCCCAGATCATCTTCTGGCATGTTAAAGGGTTCTTTACTTACTTTACATACAACAAAAGTATAATGTTGTACATAGCAACATTTCTTATCTTCTTTATCTTGCTTATTATCTATAGAATTGTGTTTGCATGAAACACTCCAATAGGGTCTTACAATCTCAAGTTGCACTGTTGCTGTATGTTTTCCTGATGAAGATTATAGGAATGGTATCAAAATGTCCAGATATCATGAATTTGTACATATATTTTTGCCAATTAGACAATATTTTCCAGTAAATAAGGAAAATCAAAGACTGCAAACTGTATGCTCAAATTAATATGTCTGTATTTTCCACTGTTGTACACTAGTTTGAAACTTGTGCCTTCGTGTAACGAAAGATGTCAAAATGTCAAAGTATATCATCTCTATGCTCAAAGTCAACAGTCCTCGTGGTTTGTAAATAATTTACACAAGTATTACACTTTCATGTTATAGTATTTTGTAAGTTTTCTGGTTTACATTGATCATAACAAAGTAAATGACTTTGTAAAATTCTTAAATTGATTATTTTCTCATTTAATGTTTAAATAAGACATTTATACATAATGGTTTGCTTCTTTTTATGTGTAATTGTTTTAGTAGCACCATAAATAGTATGCAACTGACACACTCATGACATAATATGTAATCTTGAAGTAAACAATACTATACCACAAGTTCAGTTGGTTTTATAAACAATGTTATACAACATACAAACTCATGACATACAATTTAGTCTTGAAGTAAGCAGTATTATATAACTGACAAATGTATGACATCATAAACAGTCTTGAAGTAAAAAGTATTTTACAACTCACAAACGTGTGACATATTAATTAGTCTTGAAGTAAACAGTATTATACAATAGAGAAATGTATGACATAATGAGCAGTCTTGAAGTGAACATTATCATACAACAGAGAAATGTATGACATAATGAGCAGTCTTGAAGTGAACAGTATTATGCAACAGAGAAGTGTATGACATAATGAGCAGTCTTGAAGTAAACAGTATTATACAACAGAGAAATGTATGACATAATGAGCAGTCTTGAAGTGAACATTATTATACAACAGAGAAATGTATGACATAATGAGCAGTCTTGAAGTGAACAGTATTATGCAACAGAGAAATGTATGACATAATGAGCAGTCTTGAAGTGAACATTATTATACAACAGAGAAAAGTATGACATAATGAGCATCTTGAAGTGAACATTATTATAAAACAGAGAAATGTATGACATAATGAGCAGTCTTGAAGTGAACAGTATTATACAACACAGAAAAGTATGACATAATGAGCAGTCCTGAAGTGAACATTATTATACAACAGAGAAATGTATGACATAATGAGCATCTTGAAGTGAACAGTATTATACAACACAGAAAAGTATGACATAATGAGCACTTGAAGTAAACATTATTATCCAACAGAGAAATGTATGACATAATGAGCAGCCTTGAAGTGAACATTATTATAGAACAGAGAAATGTATGACATAATGAGCAGCCTTGAAGTAAACATTATTATCCAACAGAGAAATGTATGACATAATGAGCAGTCTTGAAGTGAACGTTATTATACAACAGAGAAAAGTATGACATAATGAGCATCTTGAAGTGAACATTATTATACAACAGAGAAATGTATGACATAATGAGCAGTCTTGAAGTGAACGTTATTATACAACAACTGAAGTTGACTGGGGAAACATTTGCTTCCCTAGTATGCCCTGATAACACATGGGTGAAGCACAAAATTATTAAAATGTAATATTACATATATACACATTTGTGCATGTGTATGTGCATGCATGTGTGTGTTTCTGATAAACATTTATCATGTGTACGAGGCATACAACATAACATGTGGTCTTATCATTTGTATCAGTCACACAACATTTGGTGTGCTCTTATCTGTATTAGTCACATGACATAGTGTGTGGTTTCATAATCTCACATGACATTACATATGCTAACTAAACTAGCCAGATTTTTCCAGTGTATAAGTGAGAAATAGACCTGCCAAAATGTTATTCAAATTAATATGTCTATATTTTCCATTGATGCTTCCTAGCTCAAACATGGTTCCATGATCTCACATTACACTACATGCGCTAACTAAACTAGCCAGATTTTTCCAGTGTATAAGTGAGAAATAGATCTGCAAAAATGTTATTCAAATTTATATGTCTATATTTTCCATTGATGCTTCCTAGCTCAAACATGGTTCCATGATCTCTCATTACACTATTTGTGCTAACTAAACTAGCCAGATTTTTCCCATGTGTAAGTGAGAAACAGAACTGCCATAATGTGTGTTCAAATTAATATGTTTGTATTTTCTATTGATGCTGGCTAGCTCAAACGTGTGCCTTGAAAGATATGTTATTGTTATTGATCCAGCATTGCTGGGCTTCCTCCTTTTGGCTTAATGCCATGTAGTGATGCATGCAAGTATTCATCAGCTATAATTTTGTTCCATGTAAAATATTCCTTTTATTTGGCTTTGGTGGTCATCAGCTGTAGTTTTGTTCCATGTAAAATATTCCTTGTATCTGGCTTCGGTGGTCATCAGCTGTTGTTATGTTCCATGTAAAATATTCCTTTTATTTGGCTTGGGTGGTCATCAGCTGTAGTTTTGTTCCATGTAAAATATTCCTTCTATTTGGCTTTGGTGGTCATCAGTTGTAGTTTTGTTCCTTGTAAAATATTCCTTTTATCTGGCTTTGATGGTTATCAGCTGTAGTTTTGTTCCATGTAAAATATTCCTTATATCTGGCCTTGGTGGTCATCAGCTGTAGTTTTGTTCCATGTAAAATATTCCCTGTATCTGGCTTTGGTGGTCATCAGCTGTTGTTATGTTCCATGTAAAATATTCCTTTTATTTGGCTTTGGTGGTCATCAGCTGTAGTTTTATTCCATATAAAATATTCTTTTTATTTGGCTTGGGTGGTCATCAGCTTTAGTTCCATCCATCATGTGCCATGCCGGTAAGTGTGGGCGGTCATGTTCTGCCATCTCACTCGATCACTAGAGTCGTGGATCAGCTCTGTGTTCCTGTCTCGACCATGCCATGTGGCCAAGCCATCCAGGTATTTGCTTCTAGGTCTTCCCCTTGGTCTGTTCCCCTTATTCTTACCAGTTGTCACCAAGTTCTCCAATCCATTTCTTCTCATAACATGCCCAAAATTTTTTGACTGTCTACGTCTAATGTCTCTAATCAGTTTACGATCTTCATTTGTTTCTTGAAGAACTTGTTCATTGGTCTTTCTGGCTGTCCATGGTATTCTTTGCATTTTCCTCAGAAACCACATTTCTACAGCCATCAGATGTTTTTCAGCCTGACTGCTCATTGTCCAAGCTTCACATCCATATAAAAGTACAGGTTCTATGTAGCATATCAACACTCTTTTTCTCATTTCAATTGACATCTTTTTATTGGTCAGTATGTTTTTCATCTTGCTAAAGGCTACTTTTGCCATAGCGATTCTTGTTCTAATCTCTTCTAGACATCTCCCATCAGATGTTATTACTGTTCCGAGATAATTGTACCTATTCACTTGTTGCTGTAGTTATGTTCCATGTAAAATATTCCCTTTATCTGGCTTCGGTGGTCATCAGTTGTATTTATATTCCATCTAAAATATTTCCTTTACCTGGCTTGGGTGGTCATCAGCTGTAGTTATGTTCCATGTAAAATATTCCCTTTGTCTGGCTTCGGTGGTCATCAGCTGTATTTATATTCCATCTAAAATATTTCCTTTACCTGGCTTGGGTGGTCATCAGCTGTAGTTATGTTCCATGTAAAATATTCCCTTTGTCTGGCTTGGGTGGTCATCAGCTGTAGTTTTATTCCATGTAAAATATTGCTTTTTTCTGGCTTCGGTGTTAGAACAGTTTTCTGATAACTGTTAGTATCAGACACACAAAGAGGTGATGTTAGGCAGTCTCATTACAATTATCTACAAATGAGACACTCCACAGTGAGCTCTTGTTGGAGTCTGTACAGGTGCATGTTAAGTGATATGTGTTGTGTATGAAAGTCCTTGCTTTTTTTTGTTTACTTTGGTTACGGATGCCGGCTTCGTGGCGAAGGGGTTCCGGGCGCGGTTCGTAAACCCACATTCGAAACACAGCAGTGGGCGATTTGGCAGCAGACTGCCTTATGTTGGTTTTTTTTTAATGAAATGGTATGGGTGCTGGTCGTTCAGAAAGCAATGGCAAACTACTAAACGTAAACTTGTCCAGGAATGACTAACAGCTAAAAAAAATGCTGGGGTTGACTGCTACGGTCTGTAAAGGATATGCAACAACTTTTGTGTGTGTGTGATTTCTTGACAAGTTTGCATTCAGTAGTTTGCCATTGCTTTCTGGACAACCGGCACTTATACCTTTATATGGGAAACCAACACAAAACAGTCTGCTTCCAAATCGTCTGCAGCTGTGTTTCGAACCCGGTATACATTATTATGGATTGCATTCGTAACCCCTTCGCAGCAGAGCCAGCTTATTCAGATATATCATGCTTCATACAAATATACAAATAAGGAAGTCAGTAATTCGAGCTGATACTTCCCAGAGTTCAAGGTGAGAGTACAATATTTTACTAATATTTTACAAGTAACATTAATAATATTTTACAAGTAACTTTTCAAATACTGCCTGTTTCATTTTGTCCTGGTCATAATTTTAAAGAGAAATAATTTGTTATTGTTATCATTGCTGGTGTTCATATAGTAATTGTAATGTGCTCGGCTAAATGACATAGGTTCTTATCTCTCCGTGGTACTTGATGTTCTGAATCAATTCCACTGTTGATATTCCTCCTTGCCACCATTTTAGACCATCCAGTATAATTTCTCTTAGTCCTCAAATCTTCTTGGCAACATCAGCAATAAACCATGAAGACTTGGGAAGATAATGTGGCAGTCTCCCCTTAGCTTCCACATCCACTGTATGACAGTGAATCTTGGAATGTGGCTGAACAACTTTGAAAGAGCTTGGGAACAACAAAGATCTGGGTTTTGAGATGATTGTTGCAAATACCTTGGACTGTTGGAGTAATGAACAATGATTGCCTAGAAGATGCTAATGAAAGTAGAACATATACAACTATACAAAAGAGACAGACAGCTTTCTGTGTTCATGTAATATGAAGAGAGGCATTGGAGAACATCGCGACTACTGGAAAGATCAGTGGAAGAAGAGGCAGCAGCAGACAGAGAAATTATGCTGGATGTGCAGAGATAGTGGTATGGAGGAATACCATTGCTGGAGGTAATCCAGAACTCCAAGGACCAAAGTCTGTGCAGAGACATGAAAGCCAATGTCAGTTGTCAGGGTACATGATAATGATGATGAAAGATGTGTTGATTGAATGTGATTTTTGTAGCATTTACTTGTTGTTCTGTTGCCATGGATACAATTATCAGTGATCAGGTATTGAGCTGCTGCCTTCAATAACAATCACGTAGTGCCATACAGCTGTTGTTCCTAGCAACAGCTTTACAATGCAGAAGAATCTTCTATTTATCTTTTGAACTGTCATCAAGATTCCATCTATCTCAATGCTTAACCACATTTTAGGCTGTTTTGTTGTTGTCCCGCTGCCTCCATTTTGTGTGTTTTTTAATTACTTTTTCTGAATGCATTTCTTGTCCACTATTAAAACAGTTGGGGGAACAGTAACGCAGTGGCTAGCATGCTTGGCTGTTGGTCCTGTGATCATGTGTTCGAATCCCCATCAGAGCTTGGATTTTAAAATAAAATTAACCTGGGTTCCAAATCAACCCAACCTGAAAAGGATAACAGTAAATGTTCTGGGAAGTAAAGGCGACCGGCGTGATACTAACCTCATCACCCATCCAGTGTAATTGGTCTATTAAAATATGGGGTTGGCACCATATACCTGTATGCCACAAGGTGTGGAAAAGAGTTTGTTGTATACAGTGTGTCATAGTCATATGAAATGGTATTACATTGGTGACTATTAACAGGAGTTAGTCAGTTGGTCAAAAGATCATCTTCTTTGCACAGAATGCTGTTTGTCTCATTCTAGTGTGTCATAGTCATATGAAATGTATCACTTTTGTGACATTTAACAGGAATTAGTCAGTTGGTCAACAGATCACCTTCATTGCACATCTAACTGTTAATCCATAAATGCTCAGATGCCTTCTTCTGTGTGTCCATGAGTCGGTGGGTAGTGACTGATGACACAGCTTCAAGATTTACATCCCTTCATGAGACTTATGTGGTTTTCTTTCTGTATTTTCAAGCCAACTAAATCATTTTATTCACTTACAGCTTCCGCTACTTTGCTCCTATGGCATGCCTTTTCCTTTCATACCATTTTAAGATAAAACATTTCACAGAAATGTGAACATCTCACAAACATCAGAAAGAGCAAATATTCATTTTGGGGCCACATTATGAGAAGACAACAACTGGAATATGTAACAACTGGAGAGTTTTGTGGAAAGGGAGATAGAGGAAGACTACCTCTGAAGTTGGAGTGGGTTCGCCTGATGGCAAGGGATACTGTTAACAGGGAAAGCGAATCCACACACAAAATGCAGTCCAGCACAAACAGAAGTAGTATGTATGGACTACGCTTGAGCTCAAAGCGAGCGAGCGCAAAAAAAAAACAGGAAGATGGCAAGAGAAAATTCTGGACAGTCGTGCATCATGGCACGAAAGGGAGTCAACACATGAATTGATCTCATGAATTGATCTATGCCGTCGGAGATGGCAATTTGTGGGGAAGCTAACGCTAGCCGGCAAGACACTTGATGATGATGCTTTCACAGAAAGTTTGTTCACTATCAAGAACACCACAGGCTGCTTTAAACAAAACACACACACACACAGCTGTTATAACTGAGTCTTTTGTATTATTATATTGAAACTTTGCAAATATTTAGTAGGAAAATGTGTTCAAGTTATTTCTAGGATTTTTATTAAATATAAATATTGAGATGGAAACATGTTTTAATAACAGAAACTATATATGTATATAATCTTGTAAATGAATAAAAGTATATGGTATTAAATGTGTGTTTATTGTTATGAAAGAATTAAAGCAAGAATGTATACAGCATTACTTTGTTTATTGTGAAAGAATTAAAGCCATAATGTATACAGGATTAAATGTTTTTCTGTTGTTTCGAAAGATTCATGTATTCGGTTGTTAGATGGAAAGAGCTTAACCTTGTCCATCAAGTAGCTGTGATCTGTGTTGTGTAGTGTGTTTTGTAGTGTGGTGTGATGTAATGTAGTGTGCTGTAATGTTGTGATGTGTGGTGTGATGTAGTGTTGTGATGTTGTATAATGAATTATGTGCTATGTGGTGTAATTTAGTGTGATGTAATGTCACTTGGATACACATAGGTGGAGATCCTGAGCAGTACTGCAGAGTCCTGGGTTGAGAACCTCCTGATGTGATCCATGGGAGGAGACTGGAGCACTGATGGAATTATCCATGTCTGCAAAGACAGTGATGTCCATGTCTGGCAAAATGTCATTTGGATACACATAAGTGGAGATCCTGAGCAGTGCTGCAGAGTCCTGGGTTGAGAACCTCCTGGTGTGATAAATGGGAAGAGACTGGAGCACTGATGGAGTTATCCAAGTCTGCAAAGACCATCAGGCTATGTCTTACCAGGCCCTCATAAGGGAAGCAAGAACTGCAACACCAACCTATCATGCATGTCATAAGTGGTGACAAAGGAGGGTTTTGTTTTGCGACTAGCTACCCTATCCCATGAAAAAAATACTAGCAGAACGTGACCAATTATAAAGAAGTCTAAAAAGGACTTGGCATGGGTTGGTTGAGGGCCTGCGCTCCATGGAGATGAAGAAATGATGGTGATCTTTGACAAGCCAAACTAAGCCAATTAATGAGATAACAACATACAGAACACATCAAAGGAACTAACACTGCCAGAAATGTTGCCCACTGACACTTTATTTACAAACATGGTAAAAAAAAAAAACAATAATATTTGTTATAAGGAGTATTATTTGCAAATATAAAAACATAAAATTACATAACTACCAGCAGGAATGGAAATGCTGCCTGATAGTATAAATACTTTGTATACAATAGTAACAATATTCAGTTTATATCAAATGAAACACCATCAGGTTAAAAGATACCCAAACAGTCATGGCACAAAAATTAAAAATAATTAAAGCAGACTGAAGAATGTGTATTGCCAAAAGGGTATATATAGAAAAACATGCACAGACATAAAACATGTGACTGGTTTGTGGTCTAGTAAACAAAGTACAGCAATTAGTGTGGTTTTTTCCTCCTCTCGCGATTCGTAATCTCGTATATCTGGGTTCGAAACACAGTGGTGCTGTTTTTTTTTTGGAAAAAGGTATAGGTGCCGGTCGTTCAGAAAGCAATGGCAAACTACTGAACGTATACTTGCCCAGGAATCACGAACGGCCAAAATGCTGGGGTTGACTGCTACATCCTGTGAAGGACATGCAACTAAATTTTTTAAAGAATGAATTGTGGCCTAGGGGTTAGTGAAACAGTTTCACAATTCCCCAACATAGCGAATTGAGGGTTCAAAGTCCACCGCATTGATGTTGATGCTATGAGGCGTCAGCCATTCAGTTTTAAAAAAGCTGTAAAAAAGGCATAATTACAACCCATGGCGGTCGCGAATGTGATTGTACAGACTATTTCACCGGGTAAATGTTCATTCACAATAGGTGAATGTGATCACTCAGTCATTTCAACCAGCACACACCATCTAGCATCTCACACTGTCTGACCTATCTGCAGTTATTTTCTCCTTTGTCTTTATTCCATTCCTGATCTTTTCCCTCTATCAGCGGCGACTTGCTCCAACGATGCAATATCAGTGCCTGTATCACCATGCCTCGCTTACACACATCTTTGTACCAAAGTAGAGGCCAACCAGAGTAGAGGCCAACCAGAGTAGAGGCCAACCAGAGTAGAGGCCAACCAGAGATCTTTTACTCATCTGTAATTCATCAAAAAGATGTCCTGTTATAGACTTTGGTAGACTGTGGTAGGCTTTGGTAGACTGGTAGTCTACTCAACACAAACATTGCCGAGTCAATTACAAACAGCCACTACATGCTGAGGTTGATTCCAACATCCTGTAAAGGACATGTAACTAACTGTTTACTCTTAAAATGAATCAGACTTCATCCGTTTACTTCCCTTTCACTTCTGAAAGGCTGGCAATCTCGACACAGTAAACAAACTCAATCAGAACCACCACAGAGTTTGCATTCTTTAAACTTTAACAGAGCCTACATAACAAATTGTAACACTTCCATGATTTTGAAACAGCCTAAAGAACAAGGAAACTAATATAATACTGTTAGCATTATTACAACAGATAAATTATGATGTGCCAGCGCTGAAACTTTCAGTGTGCTGATGGCTGGGTAGAGGGATTTAGACTTTAATGTTGACTTCTTGTTCAGAAAGCAATGGCAAACTACTGAATGTAAATTGCCTAGAAGATCAACCTGGAGTTGGAGTTGTTCGCAACATCCTGCAAAAGACAGGCAACAAATGTTCTTCAAGACATTTTCTTGTTTACAGCCAGACCTTCTGTTGAAGAATGATGGCAGCCATTAGAACTCTGATGATATAATTCTATGACTGTACTTCCTATCCTATTCTATCAACTATGAAAATAAGTGGCCCCGCTGACACATCACTGAGACACAATAGGGATGTGGTATTATGCTCACATTTTCCACAGGTGAACAGCACATCAGCGTAATATTTGTACTTTCCCAGAGACATCTCTGCTAGCCAGCCATGTTATGAGACCAGTTGATCACAGAGACATCTCTGCTAGCCATGTTATGAGACCAGTTGATCACAGAGACATCTCTGCTAGCCATGTTATGAGACCAGTTGATCACAGAGACATCTCTGCTAGCCATGTTATGAGACCAGTTGATCACAGAGACATCTCTGCTAGCCATGTTATGAGACCAGTTGATCACAGAGACATCTCTGCTAGCCATGTTATGAGACCAGTTGATCACAGAGACATCTCTGCTAGCCATGTTATGAGACCAGTTGATCACAGAGACATCTCTGCTAGCCATGTTATGAGACCAGTTGATCACAGAGACATCTCTGCTAGCCATGTTATGAGACCAGTTGATCACAGAGACATCTCTGCTAGCCATGTTATGAGACCAGTTGATCACAGAGACATCTCTGCTAGCCATGTTATGAGACCAGTTGATCACAGAGACATCTCTGCTAGCCATGTTATGAGACCAGTTGATCACAGAGACATCTCTGCTAGCCATGTTATGAGACCAGTTGATCACAGAGACATCTCTGCTAGCCATGTTATGAGACCAGTTGATCACAGAGACATCTCTGCTAGCCATGTTATGAGACCAGTTGATCACAGAGACATCTATGCTAGCCATGTTATGAGACCAGTTGATCACAGAGACATCTCTGCTAGCCATGTTATGAGGCCAGTTGATCACAGAGACATCTCTGCTAGCCATGTTATGAGGCCAGTTGATCACAGAGACATCTCTGCTAGCCATGTTATGAGACCAGTTGATCACAGAGACATCTCTGCTAGCCATGTTATGAGACCAGTTGATCACAGAGACATCTCTGCTAGCCATGTTATGAGACCAGTTGATCACAGAGACATCTATGCTAGCCATGTTATGAGACCAGTTGATCACAGAGACATCTCTGCTAGCCATGTTATGAGGCCAGTTGATCACAGAGACATCTCTGCTAGCCATATTATGAGGCCAGTTGATCACAGAGACATCTCTGCTAGCCATGTTATGAGGCCAGTTGATCACAGAGACATCTCTGCTAGCCATGTTATGAGACCAGTTGATCACAGAGACATCTCTGCTAGCCATGTTATGAGACCAGTTGATCACAGAGACATCTCTGCTAGCCATGTTATGAGACCAGTTGATCACAGAGACATCTCTGCTAGCCATATTATGAGACCAGTTGATCACAGAGACATCTCTGCTAGCCATGTTATGAAGCCAGTTGATCACAGAGCTGCAGCCAGAGACATCTCTGCTAGCCATGTTATGAGACCAGTTGATCACAGAGACATCTCTGCTAGCCATGTTATGAGACCAGTTGATCACAGAGACATCTCTGCTAGCCATGTTATGAGACCAGTTGATCACAGAGACATCTCTGCTGGCCATGTTATGAGACCAGTTGATCACAGAGACATCTCTGCTAGCCATGTTATGAGACCAGTTGATCACAGAGACATCTCTGCTAGCCATGTTATGAGACCAGTTGATCACAGAGACATCTCTGCTCGCCATGTTATGAGACCAGTTGATCACAGAGACATCTCTGCTGGCCATGTTATGAGGCCAGTTGATCACAGAGACATCTCTGCTAGCCATGTTATGAGACCAGTTGATCACAGAGACATCTCTGCTAGCCATGTTATGAGGCCAGTTGATCACAGAGACATCTCTGCTGGCCATGTTCTGAGGCCAGTTGATCACAGAGACATCTCTGCTGGCCATGTTCTGAGGCCAGTTGATCACAGAGACATCTCTGCTAGCCATGTTATGAGACCAGTTGATCACAGAGACATCTTTGCTAGCCATGTTATGAGACCAGTTGATCACAGAGACATCTCTGCTAGCCATGTTATGAGGCCAGTTGATCACAGAGACATCTCTGCTAGCCATGTTATGAGGCCAGTTGATCACAGAGACATCTCTGCTAGCCATGTTATGAGGCCAGTTGATCACAGAGACATCTCTGCTAGCCATGTTATGAGACCAGTTGATCACAGAGACATCTCTGCTGGCCATGTTATGACGCCAGTTGATCACAGAGACATCTCGGCTAGCCATGTTATGAGGCCAGTTGATCACAGAGACATCTCTGCTAGCCATATTATGAGGCCAGTTGATCACAGAGACATCTCTGCTAGCCATGTTATGAGGCCAGTTGATCACAGAGACATCTCTGCTAGCCATGTTATGAGACCAGTTGATCACAGAGACATCTCTGCTAGCAATGTTATGAGGCCAGTTGATCACAGAGACATCTCTGCTAGCCATGTTATGAGGCCAGTTGATCACAGAGCTGTAGTCAGCGACATCTCTGCTGGCCATGTTATGAGGCCAGTTGATCACAGAGACATCTCTGCTAGCCATGTTATGAGGCCAGTTGATCACAGAGCTGTAGTCAGCGACATCTCTGCTGGTCATGTTATGAGGCCAGTTGATCACAGAGACATCTCTGCTAGCCATGTTATGAAGCCAGTTGATCACAGAGACATCTCTGCTGGCCATGTTATGAGGCCAGTTGATCACAGAGACATCTCTGCTAGCCATGTTATGAGACCAGTTGATCACAGAGCTGCAGCCAGAGACATCTCTGCTGGTCATGTTATGAAGCCAGTTGATCACAGAGACATCTCTGCTAGCCATGTTATGAGACCAGTTGATCACAGAGACATCTCTGCTAGCCATGTTATGAGGCCAGTTGATCACAGAGACATCTCTGCTAGCCATGTTATGAGGCCAGTTGATCACAGAGCTGTAGTCAGCGACATCTCTGCTGGTCATGTTATGAGGCCAGTTGATCACAGAGACATCTCTGCTAGCCATGTTATGAGACCAGTTGATCACAGAGCTGCAGCCAGAGACATCTCTGCTAGCCATGTTATGAGACCAGTTGATCACAGAGACATCTCTGCTAGCCATGTTATGAGACCAGTTGATCACAGAGACATCTATGCTAGCCATGTTATGAGACCAGTTGATCACAGAGACATCTCTGCTAGCCATGTTATGAGGCCAGTTGATCACAGAGACATCTCTGCTAGCCATGTTATGAGGCCAGTTGATCACAGAGACATCTCTGCTAGCCATGTTATGAGACCAGTTGATCACAGAGACATCTCTGCTAGCCATGTTATGAGACCAGTTGATCACAGAGACATCTCTGCTAGCCATGTTATGAGACCAGTTGATCACAGAGACATCTATGCTAGCCATGTTATGAGACCAGTTGATCACAGAGACATCTCTGCTAGCCATGTTATGAGGCCAGTTGATCACAGAGACATCTCTGCTAGCCATATTATGAGGCCAGTTGATCACAGAGACATCTCTGCTAGCCATGTTGAGGCCAGTTGATCACAGAGACATCTCTGCTAGCCATGTTATGAGACCAGTTGATCACAGAGACATCTCTGCTAGCCATGTTATGAGACCAGTTGATCACAGAGACATCTCTGCTAGCCATGTTATGAGACCAGTTGATCACAGAGACATCTCTGCTAGCCATATTATGAGACCAGTTGATCACAGAGACATCTCTGCTAGCCATGTTATGAAGCCAGTTGATCACAGAGCTGCAGCCAGAGACATCTCTGCTAGCCATGTTATGAGACCAGTTGATCACAGAGACATCTCTGCTAGCCATGTTATGAGACCAGTTGATCACAGAGACATCTCTGCTAGCCATGTTATGAGACCAGTTGATCACAGAGACATCTCTGCTGGCCATGTTATGAGACCAGTTGATCACAGAGACATCTCTGCTAGCCATGTTATGAGACCAGTTGATCACAGAGACATCTCTGCTGGCCATGTTATGAGACCAGTTGATCACAGAGACATCTCTGCTAGCCATGTTATGAGACCAGTTGATCACAGAGACATCTCTGCTCGCCATGTTATGAGACCAGTTGATCACAGAGACATCTCTGCTGGCCATGTTATGAGGCCAGTTGATCACAGAGACATCTCTGCTAGCCATGTTATGAGACCAGTTGATCACAGAGACATCTCTGCTAGCCATGTTATGAGGCCAGTTGATCACAGAGACATCTCTGCTGGCCATGTTCTGAGGCCAGTTGATCACAGAGACATCTCTGCTGGCCATGTTCTGAGGCCAGTTGATCACAGAGACATCTCTGCTAGCCATGTTATGAGACCAGTTGATCACAGAGACATCTTTGCTAGCCATGTTATGAGACCAGTTGATCACAGAGACATCTCTGCTAGCCATGTTATGAGGCCAGTTGATCACAGAGACATCTCTGCTAGCCATGTTATGAGGCCAGTTGATCACAGAGACATCTCTGCTAGCCATGTTATGAGGCCAGTTGATCACAGAGACATCTCTGCTAGCCATGTTATGAGACCAGTTGATCACAGAGACATCTCTGCTGGCCATGTTATGACGCCAGTTGATCACAGAGACATCTCTGCTAGCCATGTTATGAGGCCAGTTGATCACAGAGACATCTCTGCTAGCCATATTATGAGGCCAGTTGATCACAGAGACATCTCTGCTAGCCATGTTATGAGGCCAGTTGATCACAGAGACATCTCTGCTAGCCATGTTATGAGACCAGTTGATCACAGAGACATCTCTGCTAGCAATGTTATGAGGCCAGTTGATCACAGAGACATCTCTGCTAGCCATGTTATGAGGCCAGTTGATCACAGAGCTGTAGTCAGCGACATCTCTGCTGGCCATGTTATGAGGCCAGTTGATCACAGAGACATCTCTGCTAGCCATGTTATGAGGCCAGTTGATCACAGAGCTGTAGTCAGCGACATCTCTGCTGGTCATGTTATGAGGCCAGTTGATCACAGAGACATCTCTGCTAGCCATGTTATGAAGCCAGTTGATCACAGAGACATCTCTGCTGGCCATGTTATGAGGCCAGTTGATCACAGAGACATCTCTGCTAGCCATGTTATGAGACCAGTTGATCACAGAGCTGCAGCCAGAGACATCTCTGCTGGTCATGTTATGAAGCCAGTTGATCACAGAGACATCTCTGCTAGCCATGTTATGAGACCAGTTGATCACAGAGACATCTCTGCTAGCCATGTTATGAGGCCAGTTGATCACAGAGACATCTCTGCTGGCCATGTTATGAGGCCAGTTGATCACAGAGACATCTCTGCTAGCCATGTTATGAGACCAGTTGATCACAGAGCTGCAGCCAGAGACATCTCTGCTGGTCATGTTATGAGGCCAGTTGATCACAGAGCTGCAGCCAGAGACATCTCTGCTAGCCATGTTATGAGACCAGTTGATCACAGAGCTGCAGCCAGAGACATCTCTGCTGGCCATGTTATGAGGCCAGTTGATCACAGAGCTGCAGCCAGAGACATCTCTGCTAGCCATGTTATGAGGCCAGTTGATCACAGAGCTGCAGCCAGAGACATCTCTGCTGGCCATGTTATGAGGCCAGTTGATCACAGAGACATCTCTGCTGGTCATGTTATGAGGCCAGTTGATCACAGAGCTGCAGCCAGAGACATCTCTGCTGGCCATGTTATGAGGCCAGTTGATCACAGAGACATCTCTGCTAGCCATGTTATGAGACCAGTTGATCACAGAGCTGCAACCAGAGACATCTCTGCTAGCCATGTTATGAGGCCAGTTGATCACAGAGCTGCAGCCAGAGACATCTCTGCTGGCCATGTTATGAGGCCAGTTGATCACAGAGCTGCAGCCAGAGACATCTCTGCTGGCCATGTTATGAGACCAGTTGATCACAGAGCTGCAGCCAGAGACATCTCTGCTGGTCATGTTATGAGGCCAGTTGATCACAGAGCTGCAGCCAGAGACATCTCTGCTGGTCATGTTATGAGGCCAGTTGATCACAGAGCTGCAGCCAGAGACATCTCTGCTAGCCATGTTATGAGGCCAGTTGATCACAGAGCTGCAGCCAGAGACATCTCTGCTGGCCATGTTATGAGGCCAGTTGATCACAGAGACATCTCTGCTAGCCATGTTATGAGGCCAGTTGATCACAGAGACATCTCTGCTAGCCATGTTATGAGGCCAGTTGATCACAGAGCTGCAGCCAGAGACATCTCTGCTGGCCATGTTATGAGGCCAGTTGATCACAGAGACATCTCTGCTAGCCATGTTATGAGGCCAGTTGATCACAGAGACATCTCTGCTAGCCATGTTATGAGGCCAGTTGATCACAGAGACATCTCTGCTAGCCATGTTATGAGGCCAGTTGATCACAGAGCTGCAGCCAGAGACATCTCTGCTGGCCATGTTATGAGGCCAGTTGATCACAGAGACATCTCTGCTAGCCATGTTATGAGGCCAGTTGATCACAGAGACATCTCTGCTAGCCATGTTATGAGGCCAGTTGATCACAGAGACATCTCTGCTAGCCATGTTATGAGGCCAGTTGATCACAGAGCTGCAGCCAGAGACATCTCTGCTGGCCATGTTATGAGGCCAGTTGATCACAGAGCTGCAGCCAGAGACATCTCTGCTGGCCATGTTATGAGGCCAGTTGATCACAGAGCTGCAGCCAGAGACATCTCTGCTGGTCATGTTATGAGGCCAGTTGATCACAGAGCTGCAGCCAGAGACATCTCTGCTGGCCATGTTATGAGGCCAGTTGATCACAGAGACATCTCTGCTAGCCATGTTATGAGACCAGTTGATCACAGAGCTGCAGCCAGAGACATCTCTGCTAGCCATGTTATGAAGCCAGTTGATCACAGAGCTGCAGCCAGAGACATCTCTGCTGGTCATGTTATGAGGCCAGTTGATCACAGAGACATCTCTGCTAGCCATGTTATGAGGCCAGTTGATCACAGAGCTGTAGTCAGCGACATCTCTGCTGGCCATGTTATGAGGCCAGTTGATCACAGAGACATCTCTGCTAGCCATGTTATGAGGCCAGTTGATCACAGAGACATCTCTGCTAGCCATGTTATGAGGCCAGTTGATCACAGAGCTGCAGCCAGAGACATCTCTGCTGGCCATGTTATGAGGCCAGTTGATCACAGAGACATCTCTGCTAGCCATGTTATGAGACCAGTTGATCACAGAGCTGCAGCCAGAGACATCTCTGCTAGCCATGTTATGAAGCCAGTTGATCACAGAGCTGCAGCCAGAGACATCTCTGCTGGTCATGTTATGAGGCCAGTTGATCACAGAGCTGCAGCCAGAGACATCTCTGCTGGTCATGTTATGAGGCCAGTTGATCACAGAGCTGCAGCCAGAGACATCTCTGCTGGCCATGTTATGAGGCCAGTTGATCACAGAGCTGCAGCCAGAGACATCTCTGCTGGCCATGTTATGAGGCCAGTTGATCACAGAGACATCTCTGCTGGTCATGTTATGAGACCAGTTGATCACAGAGCTGCAGCCAGAGACATCTCTGCTAGCCATGTTATGAGGCCAGTTGATCACAGAGCTGCAGCCAGAGACATCTCTGCTGGTCATGTTATGAAGCCAGTTGATCACAGAGACATCTCTGCTAGCCATGTTATGAGACCAGTTGATCACAGAGACATCTCTGCTGGCCATGTTATGAGGCCAGTTGATCACAGAGACATCTCTGCTGGTCATGTTATGAAGCCAGTTGATCACAGAGACATCTCTGCTAGCCATGTTATGAAGCCAGTTGATCACAGAGACATCTCTGCTGGTCATGTTATGAGGCCAGTTGATCACAGAGACATCTCTGCTAGCCATGTTATGAGGCCAGTTGATCACAGAGCTGCAGCCAGAGACATCTCTGCTGGTCATGTTATGAAGCCAGTTGATCACAGAGACATCTCTGCTAGCCATGTTATGAGGCCAGTTGATCACAGAGCTGCAGCCAGAGACATCTCTGCTGGTCATGTTATGAAGCCAGTTGATCACAGAGACATCTCTGCTAGCCATGTTATGAGACCAGTTGATCACAGAGACATCTCTGCTGGCCATGTTATGAGACCAGTTGATCACAGAGACATCTCTGCTGGTCATGTTATGAAGCCAGTTGATCACAGAGACATCTCTGCTAGCCATGTTATGAAGCCAGTTGATCACAGAGACATCTCTGCTGGCCATGTTATGAGGCCAGTTGATCACAGAGACATCTCTGCTAGCCATGTTATGAGACCAGTTGATCACAGAGCTGCAGCCAGAGACATCTCTGCTAGCCATGTTATGAAGCCAGTTGATCACAGAGCTGCAGCCAGAGACATCTCTGCTGGTCATGTTATGAGGTCAGTTGATCACAGAGCTGCAGCCAGAGACATCTCTGCTGGTCATGTTATGAGGCCAGTTGATCACAGAGCTGCAGCCAGAGACATCTCTGCTGGCCATGTTATGAGGCCAGTTGATCACAGAGCTGCAGCCAGAGACATCTCTGCTGGCCATGTTATGAGGCCAGTTGAACACAGAGACATCTCTGCTAGCCATGTTATGAGACCAGTTGATCACAGAGCTGCAGCCAGAGACATCTCTGCTAGCCATGTTATGAAGCCAGTTGATCACAGAGCTGCAGCCAGAGACATCTCTGCTGGTCATGTTATGAAGCCAGTTGATCACAGAGACATCTCTGCTGGTCATGTTATGAAGCCAGTTGATCACAGAGACATCTCTGCTAGCCATGTTATGAAGCCAGTTGATCACAGAGACATCTCTGCTAGCCATGTTATGAGACCAGTTGATCACAGAGCTGCAGCCAGAGACATCTCTGCTGGTCATGTTATGAAGCCAGTTGATCACAGAGACATCTCTGCTGGTCATGTTATGAAGCCAGTTGATCACAGAGACATCTCTGCTGGTCATGTTATGAAGCCAGTTGATCACAGAGACATCTCTGCTAGTCATGTTATGAAGCCAGTTGATCACAGAGACATCTCTGCTGGTCATGTTATGAAGCCAGTTGATCACAGAGACATCTCTGCTAGCCATGTTATGAGGCCAGTTGATCACAGAGACATCTCTGCTAGCCATGTTATGAGACCAGTTGATCACAGAGACATCTCTGCTAGCAATGTTATGAGGCCAGTTGATCACAGAGACATCTCTGCTAGCCATGTTATGAGGCCAGTTGATCACAGAGCTGTAGTCAGCGACATCTCTGCTGGCCATGTTATGAGGCCAGTTGATCACAGAGACATCTCTGCTAGCCATGTTATGAGGCCAGTTGATCACAGAGCTGTAGTCAGCGACATCTCTGCTGGTCATGTTATGAGGCCAGTTGATCACAGAGACATCTCTGCTAGCCATGTTATGAGACCAGTTGATCACAGAGACATCTCTGCTAGCCATATTATGAGGCCAGTTGATCACAGAGACATCTCTGCTAGCCATGTTATGAGGCCAGTTGATCACAGAGACATCTCTGCTAGCCATGTTATGAGACCAGTTGATCACAGAGACATCTCTGCTAGCAATGTTATGAGGCCAGTTGATCACAGAGACATCTCTGCTAGCCATGTTATGAGGCCAGTTGATCACAGAGCTGTAGTCAGCGACATCTCTGCTGGCCATGTTATGAGGCCAGTTGATCACAGAGACATCTCTGCTAGCCATGTTATGAGGCCAGTTGATCACAGAGCTGTAGTCAGCGACATCTCTGCTGGTCATGTTATGAGGCCAGTTGATCACAGAGACATCTCTGCTAGCCATGTTATGAAGCCAGTTGATCACAGAGACATCTCTGCTGGCCATGTTATGAGGCCAGTTGATCACAGAGACATCTCTGCTAGCCATGTTATGAGACCAGTTGATCACAGAGCTGCAGCCAGAGACATCTCTGCTGGTCATGTTATGAAGCCAGTTGATCACAGAGACATCTCTGCTAGCCATGTTATGAGACCAGTTGATCACAGAGACATCTCTGCTAGCCATGTTATGAGGCCAGTTGATCACAGAGACATCTCTGCTGGCCATGTTATGAGGCCAGTTGATCACAGAGACATCTCTGCTAGCCATGTTATGAGACCAGTTGATCACAGAGCTGCAGCCAGAGACATCTCTGCTGGTCATGTTATGAGGCCAGTTGATCACAGAGCTGCAGCCAGAGACATCTCTGCTAGCCATGTTATGAGACCAGTTGATCACAGAGCTGCAGCCAGAGACATCTCTGCTGGCCATGTTATGAGGCCAGTTGATCACAGAGCTGCAGCCAGAGACATCTCTGCTAGCCATGTTATGAGGCCAGTTGATCACAGAGCTGCAGCCAGAGACATCTCTGCTGGCCATGTTATGAGGCCAGTTGATCACAGAGACATCTCTGCTGGTCATGTTATGAGGCCAGTTGATCACAGAGCTGCAGCCAGAGACATCTCTGCTGGCCATGTTATGAGGCCAGTTGATCACAGAGACATCTCTGCTAGCCATGTTATGAGACCAGTTGATCACAGAGCTGCAACCAGAGACATCTCTGCTAGCCATGTTATGAGGCCAGTTGATCACAGAGCTGCAGCCAGAGACATCTCTGCTGGCCATGTTATGAGGCCAGTTGATCACAGAGCTGCAGCCAGAGACATCTCTGCTGGCCATGTTATGAGACCAGTTGATCACAGAGCTGCAGCCAGAGACATCTCTGCTGGTCATGTTATGAGGCCAGTTGATCACAGAGCTGCAGCCAGAGACATCTCTGCTGGTCATGTTATGAGGCCAGTTGATCACAGAGCTGCAGCCAGAGACATCTCTGCTAGCCATGTTATGAGGCCAGTTGATCACAGAGCTGCAGCCAGAGACATCTCTGCTGGCCATGTTATGAGGCCAGTTGATCACAGAGACATCTCTGCTAGCCATGTTATGAGGCCAGTTGATCACAGAGCTGCAGCCAGAGACATCTCTGCTGGCCATGTTATGAGGCCAGTTGATCACAGAGACATCTCTGCTAGCCATGTTATGAGGCCAGTTGATCACAGAGACATCTCTGCTAGCCATGTTATGAGGCCAGTTGATCACAGAGACATCTCTGCTAGCCATGTTATGAGGCCAGTTGATCACAGAGCTGCAGCCAGAGACATCTCTGCTGGCCATGTTATGAGGCCAGTTGATCACAGAGACATCTCTGCTAGCCATGTTATGAGGCCAGTTGATCACAGAGACATCTCTGCTAGCCATGTTATGAGGCCAGTTGATCACAGAGCTGCAGCCAGAGACATCTCTGCTGGCCATGTTATGAGGCCAGTTGATCACAGAGCTGCAGCCAGAGACATCTCTGCTGGCCATGTTATGAGGCCAGTTGATCACAGAGCTGCAGCCAGAGACATCTCTGCTGGTCATGTTATGAGGCCAGTTGATCACAGAGCTGCAGCCAGAGACATCTCTGCTGGCCATGTTATGAGGCCAGTTGATCACAGAGACATCTCTGCTAGCCATGTTATGAGACCAGTTGATCACAGAGCTGCAGCCAGAGACATCTCTGCTAGCCATGTTATGAAGCCAGTTGATCACAGAGCTGCAGCCAGAGACATCTCTGCTGGTCATGTTATGAGGCCAGTTGATCACAGAGACATCTCTGCTAGCCATGTTATGAGGCCAGTTGATCACAGAGCTGTAGTCAGCGACATCTCTGCTGGCCATGTTATGAGGCCAGTTGATCACAGAGACATCTCTGCTAGCCATGTTATGAGGCCAGTTGATCACAGAGACATCTCTGCTAGCCATGTTATGAGGCCAGTTGATCACAGAGCTGCAGCCAGAGACATCTCTGCTGGCCATGTTATGAGGCCAGTTGATCACAGAGACATCTCTGCTAGCCATGTTATGAGACCAGTTGATCACAGAGCTGCAGCCAGAGACATCTCTGCTAGCCATGTTATGAAGCCAGTTGATCACAGAGCTGCAGCCAGAGACATCTCTGCTGGTCATGTTATGAGGCCAGTTGATCACAGAGCTGCAGCCAGAGACATCTCTGCTGGTCATGTTATGAGGCCAGTTGATCACAGAGCTGCAGCCAGAGACATCTCTGCTGGCCATGTTATGAGGCCAGTTGATCACAGAGCTGCAGCCAGAGACATCTCTGCTGGCCATGTTATGAGGCCAGTTGATCACAGAGACATCTCTGCTGGTCATGTTATGAGACCAGTTGATCACAGAGCTGCAGCCAGAGACATCTCTGCTAGCCATGTTATGAGGCCAGTTGATCACAGAGCTGCAGCCAGAGACATCTCTGCTGGTCATGTTATGAAGCCAGTTGATCACAGAGACATCTCTGCTAGCCATGTTATGAGACCAGTTGATCACAGAGACATCTCTGCTGGCCATGTTATGAGGCCAGTTGATCACAGAGACATCTCTGCTGGTCATGTTATGAAGCCAGTTGATCACAGAGACATCTCTGCTAGCCATGTTATGAAGCCAGTTGATCACAGAGACATCTCTGCTGGTCATGTTATGAGGCCAGTTGATCACAGAGACATCTCTGCTAGCCATGTTATGAGGCCAGTTGATCACAGAGCTGCAGCCAGAGACATCTCTGCTGGTCATGTTATGAAGCCAGTTGATCACAGAGACATCTCTGCTAGCCATGTTATGAGGCCAGTTGATCACAGAGCTGCAGCCAGAGACATCTCTGCTGGTCATGTTATGAAGCCAGTTGATCACAGAGACATCTCTGCTAGCCATGTTATGAGACCAGTTGATCACAGAGACATCTCTGCTGGCCATGTTATGAGACCAGTTGATCACAGAGACATCTCTGCTGGTCATGTTATGAAGCCAGTTGATCACAGAGACATCTCTGCTAGCCATGTTATGAAGCCAGTTGATCACAGAGACATCTCTGCTGGCCATGTTATGAGGCCAGTTGATCACAGAGACATCTCTGCTAGCCATGTTATGAGACCAGTTGATCACAGAGCTGCAGCCAGAGACATCTCTGCTAGCCATGTTATGAAGCCAGTTGATCACAGAGCTGCAGCCAGAGACATCTCTGCTGGTCATGTTATGAGGCCAGTTGATCACAGAGCTGCAGCCAGAGACATCTCTGCTGGTCATGTTATGAGGCCAGTTGATCACAGAGCTGCAGCCAGAGACATCTCTGCTGGCCATGTTATGAGGCCAGTTGATCACAGAGCTGCAGCCAGAGACATCTCTGCTGGCCATGTTATGAGGCCAGTTGAACACAGAGACATCTCTGCTAGCCATGTTATGAGACCAGTTGATCACAGAGCTGCAGCCAGAGACATCTCTGCTAGCCATGTTATGAAGCCAGTTGATCACAGAGCTGCAGCCAGAGACATCTCTGCTGGTCATGTTATGAAGCCAGTTGATCACAGAGACATCTCTGCTGGTCATGTTATGAAGCCAGTTGATCACAGAGACATCTCTGCTAGCCATGTTATGAAGCCAGTTGATCACAGAGACATCTCTGCTAGCCATGTTATGAGACCAGTTGATCACAGAGCTGCAGCCAGAGACATCTCTGCTGGTCATGTTATGAAGCCAGTTGATCACAGAGACATCTCTGCTGGTCATGTTATGAAGCCAGTTGATCACAGAGACATCTCTGCTGGTCATGTTATGAAGCCAGTTGATCACAGAGACATCTCTGCTAGTCATGTTATGAAGCCAGTTGATCACAGAGACATCTCTGCTGGTCATGTTATGAAGCCAGTTGATCACAGAGACATCTCTGCTAGCCATGTTATGAGGCCAGTTGATCACAGAGACATCTCTGCTAGCCATGTTATGAGACCAGTTGATCACAGAGACATCTCTGCTAGCAATGTTATGAGGCCAGTTGATCACAGAGACATCTCTGCTAGCCATGTTATGAGGCCAGTTGATCACAGAGCTGTAGTCAGCGACATCTCTGCTGGCCATGTTATGAGGCCAGTTGATCACAGAGACATCTCTGCTAGCCATGTTATGAGGCCAGTTGATCACAGAGCTGTAGTCAGCGACATCTCTGCTGGTCATGTTATGAGGCCAGTTGATCACAGAGACATCTCTGCTAGCCATGTTATGAGACCAGTTGATCACAGAGACATCTCTGCTAGCCATATTATGAGACCAGTTGATCACAGAGCTGCAGCCAGAGACATCTCTGCTGGTCATGTTATGAGACCAGTTGATCACAGAGACATCTCTGCTAGCCATGTTATGAGACCAGGTGATCACAGAGACATCTCTGCTAGTCATGTTATGAGGCCAGTTGATCACAGAGACATCTCTGCTAGCCATGTTATGAGACCAGTTGATCACAGAGACATCTCTGCTAGCCATATTATGAGACCAGTTGATCACAGAGCTGCAGCCAGAGACATCTCTGCTAGCCATGTTATGAGACCAGTTGATCACAGAGACATCTCTGCTAGCCATATTATGAGACCAGTTGATCACAGAGCTGCAGCCAGAGACATCTCTGCTGGTCATGTTATGAGACCAGTTGATCACAGAGACATCTCTGCTAGCCATGTTATGAGGCCAGTTGATCACAGAGACATCTCTGCTGGTCATGTTATGAGACCAGTTGATCACAGAGCTGCAGTCAGCGACATCTCTGCTGGCCATGTTATGAGGCCAGTTGATCACAGAGACATCTCTGCTAGCCATGTTATGAGGCCAGTTGATCACAGAGACATCTCTGCTAGCCATATTATGAGGCCAGTTGATCACAGAGCTGCAGCCAGAGACATCTCTGCTAGCCATGTTATGAGACCAGTTGATCACAGAGCTGCAGCCAGAGACATCTCTGCTGGCCATGTTATGAGGCCAGTTGATCACAGAGACATCTCTGCTAGCCATGTTATGAGGCCAGTTGATCACAGAGACATCTCTGCTGGTCATGTTATGAGACCAGTTGATCACAGAGCTGCAGTCAGCGACATCTCTGCTGGCCATGTTATGAGGCCAGTTGATCACAGAGCTGCAGTCAGCGACATCTCTGCTGGTCATGTTATGAGGCCAGTTGATCACAGAGACATCTCTGCTAGCCATGTTATGAGGCCAGTTGATCACAGAGACATCTCTGCTAGCCATGTTATGAGGCCAGTTGATCACAGAGCTGCAGTCAGCGACATCTCTGCTGGCCATGTTATGAGGCCAGTTGATCACAGAGACATCTCTGCTAGCCATGTTATGAGGCCAGTTGATCACAGAGACATCTCTGCTAGCCATGTTATGAGGCCAGTTGATCACAGAGCTGCAGTCAGCGACATCTCTGCTGGTCATGTTATGAGGCCAGTTGATCACAGAGACATCTCTGCTAGCCATGTTATGAGACCAGTTGATCACAGAGACATCTCTGCTAGCCATGTTATGAGACCAGGTGATCACAGAGACATCTCTGCTAGTCATGTTATGAGGCCAGTTGATCACAGAGACATCTCTGCTAGCCATGTTATGAGACCAGTTGATCACAGAGACATCTCTGCTAGCCATATTATGAGACCAGTTGATCACAGAGCTGCAGCCAGAGACATCTCTGCTAGCCATGTTATGAGACCAGTTGATCACAGAGCTGCAGCCAGAGACATCTCTGCTAGCCATGTTATGAGACCAGGTGATCACAGAGACATCTCTGCTGGTCATGTTATGAGACCAGTTGATCACAGAGACATCTCTGCTGGTCATGTTATGAGACCAGTTGATCACAGAGACATCTCTGCTAGTCATGTTATGAGGCCAGTTGATCACAGAGACATCTCTGCTAGCCATGTTATGAGGCCAGTTGATCACAGAGACATCTCTGCTAGCCATATTATGAGACCAGTTGATCACAGAGCTGCAGCCAGAGACATCTCTGCTAGCCATGTTATGAGACCAGTTGATCACAGAGCTGCAGCCAGAGACATCTCTGCTAGCCATGTTATGAGACCAGTTGATCACAGAGACATCTCTGCTAGCCATGTTATGAGACCAGTTGATCACAGAGACATCTCTGCTAGCCATGTTATGAGACCAGTTGATCACAGAGACATCTCTGCTAGCCATGTTATGAGACCAGTTGATCACAGAGACATCTCTGCTAGCCATATTATGAGACCAGTTGATCACAGAGCTGCAGCCAGAGACATCTCTGCTGGTCATGTTATGAAGCCAGTTGATCACAGAGCTGCAGCCAGAGACATCTCTGCTAGCCATGTTATGAAGCCAGTTGATCACAGAGACATCTCTGCTAGCCATGTTATGAGACCAGTTGATCACAGAGACATCTCTGCTAGCCATGTTATGAGACCAGTTGATCACAGAGACATCTCTGCTAGCCATGTTATGAGACCAGTTGATCACAGAGACATCTCTGCTAGCCATGTTATGAGACCAGTTGATCACAGAGACATCTCTGCTAGCCATGTTATGAGACCAGTTGATCACAGAGACATCTCTGCTGGCCATGTTATGAGGCCAGTTGATCACAGAGACATCTCTGCTAGCCATGTTATGAGACCAGTTGATCACAGAGCTGCAGCCAGAGACATCTCTGCTGGTCATGTTATGAGGCCAGTTGATCACAGAGACATCTCTGCTAGCCATGTTATGAGACCAGTTGATCACAGAGACATCTCTGCTAGCCATGTTATGAGACCAGTTGATCACAGAGACATCTCTGCTAGCCATGTTATGAGGCCAGTTGATCACAGAGCTGCAGCCAGAGACATCTCTGCTAGCCATGTTATGAGGCCAGTTGATCACAGAGACATCTCTGCTAGCCATGTTATGAGGCCAGTTGATCACAGAGACATCTCTGCTAGCCATGTTATGAGACCAGTTGATCACAGAGACATCTCTGCTAGCCATGTTATGAGACCAGTTGATCACAGAGACATCTCTGCTAGCCATGTTATGAGGCCAGTTGATCACAGAGACATCTCTGCTAGCCATGTTATGAGACCAGTTGATCACAGAGACATCTCTGCTAGCCATGTTATGAGACCAGTTGATCACAGAGACATCTCTGCCAGCCATGTTATGAGGCCAGTTGATCACAGAGCTGCAGCCAGAGACATCTCTGCTAGCCATGTTATGAGGCCAGTTGATCACAGAGCTGTAGTCAGAAAAATAAAGCAGCCTTTTACACATCTTGAGGTGTGGTGGGTATATGGTGCTGCCCCAGTTTTATAGACCAACTAGCACTAAACGGGTGACGTTATCAATATCACACCGGCTGCCTTTACGTCCCATTTGCTGGCACCCAAATATAGGCTGGGTCGATCTGAGAGCCTAGTACTTGTTTTTTTTTTTTTTAAACTAATCCGCCACCATGCAGATCAACCACTTGTACATTACTGTTAAAATTCTCTTCACAAATCATCCATTACTGTAAATATAGTCTTGGTGCAGAAAATGCCATAATAAATGTTGAATCACCAAGTAAAGAAACCACACTCTGGTTACAAGAGCTCAAAAACAAGTTTAAAAAACATGAACACAAAAAACCCTGCATGCAATAAAACAATCCATTGTACAAACAATTTCTACATTATATTGTAGTAATCTTACCAACAAAGTATTGGTGAAAGACATACAAATAGTGTACATAAAATTCAGCGAGTAAAAAAGGTTC
The DNA here is from genome assembly GCA_963921405.1 of Cepaea hortensis. Taxonomy (NCBI): domain Eukaryota; kingdom Metazoa; phylum Mollusca; class Gastropoda; order Stylommatophora; family Helicidae; genus Cepaea; species Cepaea hortensis. Next base: position 133,198,049 of record OY992879.1, on the reverse strand, counting down.
CCAAACATGTATCACCTCACTTTTTCCTGCCCATATCTTTAAAATTTCCATATACACCACTTTCTCGGTATCTAGTGTGTTTTTTTAAAAAGTTTTCTGCATATCTAAAATCTCACCATTTCCTGGGACATTCTGCTATCCACAGAGGGGTAGTACTGCTATCATGTCAAGTTCAACCGCTGTCATGTCATGTTACATTCAACTGCTGTCATATCATGGTAAGCTCAATTGCTGTCATGTCGGTTAAGCTCAATTGCTGTCATGTCGGTTAAGTTCAACTGCTGTCATATGTCAGGTTCTTGAGTCCAAAGACTGGTATGAAGATTTCTGAACATGACATGCCTTCATAAATCAGGCTTTATCACTGCTCTTAAACATATTCTTAGGGATTAATGTGGCAGTTTCTCCTTGACTTCCACATTTAGATATATATTTTAAAAATTTAAAAAAAAAGGTGGTACAAGAGTTGGCCGTGTGTTTTGCTTCATAGGCAGCCGACAACCACACCAAAATTTCATTCAATGTTGTGGGTGTGAAAGAGAACACATGGTGTGTGGAAGGACATTTTTAAGTTAATTTTTGTTGTTCCTATTTTATGCATAGTTAGTCTTTCCTCTTGAGCCTAAGGCGGCGCATAGGGCAGAAGTCCTGTCTCTCCATGCCTGGCAGTTCGCTGCTACCTGTTGTAGATCTTGGATATTTACTTGGCCAAGATCTATTTGGTATTATGGTATATTTGGTATATATTTGGTATATATTATACGATTTTATGCATACTATGTAAATATACTTTGTAACTTGATGTTGAAACGCATTGCACACCGATTCGACACACAAACACCCTGTTAAACAGACCTACACAAATACCATACACGCAGCACACCTGTTAAAATACTAACAATACAAATGCAGAAGGTTTAACACTCAATTTTTTTAAAAATGTAATGTTTTAAAAAAAGTTTCTCCTTGACTTCCACATCTACATAAGAGATTTGCCTGCTATAAATATTAACTGATGTAAAACTGAAACTTACCACACAAGGAATTATGTTTATTTAATTATTACTTACTTTGACATGGATAGTAACTAGCAGGAGAACTTACAAAAAACTTGGTCAGATAATCAATTATATTTTTTTTTCAAGATATTTATTAGTCATTATCGCTGTTCCAACTTCACAAAAAAAGGTCACCCCATAATGCTCAGCTCCTGTGCTAGTGAATATCACACAAAATGCTTCTCACTGACCCATGTGAAAATTGGAACTTACAGCAGCCCCGACAAACCAACAGCACGCACAGGCATACATGCATAAGACCGCTGCCAGAATGCCAACACACAATTATTTATTATGTCATGGATGACAACTGACATAGAGACCTTAATGCACACTGAAACTGACTCCATCCATCATGTGCCATGCCGATAAGCATGGGTGGTCATGTTCTGCCATCTCACTCGATCACCAGAGTCATGGATCAGCTCCATGTTCCTGTCTCGGCCATGCCATGTGGCTAAGCCATCCAGGTAATTACTTCTCAGTCTTCCCCTTGGTCTCTTCCCTTCGATCTTGCCAGTCGTCACCAAGTTCTCCAAATCATTTCTTCTCATAAAATGCCCAAAATATTTTGACTGTCTACGTTTAATGACTCTAATCAGTTTTGATAAGACTGCAGTACATGATATTCTTGGCATCTGTAAAGAAGGTAGTTTGCCATTGCTTTCCTTCCTAGCAGTGACCATATTGGTCGATGACCGTAGCCATTGTCTCCCAAAAACTGACTGAATTATACTTAATTATTGCTTACTTTGTCATGGATAGTAACTAATTTACAGAAAACTTAGTAAGATAATCAATTATACTTATTTTATTAGTTTGCCGACAGATCATCCTCATTGCACATCAAACCATTCAGTCCATAAGTGCTCGGACCCCCTCCTCAGTAAATTCTGCAGCGTGTGGTGGCTCATGACACAAGTTCTGTGTTTGTTTATTAATCTTCTTTGGCTTCCTGCGTAGTGTTCTTTTTATTAAGTTCTGGTCAAAACTGCAGCGAATGGTTGTGATTTCATTATTATTTATTATGTCACTGATGACAACTGACATGGAGACCTTACAGCACACAGAAGCTGACCACAAAATGAATTATATTTATTGATATATAACTCTGCAGTATGGATCTGACAAGATGCAGTACAATATGCCAGGCAAACATCTTGCAATCTATTGTTTGTGACCTCTGTGATTACATTCACTAAGGGAATACATTGTTTTTAATTATATTCATTTAATTAATACAGACCCGTCGCTGTGAAGTTGAAACCGCGACTAACTAACTAAATAATTAATACAGACTTTGTCATGGATAATAACTGACAGGAGAACTTACTGAAAACTTGATCAGATATTCAATTATATTTACTTCATAATTATTTGTTATGTCATGGGTAACAACTGATATGCAGACCTGAAGAGAAGAACCTGGAAAACTTGACATCACAGCATAGAGAAACTTTATCAAGAATTATTGGCAACATGCACAACAGGAGGTGTGGCCAAACAAGGCTACAGAAAAAAAGGTGTGCAGGTGTGGCAAATTTAAGTTTATTTTTGTGTGCTTAAAGAAGTGTCTATGTTAGCATGTTATCACATCCAGCAATTCTCTGTGATGCATTTCAATGGCCTAGATTGAGCAAATTAAAATAATGTGCATGTAATTAAGAACATATAATAATTTATTTTGAGGCACTTCAATATTCCAGGGTGCACAATGCAAGATTATGTGTGAATATATGTGTTTAAGTCTAATGGGAATGGCAATTTTATTCCAAACATACAATGGCTCAAAGGCCATCGCTGCAGAAGTACATCAGTACAAAGGCACTAACTTCATAAATAAGAAGCAAATGCAGTGATGGTCCTTGTAACAAATTCAGTATAGAGATAATAAATAGTAAAAATAATGCTTGTCTGCAATGTTCAGAAGCCACTGCTTTATTTTGGCAGTGCTCCTCTCCAGCCCTGATGAAGCTGTTCAGATAATGCTTCCACTAAAGGAAAACATCTCTCCAGGATGGCAACATTATTAATTTCGTACGGGTCAGATGATCGGAGGTATAGTTCCCGAGCATACACCTCATCCCATACTATGGTATAGTTTCTGGGAATGAAACTGACCCACTCGGTGTAGTGAAAGTCTGGTGTCCAAATGCTGTAGCCCATAATGCGGATGTCAACTAAATGCGGTAACTCTGTATTCGACTGAGGTACAACGGCGGGCCGAGGGTACTGGCTAAATACCGCACTCTTCCACTGAATATCATTGGCAGTAGCTGGGGTGAAAAAATCTGAGCAATTCTGAGCCAGGCGAAGCATTGGATTCTGTTCTGGTGTGAATTTTAGTGAATTTGATCTTTCCACAACAGCCATGCCCATTTTTGTACCTGTCACACTTCTGGTGATGTTCTTAATTAAAGGCATGAGGCTGACTCCCTCAGTGCATAACCATGTCTTAAAAGGATTATTTGGACACAGTGGTAGAGTGGGTAGTCCAGTCGCTTCAGCCAGTGTTGGAAATAAATCTACAAGTTCCACAAAAGCTGAACTTTTATAACTGGGTTCAAAATGCCAGGTTGGAGTCGCATCTTTAGATGACATTATGGGGACTTCAGTCTGGTGCATGCCAGTTGCTCCACTCAAAGGCTTATTATGTTCGCTTTTAAATAACATGACATTGTCTTCCTCTAGATCATTTGCCATTGACACATTCTTGCTAGTCTTCAGTACATCAAAATATGGAAATATTTTCTCTTCCTTATTTGATTTCGTGTATGTTACTCCAGGGATGTACATAATAAATGGGACTTGAACAGCCACTTCAAACAGACTATATTTGGACCATGTCTGATGCTCGCCCAGTGACCAACCTGAAACAAACATAGACAAAAGATATATTGATTTAATTATACAAGCTTTCAAAAACTATTGCAGCTTTATAAGAACACTTGGTTAGAAAGAACAGTGAAGCCGCCTAACTTCCAGCATGGATTATCTGGGTTCAACCACAAGTGAGACACACCAGTCTGATGGCTAAACATGTATACATATATATATTGTTGTGACATTTTAATACCACTACACACCAGTCTGATGGCTAAACATGTATACATATATATATTGTTGTGACATTTTAATACCACTACACACCAGTCTGATGGCTAAACATGTATACATATATATATTGTTGTGACATTTTAATACCACTACACACCAGTCTGATGGCTAAACATGTATACATATATATATTGTTGTGACATTTTAATACCACTACACACCAGTCTGATGGCTAAACATGTATACATATATATATTGTTGTGACATTTTAATACCACTACACACCAGTCTGATGGCTAAACATGTATACATATATATATTGTTGTGACATTGTAATACCACTACACACCAGTCTGATGGCTAAACATGTATACATATATATATTGTTGTGACATTTTAATACCACTACACACCAGTCTGATGGCTAAACATGTATACATATATATATTGTTGTGACATTTTAATACCACTACACACCAGTCTGATGGCTAAACATGTATACATATATATATTGTTGTGACATTTTAATACCACTACACACCAGTCTGATGGCTAAACATGTATACATATATATATTGTTGTGACATTTTAATACCACTACACACCAGTCTGATGGCTAAACATGTATACATATATATATTGTTGTGACATTTTAATACCACTACACACCAGTCTGATGGCTAAACATGTATACATATATATATTGTTGTGACATTTTAATACCACTACAAGCATTAAAGGAGCTGAAGAAGCCCAGTGACTAGCACGTTTGCCTGTCAGCCTGGTGACCATGTGTTTGAATCCCCGCAAGGGGAATTTTTTTAATTGATTGGGCTCAAAAGTTGACCCAGCCTAAAATAGGCATCAGGAAATTAGCTGGGAAGTAAAAGCAGTCATTGTGCTATTCACCACATCACCAATTGCATGCCAGTTGGGCTAAAAGAAATATGGAGCTGGGATCATATAGCCAAAATGCCTCCAGGCTCGGAAAGGGATCCTTTACTTATTGGTGTTAACCATGAATAATCTGTAGGGCTGAAGATGAAATATCACATGCCTTGGATACTTCCAGAGTGAACAGACTAGGCTGTTATTTTACCCCCCGAAGATTGAAATAAAAGTAGAGTGGGTCATCTTAAGTGAACGATGCCTGGTCAACTGCCCTTGTCTGTCGACTAGAGTAAAATATTTGATTTTAAAGCACAAGAAAGACCTAAATGTAAGAAGATTGACAGAAATCATTACAGAATGATGAAAACAACCGATATTGTACAGTGGCAGATTATTTTGATAACCAGAGTAACACACCTTACATAAAATTCATCATTCATTCAGTAGCATGTCCTTTGCAGAACCTCACTCCCATAACAACCTTCCCTTGGCAGTTGGAAATCAGAAAAGAGTAGCCTAACGGCGCTGCCCGGACAAAATTTCAAGTTAAAAATCTACACAAAGTATTTCAGGATCCTCACCGGTGCTACGGAGTTCGTGCACTGAGCTGAGATTCTCCAGACTCAGGGTTTAGTTAGGAGTAGAACAGAGCACTTATGGGTTACACCCGTGTGCCGCGATGTTGATCCGTCGACTAAACTAAAGCTCTAGATGAGATCCTGTGATTGGAGATTTAACAAATCAGCATCCTAACCTGCTAGCTACCCACTCCTCATATGCTTATACGTTAACTCAGCAGGAAGATTACCTCCTTATGTTTCCCGAAGTCGCTGTTTGGTAGCATTTAAATCTGTTGAACTAGATCTGTTGAAGTTAGAAGAGGTTGGGGATGACTGAGAGAAATGATGCTGGCTGGACAGGGATAGTGGTATGGAGGAATATCATCAATGAGTTCACCCAGAACACTAAAGACTGAGATCTGTGGAGATGTATGAATGGCTATGCCAGCTGGCAGAGCACATGAGGTGTTGATAATGATGTTTGGTGTGAGTATGCTAAAGATATGTGGCTAGACATTTTAAAATGGAGTGTAGTATACGTTCAATCAATCAATCATGTGCCATGCCGGAAAGCGTGGGCGGTCATGACTCGCCATTTCACTCGATCACCAGAGTCATGGATCAGCTCAGTGTTCCTGTCTCGTCCATGCCATGTGGCCAAGCCATCCAGGTATTTTCCTCTTGATCTTCCTCTTGGTCTGTTCCCCTCGATCTTGCCAGTTGTCAATAAGTTCTCCAATCCATTTCTTCTCATAACATGTCCAAAAAATTTTGACTGTCTTCGTCTAATTTCTCTAATCAGTCTACGATTTTCATTTGTCTCCTGTACTGTTTATAATTTATTCAGGTATCTTGTTTAGCTCATGGACATTAACCCTGTCTCACCCCAGAGGTCTTGCAGAAGATGTCTACACCATATGCCTTAAACTGTTTAAAGGGTCCTGTACAGTTTTTAGCAACTGTTACAGCAAGGAGCTGCAAATCAGCCATACATAATAAGTTGATTTAATGGATTCATGCACTTCTGCGAAACTACATAAGTCAATTTAGTCAGCTTTCAACACTTGTAGGGTTAAAGAAATAATTCAGATAGAGTGGGTCATTAAAACAACAGATGTCCAACAGGAGTTAAAAAAAACATAAAATGTATGAAGTAACCAATAAGTGTATGGTAAACTGCTTGATAAAGATTGAATTAAAAACAGTTTTGTGTGCAACATATACTCACCATGGTCACCGATGAAAGTCACAATAGTGTTCCCTGAGAAGCCACTGCTCTCAAGAGCTGACAAGACTTTGCCCACCTGTGCATCCATGTAAGATGTCGCAGCATAATAGCTTTGTCTTATGAGAAGCTAGAGAAAAAACATGAGTTCATCATTAGAATACAGAAGTGTTCATGTCTTCGAGTGTCACAATAAATATGCTCTTTGTTAATTTATCAGACACTATTCATTCAGTAGCATGTCCTTTGCAGTACCTCGCTCCCATAACAACTTTTAGGAAAACTTCTTGGTCATAAACAAAAAACAGACGGAAAGCGATGGCGAACTACCTTCCGCAACTTGCCAAGAAACCCTAAGAATCACAGATACTATGGGATCCCATAATTATAACATAAGATTGATGATGCACAATAGAGATTAACAATAGAATAGGGCAAGCAAAAGCCGCATTTCAGAAAATGAAAGGTATCTTATGGAATAAGACACTATCAATGAATGTAAGAAAGAGAGTGCTGAAATGCTATATAAAACCTGTTTTGTTGTATGGCAGTGAATCTTTGAATGTAAAGGAACAAATTAGGAAGAACTTGGAAGCCAAAGAGATGTAGTTCCTGAGATGAATGTCGCAAATTCCTTGGACTGCCAGAGTAACTAACAATGACTGCTTGAAAGAGGCTTACAAAACCAGAGTATTATATTCAACAATAAGAATGAGACAAACAGCTTTCCTTGCTCATGTGATGAGAAAAGAGGCACTGGAGAACATTGTGACGACTGGAAAGATCAAGGCGAAGAGAGGCACGAGCAGACCAAGAGAAATGATGCTGGATGGACTGAGACGGTGGCATGGAGAAATGTCATCAGCAGAACATCAAAGACCGAGGTCTGTGGACAGACATAAACACCTATGCCAGCTAGCAAGGCACTTGATGATGATGGGATCCCACAGAAGATCATTAACTTAACAAAAACAACACATGAAGACATGAAATATAGAGTTATTCTTGAGGGAAAACTAACATATGTTGTAACTAAGAACAGGAATGTGGTAGAAATGCATTATGTCAACTTTATTATTCTTACATACTATAGACTGGATTATGGCGACAACAATAGCTATGCAAGAAATGAAATTCAATCAACTTGACAGAGCAGCTGGATGATCTGAACTTCAATGATGATATTGTCCATCTATTCCAAACAAAATCAGATGTAAGATAAATTAAACAAATTTGATGACAATTAGGTCTAAAATTCATTGGGGGAGAGATACAGATAATGATAATAAATCAAGCACATAAAAACATGATTTCTTGTTGTGAAACTTCACTTCAATAGCTGGAATGATACACAAGTTTAGGCAGTACTATAGACAAAGATGGGGAAATAGATGTAGATATAAAAATAAGACTACAAAAGGCGAGAGTCACTTTCACAGCACTAGGAAATGTTTGGAAGTCAAAAGAAGTTAAATTTAGTAAAAGCTTAGAACATTTAACTGTAATGTTAAATCGGTACCACAGGGTAGATCAGAAACATGAAGAATAACTAAAACTACCACTAATAAACTATAAACATCCTTAACTGGTGCCTGTTCAAAAGAGAAAGAATAAAATAGTACAACAGAATCACCCATGTGGAGCGAACCAAACAAATCACAGTGAATCACAAGGTGGAGAAATATGCTGGCTTGGATAGAACACACATTCACAAAACCTGTTAAAGTATAACTAGAAAGTTGTTTTTCTTTCTCTGGAACCCACAGGGTAGAATAGAGAGATCTAAAACCACAAGGTAGAATAGAGAGATCTAAAACCACAAGGTAGAATAGAGAGATCTAAAACCACAAGGTAGAATAGAGAGATCTAAAACCACAAGGTAGAATAGAGAGATCTAAAACCACAAGGTAGAATAGAGAGATCTAAAACCACAAGGTAGAATAGAGAGATCTAAAACCACAAGGTAGAATAGAGAGATCTAAAACCACAAGGTAGAATAGAGAGATCTAAAACCACAAGGTAGAATAGAGAGATCTAAAACCACAAGGTAGAATAGAGAGATCTAAAACCACAAGGTAGAATAGAGAGATCTAAAACCACAAGGTAGAATAGAGAGATCTAAAACCACAAGGTAGAATAGAGAGATCTAAAACCACAAGGTAGAATAGAGAGATCTAAAACCACAAGGTAGAATAGAGAGATCTAAAATCACAAGGTAGAATAGAGAGATCTAAAACCACAAGGAGAAGAGAACTAGAGATTAATAAGAAGAGGAGGACATGGAAGGACCTGCAGGATGCAGCAAAGGATGGATTGGTTGAGGACCTGCGCTCAGTTGGAAGTTAAAGGCAGTAGAGGAAGTAAACCATAACCATCCAAGTTTGCGATCTGTATGCACATAGCTGGTACACAATTACAGAAAGCCAACACACAGTTATATATCAAGCAGGTAATGAAAACATGTTTGTTACCTGATAAGACAGGGGCACTGGTCCAAAGGGGTAGGTAACATTAAGTTTCTTGATATCATCTCTATCTCGTAAATCTTTAAACGGATTCCATGCCACAAGGGGCAACCGCCAGGGGTAGGTATTGTGCTCAGCCGGTTTTATCTCAGAAATTGGATACAGACCTGACATAAATAAAACAAATGAATGTCTAACTACAAACTATATGATCTAGATCTGATGTGGATAAAAGTATCAGCTTGACTGATTATAAACTGATTGGCAGCTTGCCGTCTTGACAGACGATAGTTTGTAAAATGGAGTTATACCTCTCCATAACACAAAGCGTGGGCTGAATTTAGAGACCATGTGTTGCCCATGCAGCATGATCCCTCTCTCGGCCTGCCTAGTTTACTCCAGAGGAAAGGTAACACCAATACATCTGGAACAAGACAAGCTGCAGAAGCTGCCGGATCAGCAAAGCAATACTCTAACTGTTCGCCTGTTGGAGCTTCCATCCTAGAATAGTTGCCGACCAAGGCTTAGGGCCTGGTCTGCCCTGCCATGACATTAAGTCTTTAGGTTGCATTTCCTTGCACTAGGGTAAGGCTTGTACCCTCCCAATTTCACTCCTCCGCCCAAAGCTGTTGGTACAATGTGGGGGTCAAGTTTGGTAAGCTCCGCCCAACATTCGGCTCTAAAAGACAGCAGGTAGTATCGTCTACTGTCATACAGTAGCACAGTCATATCTGACTAAGACCTGACACCAAATTATAAACTATAGACTTGCTATCTCCATTATAATAGTATCAAACAGTTTATAGCTTAGTGTACGTGTAACTTTATCTGATGTCGATAAACATACACTCTAACTGAAACCTGGCCGCCTCGACAGACTAGAGTTTGTTTACATTGTGCTTTAATAAAAAGGCATATTAACAACAACCCATTGCAGTAGCGAATGTTACTGATCAGATAAATTTGTGTGGCAAATGTTCATCCACGATGGATACATGTGACCACATTGTCTTTTCCACCATCACATTTCCACCACATCATTTTCTCCTTTATCTTTATTCCATTTCTGATCTTTGCCCTCCATGCAACATGTTCAGCGGTGACTTGCTCCCAAGGTGTAATATCAATGCCTGTACCAATTATGTCCCGTTTACACAAATCTTTATACCATAGTAGAGGCCGACCCCGAGACCTTGTCCCCATCTGTAATTCACCAAACAAGATGTCCTGTGGTGTTCTACCAAAGCCTACATTCTATATTTCATCACAACCTGTCCCAAAGTGGGAACCTGATGTGGGCCTGTGATGTGATAGGACCATCACATTTTGTTGGCCTGAAAGTGGGGAAAAATAGGTGGCCAGACTTCCCCTCACTTAGTGAGACAACGAACACAAGCGTTATACCCTCACTGACCACACTCATGACATTATTAGCATAGCCACTCTATCAGCTACGCTAAAGTGCCAACTCATTCTATATATAGTTAAGCATAAATTATAAACTATGTGATAAATGCAGTATAGATAAAATAGGTACATGGTGTGCTATAAACTATACAAATTGGTATATGGTGTAATATATACTGACACACACAGAATACGTAAAAATACATGCATAACAAAACATGTGATAAGAACTGAATTAGATTGCCATATAGATGTAAGGAAAAAATACTATTTTATATAGACAATATGTACATCATATGTAAGATCCTTCCACATGCCTTTAAGGTTATCTTGGGGACCTGGTACCGGAGATATAATTTCTTAATCAAACGGCACATGAAGAGTAATGTGATGTCAGCCATTCCTTGTCCGAGATAATCCCTGGTACTCATGACATGAGATAGGATCTATCTTAGAGATAAACTGGTAGGAGAAGAATCCTGGTACCGTTGGGTGTTGGTGAGTACATTAATTACTACACCATCATGGCCTCAGACATGACGGAGATACAAGTAACTCATGTAAGAGTAAAGATAAACTAATGAGCACACTGTACATATAAAATACATTATAATTATACTATCTATCACTATAACTATACATTGTATGGCAGACATTTCAGCAATATTTCTTATTTTTTTTGTTTTTTGTTTTACAAATGAATACACATTATAGTCTTCATACATAATTCTATCATTTTGATGCTCAAAGTCAATCATGTTTGTTATTTTGTTTCATGTTATTTTTCATAACTGTAAACTGCCTCTCCTTCTTCCTCGTTCCTCTTTCAGGCAAGTATGTCATACCCAGTTATACACCTAGCAATCAGTGTTTCCAATTCCAGCATGCAACTGTACAAGGATGACTTCCTCTAGACAGATTCCATCCAAGGTAGCGGGTTTCATCTACCTGTGAGTTGGTTGTCTATCCTAGACATTTTGCCATGGAATTTGCCTTACAGCCTACTCTTTGTTATTCCCAACTGTTATAGGACTTTTAAAACGCATAACTTGCACATGAGACATCCAATTTTTCATCCTTGTCCGAGAAGGCTAAGGATCCAATCTCACTTCCAAGAGATTAAGGGTATCATTAGAAATCAAAGATTCTTGTAAATATGTTTAGCCGTATGCTAGAATTCAAACCTGGTCACTTCAGAGCCTGAGGTGTCCATGGTAACCTCGCAGCCATGTGTCTCCCTAACTGTAAATGAATTATGCTTCTCATATACAGCACTGCCGATTTTACAAGTTGAACCGGGGTTCCAGGTCGACCCACCCTAAAAATAGATACTAGTACATGTCTTGGAAAGTAAACCTATGATACTGACCACATGACCCACCCAGTGCCGATTGGTCTATACAGTTATGGGTCTAGCAGCATATGCTCAAAGCATCTGCATGTGTTTAAAAGGGTCCGCGACTCACTTCTTCTTCTTTCATTCGCTTGAAATTTGTCTATAACTGCAATGTTGTTTCTTATATGAATTTAACCCTTTACAAGGCAAAACGTCCATTTGCGGCCGATCGCTTAAACGAGCAGATCCTCTGAAACCGCCCGATACTATTATGCATTGTAAAAACGCGATCTCTCGGCTTTCCAACACTTCCGACGGCTACTTTCGCTTTCGACGATAGCTTGACAACTTGGCCGCCATTTGTAAGCTCCTACTATGAATTTGAACGAACTTTTACGGACTTTATTTTATAGTTTTCGGGATTTTTACACTTAGTTTTTCAAAATGGATTTTGGCGATTCTTCAAGTGATAGCCGAGATTTCGCTAGGTTCAATTTAAGTGACATTAAAGAGCACGAAGTTGACTATTGATCGCAGTTAGATATCAGTGAAAAGCGTTACTTTGCATTAGCAGTCGTGAGTCGGACTTTAAAGAAAGTGATTATGATTCTGAAAATGTGTTTGTAAATTGCCGTATATAGATGACGGAAAATCACAAACTATATGCTGTATTTTGTAAATATTTGTGTTCATATATGGATTACCGACAACAATCACATGAGTAACATATTCTGCATGCTTTTCCCTTCATTTTGTTGTTTATTTAACTAAAATCGGTTGACTAACACCTTATTTGTGATGTTTTTACTAACGCAACCAAAAATTTTACAGAACCTGAAAAAATCTTGCCCGTTTAGGGCTAAAAAACGGACACGCGTCTGCCCTGTAAAGGGCCTTTTTGCCTTTTTTAGTTCACTCAGCGGCCCATAGAATTTATCTTCCACTGTGGTTTTTCAAGGCCAGAAGGTTTGCCGAGATATGTCATATTTTGGTTATACAGTATTATATTTATGTGGTTATATGCTGAAAGCCAAACTACTCAAAATAAAACAGAACAGACAGTTTTAACTGTCTTCTACAAGAATGCTTACTTCTGTATGCCTTAGGATATCTCAGTGGGATATGGGGTTTATGGAACCCAACCGCTAAGAAGAAAGGCTGGTCAGTTTGAGCTTGTGACAAATTTTTCAGAAACTCCACGGCAAAGTCTGAGCTCTGAAGATCTGGCAGTGACTTCCCTGGCATCTGATCCACATCCACAGGGCACACAATATTCATCCCTAAGGTGCCATCTCTGTTGGGACAATCCTGCAAAATAAATCAAGTTCTGTATCAACTGGCTAATGGTAATGGGGCCACCCATGTGTGGCCGGGATCCCTTAAAGGAAGCGAGGAAGCAAAAAGTAAAGTCTAGTGGCAACATAACCCACAAAAAACCCACTTTCTCTCTCTCTCTCTGAGCATGCATGTATGTGAGTGGGTGGATGGGGTGCGGGTGTGGATCATAAGTAGTGAGTAAGGATGGTTAATATGGGGCTGGCTGCCACTTCCTGCAGAAACCATATCTACAAACTCCAACCACGCATGAATAAGAGTCTTCAGATAACTGGGCTTGGTGTGAGATGGTCGAAGTCCTAGGCTCCATTGGAGGATAAAACACAGAAGAAGATAAATAAAGGAGAGAAACATCTAGAGACAAGTAGAACAAACATAGTAAAAGATTTCTGTTCACGCCCTGAAGCGTACTGGGTGTATGATGCTAACCCCAAAACGTTAGCCTGATCAGCACTCCATGAATGATGTAGTCAACATCATATCAACAGCCTTTACTTCAAGAACATGTCCCACTACCCATTTTAGACTGGGTCAAACTGGAAGTCCAGACCAATGTTTAAAACATCCCTGTCTGGATGGAGATTTGAACATATGACCACTAGACTAACAGCAAGCATGCTTCCCCTGTGACTACTATGACTCCCTAAACATGTTATGCTCGTTGCTTAATTACTAGCCCAACAACTGGTCATTCAACACATAAAACATTCAATAGTTCAGGGAGCTTGAGTTGATGACTCAATGCCACTTTGTCTAATGTAGACAAATTGCTAACTTGTCACTGTCCACACACTTTGTTGACAGTCCCCATGTGTCTGTCGAAGTCTACAGGAAAAAGATGACAGATTAACCCATAGTAAGAACACATACTAAATCAGTCAATCATTTTGTTAATTTCCTGGGGAAGTCATAATTAGAAAATTAGAAAGAAAACTGCTGCTGTTGTAATCTATCACTTTTCATTTTAAAGCTTTCTCATAAAAAGACATAGATCTTGGTTCCTTCCTTCATCCCTTGGATGTACTGTCTGGAGCAGATCTTGGCATCCATGACTCTCCAATCCACTCTGTGTTGGCGTTACTCTGTGGCAAAGAGGTTACAGATGCAATTCATAATCTTGCATACCATGTTAGACACTCAGCAGCAGGTTATTTGGCTTCAGACCGCCTCGCGTTGGTTTTCATACAATGTTATGAGTGCAGGTCATTCAGAAAGCAATGACAAACTACTGAACGTAAACTTGCCAAGAAATCACAAACAGCCAAAAAATGCTGGGGTTGACTGCGACGTCCTGTAAAGGATATGCAACTAACTTTTTTGTGTGGCTTATACCAAGAGAGACAGAGGAAAACAGAGAAAAATGAACGTGAAAGCTTAAACAATTGGGCAACAATGAATAATATAACGGTTTTCATTTGGTCTTACATTCGCTTGAGGTTTTAAATCTTTCTTGTAGGACTTTTCATTTGTTTTTTTGTCCATCCATGGTATTCTTTGCATTTTCCTCAGAAACCACATTTTCACTGCCTTCAGATATTTGTCAGCTTGTTTGCTTATTGTCCATGTCTCACAAGCATACAGAAGTATGTTTCTATTTAGCACTTCAACTCCCTTTTTCTCACTGCAATTGACAGGATTTTATTGGTATGTTTTCCATCTTGCAAAAGGCTACTTTTGCCATAGTAATTCTTGTTCTAATCTCGACAAGATATCTTCTATCAGAAGTTATTCTGAGATAACTGTACAGTTACATGTGTTTAGAAATTTTCCCATTGACTCGAATGTTACATTTTGTTATTCTTTCTTCTTGGAGATGACCGTAATCTCTAGTTTCTTACAATTTAATTCTAGCCCTAGTTGTTCACCGTGTGCAATAATCACATTTGCTAAATGCAGCAGATTCTTTTTATTGTCTGCAGTCAATACTGTAACATCTGCACATATTGTTGATGTTTTGTCCCCAATGGTGGTTTCGATCACATCCTCTCAATTTCTCATATGTTCACTGTAAAGGAAAAAAGATCTGGAGATATTTTACAGCCTTGTTGCACACTTCTTTTGATAGGCTGGTACTGATTGACTTCATTATGAAATTTTATGGCAGCTTGTGGTTTTCAATATATGTTCTTTACTTCTTCTTCTTCTTCTGTGTTCATCTAGAGTTTTTTTTTCGGACATGATTGCGTTGTGCCTGTTTACAGCAGAGCTGCGTTCTTGCGCCGTTAGGCCGACACATCCGACTTCTGCGGGAATTTGTTGACTGGGTTAACCTTCCCGGATATGTTCTTTACAACTTTAAAGCAAATCCCATCGATTTGAAATCTGCAAGTGTCTTTATCATATTAATTTGCTGTATTTAAAGTCTTTGTGTAGTCAACAAAATAAAGATAGGTCTTTATTTACTTCTATTGAACGCTCTATCAATGCTTTCAGCAAATATACATCATTTGTTGTACCCTTGCCTTCTACAAACCCACATTGTTCTTTCCCTAATTTTAGTTGTATTTTCTTCCTAACTCTTTGCATGATGAATTTTAAGAAATGTTCCATTAAATAAACATTAATACAAATATTTTAGATAAAACTTGACAAAATAAAATCCAGGAGTTTCTCACCCAAGTCTCTACACAAATTCTAAGAAGGGAAATTAATTTGTGTGTGAATTAATTGTGCATGAAACACCAGTAAAAGAGAAAAGCAGCATTGAACCAAAAACCTATTAAGAACTTACCAAATATCCCCTAGCACAGGTCAGAGTCATTTATTGAATAACTATTCACATACCTTGGTATTTTTGTAAGCTTGAGTAGGTGGGTGGAATGGAGTGTTGGTCCAGCTGTATGGAGAATCATCACTGTGGTTACTAGCAATACCTGTGGAGCAGGCAAACCAAATATAATAACAGATCTAAAATTTCTTAATCTAAATATATATATATATATTGGACAGTTACAACATAAGAGTAATTATGTGCAGATGTTATGAACATGTGTTGAAACACATTTTTGTCCCCTATTTGCTCACTTTGAACTCAAGCGTAATCCACACTGGAATGATGTTTACATGTTGACTTTTTGTCCTTGACTTGGGGACATAAAGTACAAGTACCTCCAAAGCCGAGTGGATTTGCCTGATGGTGATGGACACTGGTAATAGCAAAGCTAATTCACATAAAGGTACAACATAAAGGAGCACATAAAATGAGTTTTGTTATATTACCATCATACTTATGTGCACACGTCATTGCTCTTTAATATTCGTCCACTATGGCCGACCCATTTACTAGCACCCACTCATGCATTGTACGTACATCCACTCTTGACTCCTCAGCTCTCACTCTCGGATAACTACCACACCTCCATTGCTTCCAGTCTACCGCCTCACATCCCTGCCCCTATTTTTTCATGTACTACTTCCATTCATTTACCTGGGACTGTCACTGAACCATGACCACCCACTACCCTGGTATCATCCCCTACCTCGGTCCCCATGACCCACAGACTCCCACGGCTATGTATAAAAGAGGATAAAGAATATATTCATGGTAGCAGTACAGCCTCGGACTCTGAGTTAAGTAGAAACATTTTTTTCATATTTTCATTTTCTCTTCCTTGCTCTCATTTTTTTCATCTTTCTATTCTTCTCATCCTGTCCTTATGCCTTAATGTAGTCACCGGAGGATCTTCTCCTGTACTATATGTTGTGTTTCATGCATGTAATTGTTTGCTGATGAAGGCTAGTCGCCGCAAAATCCTGTATGTGTCGTAATTCTGTTATGCAAAGCTGCATTACTTTGTGTTATTTTATATTGAAGGGCACAAGATGTAGTAGGACGTGTATGGGCTACGCTTACATTCAAAGAGAGCAAGCGTCAAAAAGAAACTTCCTGTAGTGTGGCAGGATTCTCCTTCTTCTTCTTCTCCTTCTTCCTCTGGTGCCTGGTCTGGAGTAGATACTGATCAATCAAGACGCTTCAAATCCTCTGTAAATTCTTTGTGAAGTTTGTATTGTTTATATTATTCTTATTTGTTGCCAAGCTATTTAAAATGTCCACATACATTGTTTTTCTGCTTTTCTCTGCCTCACTTGCCCAGTATTTTCCCCACATAAGGCTAATTTCTCTATCCCCTAAACCTTATTGTAGACAGGAGAGGCACACACAAACTTCTATAAAGAAACTGTTCTACTTTACCAGGGTGGAAAACTTTCCCCACAGATTGTGTGATGTATCCATTTTCTTTGAAATGCTGAGGCAGTGTGGTGTAGTTTCCAGCATGAACTCTCCAATATGAATAAAAGTCATACAGCCTGGTTGTATCAGGTCGTCGACTAGTAAGAAATGATATTCTACTAGGGCCACAAACAGCTTGCTGTAAGAAAGATAATATGGTCTGATTTTACAGGAAAGCCTTTGTAAACTTGCATATATATTATTTTAAATCACAAATGAATATTCACTGTGCAGGTTCATCTAGTGTAATTACATTAGTTATTTATACATTTGTTATGTGCCTATTAGGAAATGATATTGGATTTGGACCAAAAACAGCTTGCTGTAATAAAAATAACATGGACTGGATGTTGACTAGACTGCATAATTGACTGACCTTGACAGACAATAGTTTGTTACATTGTGTCACACAAAAAAAAGGCATAACTACAACTCATGGCGGTAGTGAATGTGACTGGAAAGACCAACTGTTTCCAACTCATTTCCACCATACTGACCATCTGATGTCTAACATGCTCCATGTCTGACCTATCTGCAATCATTTTCTTCTCTGTCTTTGTTCCATTCCCGATCTTTTCCCTCCATGCAATGCAATCAGCTTGCTTCCAAGGTGTAATATCACAGCCTGTATCATTCATGTCCAACACATCTTTGTACCATAGCAGAGGCCAACCCTGAGACCTTTTACCCATCTGTGTTTAACCAAAAAAAGATGTCCTTTGGTATTCTACCATCATTCATTATGCTAATGTGTCATATTCATCAGAGGTTATGAAGACTGAGCATGGAACAAACCGTCACACAACCTGATCTTTCCAATACTTCAGTATTGGTGAACTTGCCACTTTACACCAAGTATTCTATGCAGACACCACATATGAAAACTGTTTAAACATTCTGACTGTTAGAACAAGAGGTCAAAAGTCAGAGAAGTGCACTATGTAAAAAGCCAAAGAAGAATAGTCAACCAAAACAGAACTGGTGTCATCAGCCACTATATGGAGAGTGAAATACTGAGAAGATCTGAGCACATATGGACTGAACTGTTCGATATACAGTGAGGATAATTTGACGACTAACTAATTAGGTTGATTTTACAGGAAAATCTTCATAAAATTTCATATATTTTACTTTATCACAAATGAGAATACATTCTGGGTGTTCTTCCACAGTGTTATTACATTGGTTATTTGTACAGTTACCAAATACTTAAAATGTGTTGGCTGCTATAGGAACATTAAGCATACAGTTTTTAAGTAATATAGAACATATATAGAACATTTGTCACAGTCTCAGTTATATTTCATACTTAGTTAAAAGATTATATGTATGTGTTAATCAGCGCATTTCTGTAAAGAGGAGATATCAGTGCCAATTATCTGCAAAAGAGGCCATGAAGTAGACCAAGACAAAGAGTGGATAAGTGTACTGATAACCTCTCTGGGTGGACAAACCTCAATCTCTTAAGCATGAGATTCTGGAGCTCCGATAGCACTGTGTTAAGGTTAATTTGTAATTCTGCATGTTTAGTCTGTTGTCAGTGAACATGGAATTTGTCTTGTGAAGGTGGTTATAATTTGGATCATGACACATATATTAACACCTTTAGTTCCAGAAGGTCACAACAGCTACATAAAGGAGGATTGATTGATTGATTGATTGATTTAGGAATCGACATCACAGCATTCGGGGCATTCCCATAAGTGCTCCGTCCTCATCCTCAGCAGCCAGCGAAGAGTTCCAACACTAATAGTACCAGTAGCAATCTGATTATATGTCCGTCTCGCCTTTCCTCTGAGCATTGAGCGTCGGCCAGATCCCTTCGTCACTCCTCGTTGTCTCATTCTTGCCAGACCATGGTAATCCATTTGCTCCTCCGAGGTGTGCACGTGCTCCCACAAGGCCGCAACCACGTCTGCCTTGTCATGTATCAATACTCCACCAAGTTCTGCAGAGCCAGCCAATCTGTCTGCCTGTTCATTTCCCAGCACACCGGCATGCCCGGAGAAAAGATCCAGGCGATGCTTGTCACCCGTGACCTCCGAAGTGAAGCAAGCCACTCCGCACAAAGTCTGCCCGTCCTCACCCTCGTCAGCATGCTTTCTGAGTCAGTTACAATCACGATGTGTGTGTGTGTCGTATTCTCCATCCAGCGGAGAGCCGCAGTGACTGCCTCCACTTCCATTCTTAAGCTGGATGTTGTGGTATCATATGCCAGGCTCTCCTGCCCCAAACATCGACCATTAGCTTTGGCTATGAACCCCCAGCCACTTCTCTCACCTCTTTACACCGAACCATCTGTGTAGATAATCACATCACTCGAGTGAGCATTGTCCTGAATTAGTTGCTGGATTTCCACTTCCGTGGCCCCTGCTGGCCACTCCCTGCACTCTCGGCTTAATGTGATTATAACTCTGCAAAAGTCTGACTGCTCCGCTGGCACTCTGACCCACTCCTCTCCACGCCTAATGTTCTCCAAGGGGCACACCTGTCTGATCGTATCCTCCGCCTGAGCCATCCATGATTTCCCTCTGATCAGTCGCTGACCCTTAACTGCGTCCAGCGCCTCATGCAGTGGGTGGTCTGTGTCTGCAGCTACTCTGAGGTATGCCTTCACCTGCATCACCTTGAGCCTACCAGCAACAGTCGGCAGGCCAAGGATGTAACGCATACACACTACTGGGGTGTCTCTAGTGCATCCCAGAATGACCCGCATAGCTTCGTTCTGTATGCGCTCTAACTTCACCAGCTGACTCTCTGAGACAGTGAGCAGACCTAATCCATAATCAATTACTGAGAGGATCAAGTGCTGGTATAGTGTGAAAAGCATTCTCTGCTCTATGTCCATTGCAGCCATAGTTTTAAGTGCATTGAGTCCCTTTTGAGATCTTGTCACGACCGTCTCCACATGGTCCTTGAAGGATAGGCTCCTGTCAAATGTGATCCCCAGATACTTCAGTTTGTTCTCTCTGCTGACATTTCTACCATCTATCGCGAGGCTTGGGACATCAGCTCTTACAATCCTGTTGTCCAGAGAGCACCACAAAACAGCCGCCTTTTCCGGGTGGATGACAGCACTCATTTCTGTGCACCAGTCAATCACTTTATCTACTGTCGCCTGTAACTCCTGGGCTGTTTGCTCCCTATCTCTCCCCTGCCTATATGCAAGAATATCATCTGCAAATGTTAGTATTCTTCCAACCCCTGGTGCTTCTAGGTTTGCAATCTTGCTCGTATACACATTAAAGAGCACCGGTGAGACTGCAGATCCCTGTGGCAGTCCCGGGGTTAACATATGTGGCTCTGAGGTCCATGCGCCCAGACAGAGAGCAACCCGACGAGATTGCAGGACGGCTGCTATCCAGTTCACCAACCAGGGATTGACCCCCTTCTCCATCAGTGCGGTCATCAAAATATCATATCGAACTCTATTGTACGCATCCTCGAGATCAAGCGCTACCGCCATCGTTTCTTGTCTACTCTGGAACCCCTCATAAACATCAAAGGCAAAAGTGGCTGCATTTGACCAGGTATCTTTTCCTGGCCTGTAGCTCCCCAGGCCTCTTGGAAGAAGCTTCCCGCTTTCCAAAAACTCTTGCAGCTTGACAGCGACTATCTTCTCTAAAACCTTCCCAAATGTATTTTGAAGGGTGATGATCCTAAAGCCGCTAAGCTTTGACTGATCCTTGAATGGTTTTGGGAGAGGGATGAGATAGCTGTGCACCCAATCCTGCGGTACTGATGCTGTCCTAATGCTCTGGTTAAAGCAGTCGGTCATCTCCTCCAGGTCTGCTTCGCTCAAACCCTTCATGTGGCCATACCTGACCCCATCGGGCCCTGGTGCCGTGTCTTTTGCCTTTTTCAAAATGTGTTTAACATCTTCCACCCGTATGATGTCTTCATACTGCATATTCTTCGTGGTGCCACATAGCTCCTCTCTAACTGCATCCCTGGTGTCTGCATCATTATGATTGGTCTGCTCTAAAAATCTCTGGAGAAACACCTCCCCTTTCTCTTTGTCTGTTGTCACGAGCACACCATCATCTCTATAGATTGTTCCCACTGTCATCGGCCGATCTTTTCTCTGCATTTGCCTGTGCAGTTTCCAGAATTTTTGCAGTGATTTATCCCCTCCAATCTCCTTCATGAAACATCCCCATTTTGCCTTTTTGGCCTCTGCAGCACAGCGCTTGAAAACCTCCACCTTGTCTTTCTTGACATTTTCCGCTGTGTCCACTTCCTCTCGTGAACTTCGAAGTGTCTGTCGCACTTTCTTTAGCTGCTTCACTGCAGCTCTCTTTGCTTTCCAAGCATGGTCTACTTCTGGGGTCCACCATGGGGGATGCAAAAAGGGAGTTTTAACAGTCCTGTTGCATACCCCTTGTCTGAGGCGTCCAAGAAGGCAATCGTTCCACTCATACCGGAAGGTCTTGTGCGCTCTCCCAGCTTTAACTTTCCTGGGTTTAGAGATCAGGACTGAGCATGGCATGTGATCACTCCCATGGTCATTCAAAACATTCCACTTTACATCAAGGACTGATGACTGGGAGACAAGTGCCAAGTCAATAGCTGTGTCTGCATCGCCAGGCCTCATTGCCATTCTTGTCGGCCTACCATCATTTATGCAGACCAGATCGGAGTCCACCATGGCATCTGCAAGGGCAATTTCCTGTCAGTTTTCTCCACTGCTGTCCCAATCTCTGTTCCTCGCATTGAAGTCTCCACATATGAGTAGCCTATCACCTGGTAATTCCTCCAGTTCCTTAAGCCAGTCCCAATGTTCCTTTCTGACAAAACAGTCCACTGTGGCATATACATTTATGATGTTCCAACTTAAGCCACCAATCTCCATTTGTATACCCTGGACCTCTCTTGCACTGTGATTCCACTGGCTCAAGTCGAGTACCACATGCTTCACTCCTTCCTTCACCAGCAGACCTTGTCCATGTCTCTTCTGCCCAGTAGGGTTTATATAACTGGCGTACCCAGGGCAATGGTATTTGTCTGTATTAAGCTCCTGGAGCATGAGGACGTCAAAATCATATATTAGTCTCTCCAATACAGGACCTCTCTGTCTGGCACTGCGACAATTCCAGTATCCCACTCTTACATAGTTGAAACCTAGTCTCTCCACTTTTCGTCTTGTTCTCCTGGCGCCTGCCCTCCTATTTCTATGCCGTCGTCTCACACCATTTCCTCGTCTTCTACTCCTCACTCTCTCTTCGCTAGCCTCTGAGGGATGTGTCAAGCGCAGAGCACGTGCTCCGTAGCTCCGGCGACGATTCCCATATTTAAATAAATCCATAGGCAAAGTTTGGATATTGCAGGAAATAAACAGTCACCCTAGCATTGCCTGCTTGCTAGGGAAGAGGCAGGGGATGTCCCGCAGGAGTCCATACGCCTGGTGCCGCCCCGCACGCCTGTCAGACGTCCAATGTTCACGACCAGTTAACCCAAGGCCATCCAGTTCCTCAGCACGCTGGTCCACCTTGAACTTGGGGGTTTATATTTGGAGTTTTCCGTCTCCTAGATGGACTGCTGTCCAAAGCTAACGGGTTCCACCTACCCGGGAGCGTAACCCTGATCGGGGGGGCTAAACGGGTACTCCACCTTGCCCAATAATGGAGGAGATAACAATAACAACAAAATCGCAAATATAGTTATTTCACCATGGACCTCAAATAAAAAACACCTTGATAAAAAACATTTTGTAAGATGTTTAGTATGCTCCATCTAAACAGAAAAAATTCAATCACACTTGATGAGTTCATTACCCATTACCAATCACATGGTTTGGGACAGATAGAGTTTAACATTTTTTTAAAGGAAAATCTGTCATTATAGAGCAAACAGTCTTCTGCAATAAAGATAATATGTGTGCTGTAATAAAAATAATATGGACTGGCTGTTGACTAGACTGCATGATTGACTGGCCTCGACAGACAATGGTTTGTTACATTGTGCTCTTAAAAAAGGCATAATTACGACTCATTGCAGTAGTGAATGTGACTGGAATGACCAATTCACGCAGTAAATGTTCATCCACAATGGATGCATATGATCATGTTGGCTGTCTTTATTTTTCAAGACATTTCTAAGTATCAATTTTAGTCAGCGTTGACCTAAATTTTAAAAATCTGCCTCAATACTAATATGAAACCATGACCACTGGGCCAGCAAATAATGTTCTAGCCACTGCTCTATCATGGCTCCCAAAATATATATATTCAACAATTGTTTAAAAAGGGAAATCCATTAATGTCATTAGAGGGCAATCTTATATATTAAACAATTTTGTTTAAAAAAGAGAAAAAAATAAACGCTCCATGTCATTAGAGAGTAAACATTTATATTAAACACTTAAAAACAGGAAAATTCTGTTGATAAAGCACTTAACCATGTAGAAGTGGCTCTTATATCAATGCACTTCCGGGAAGGTTAACCCGGTCAACAAATGCCCGCAGAAGTCGGATGTGTCGGCCTGACGGCGCAAGAACGCAGCTCTGCTGTAAACAGGCACAACGCAGTCACATCCGGAAAAAAAAATCCGGATGAACGCAGAAGAAGAAGATATCAGTGCACTTTATAAGATAATTTTCATGACCTAGATAAGTTTCACAGCCTAGATATCTCTGCTGAAGTTATCCTTTTTTAACATAAAGATACAAAGTTTGCCTGGAAACTCAAGTTATTAATAACATAAAGACTGATAAATTAGTAATTACCTAAATTAGTAATTAACTAAATAATGTCAGAGCCCATGGCACAGGAGTTAGTGAAGAATACAATTACACAATTCCCCAGCATACAGGGCTGAGAGGTCAAAATCAGTTCCACGTGATTAGGAACAGGTTGCTTTGCATTGATTTTGATGGTATGAGCATTGGTAGTTCAGAACGCAATAGCAAACTACTGAACATAAAATTGCCTAGTATATCACTAACAGCCAATTAATGCTCGGGTTGACTGTCAGGCCCTATAAGTGACATGCAACTAACTTAAATAAATAATGTCATGAGAACCATAAAAGCTAGTTGCAATATTCATTACAGGACGCTGAAGTCAACCCCAGCGTTTTGGCTGTTTGTAATTTCTTAGCAAGTTTACATTCAGTAGTTTGCCATTGCTTTCTGAATGACCGGCACTCATACCTTTGTATGAAAACCAATGAAAGGCAGTATGATTCTAAATCGCCTACAGCTGTGTTTCGACCATGCATTCGTAACCCCTTTGCCACAGAGCCGGCAGAGAACCATAAAGACTGATAAATTAATAGGTCCTAAATACTGCCATGAGAGCCATGAAGACACAGTGATCAGTGTGCTTGCCTACCAACACACAGCTCTGGGGTTAACTGCCCGGCTGCGGTAGGAATGAATTTCTTCATGCCTTGGAGAGCTCTGTGTGTGACTCAGCCTCATTTGGAAACTTTCACTATTTTTCTGGAAGAAAATATGTGGAAGGGAAGTAACTGATCATGGTATCTTGTTACACCATGACTTATTTGTGAATGCCTAATACAACCTTATGACAGGATCTGCCACATGATAACCCTTGTTAAAACTCTGTCATAGCCAGGAGAAAAGAAATTCTCACTTTCCAATCACATGCTCATAAGTTAACAAAAGTCTAGCTCCTGATCTTCACATAGTGGGTCTATTCACAATAACAGGAGAATGTAGTGAATGGTAATTCTCTGGTGCCATAAGACCACTTGTAGATGAAGTTCATAAGATACCAAAAGCAGTTAATCTGGGGGGGGGGGGGGGGGGGGGGGACTCGTTCAAATCATCCGCTACCTTGCTGGTAGGTTGGAGATGTCCAAAGACAAACTTGAAAGCAAACTTGAATGAAACTACTTGCTTAAATCAGATGACAGTGTGTAGATACCACAGTAAAGATGTAATCTTCAGTACAGCATATTGTATGCTCATCAAAGGCGTAGATGTCATAAAACAAAGGTAATATTAACCCTTTAATAACTAACAAAAGGGAAATAACTCCGCAAAATTAATGACTTGATATTTTGTAAAGTCATTATACACGAATTGGTTTGACATATAAATGTCCTAGATGACTAATAAACTAGAAAAATGGACACAGTTTAACATAAAGCAACATTAAAAACAATAAAACAAAAAGAAAGGTTTAAAAAAACATTTTAACTGGGAAAAAATGTGAAGAAAAATTTTTTACTCACGAAATGATGTTGAAAGTGTCCCGCACTATGTATATAAGTGCCCTGATAGCAGCAAATATCCTGCACTATATATCCACGTGCTTTGATACAAGTGATTCATGGTATTTTGTGAAGCATTCCCCCTTGCACAGCCATATCTGACAGAGACTGCATCCAAAAACAACCTCACTGGCTCTGCTCTTCTTACCAGACTTGGTGTTCATCTTGGCACACCAGTAGCAAGTTTTCCTTTTGCCATCCATACGAATTAGTCTGTGGTCCAAAAGATTGCTGGTACCCAGACCTACAGTTGTGGGGCAAGAAGAAGCTTTCCGTTTCCTCGAAATGTTACCCTTCAAGAGTAGAAACCAGGCTACGCCTAAAAGCGAGATGGCCAACATCACCAACCCTTGTGTGTGGGCGATGGGAGTTTGAACAAATTATCCAGCTGTTGACAATAGAGGTTTGCAGGAGAAAGGCAAACATATATCTCCACCACTTCACAGATTTCCTACCAACAGGGTAATATGAGGACAGCTGGTCAAACCTGTCCACTCCACCCATTGATCTGTTGTAGGCGGCCACTGTTGTGGGTATCTGAACATTTTATCTGCCACCGGGTGCCTTACGTGATGTCATCTTCTTCTTCTTCAGCGTTCCGAGCCATTGAACTTTAGTCTACCATTGTAGGCAATCATGGCTTCATCAATGCTGATATCTCTGCCAGCAGAAAAACACGAGGATATGTTTTTCCTCACCATATCAAGGAACGGTCTTACCTTGTACAGTGGATCGTAATCTTTGTGGCCTATGGGCTTCTGCTTACTGGTGTCATTGAGATGAAAATATTGGGAGATTTTTGCATATCTAGTTTTTCCCATGCACTGTGATACTCCGGGATGATAGAGATCTTCATCTGTGCTCCAATACATGGCAGTTTCAGGCAATTGAACATAGCCCATGAGTATAGCAAGACGAATATAAATTTTTATTTCCTGAGTGCTCACAGGTGACCAGTAAACATCCACTTTACCTGCCTTTTCTTGTCGTTGAGTGGCATACAAATTAGTTTGTTCCATAGCAGACTGATAAAAGTCCTCATTTACAATGAGACTGAAGTAGTCAAACGGTTCTGAACTCTCTCGAAGATCATGCAAAAAAACCTTCAACGACTACAGGGGTTGTCTCAGGACTCCAAACATACATGTCTTTGTCTACAGTTTCACTGACACTACAGAAATCTGGGTCCTCTTCGTCAAAATTCCAGCCTGCCTCTGTAATCAATGTCACTTTCTGCATCACTATCTCTAAACAAATCAAACGGTTCAGTGATATCCACAATAACACTGTCATAATCGACAGACATACCTGCACAATCTTCAAGAAAATCGTGGCTGGATTCCATTTTTTTGCGAATAGATGATACAATATTGAGAAGTCACGAAAAATTGATATTATTTCTGAACCGTTGAATGGATTTCAAAACAGGAAGAACAAGGGAAACAACTCTTCCTGTTTCCTAGGCCGTGATACAATCGTAGATTCATTCATTCGCATAATTATTATTCAGAAGCGCTTGGGACAAGACATGTGTAAAAACGTGGATTTTGGGGGTAATAGTCGGGAAAGGGTTAATAGCCAAACAAACCCAAAAGACAAATATTAGTATCAAGGGAAAGACAGATGTTTCTCTAACCAGGTCAAATCATTATAGAGATGCTAATTTTTAGACTGAAATAAGATCTAGGATCACCAAGGCAATAAAAAAAAACATTTTGTGAGATACACACATTTTTAATATTAGTACTGAGTTATGAGAAAAGACCACTACACATATCTGACCCATAGAACTATATGGCTATGAATCTTTGAGCTTTTGAGGTGTGGTGTTGTGCAAAGAGTGAACTGGGCAGAAAAGAGATCAAATGAGCAGATTCTTTTAAAGACACTGGTGAAAAAAAGACAACTATTAGAGGAAAAAATCCATACGCACACAAATAGGCTGCCTTGGTTTAGTTACAAGACATGGAGGTTTGCTACTGAAAATACTAAAGGACAAGATCTGGAGGACAAGAAAACAAAAGACATCCAAGAAACAACTATATCACACAGGCATGCAAATACACTGGGGTTCAAGCTAAGCCTGCAACGGTGATAAATTATAAGAATAGAGGCGGTGGAGTGACATAACCTGATGACTTCGACATCAATCTTTGCACTAACCTGATGACAATTTTAGCCAAGCTGTAATCTTCAGCACATAATACTTCATACAAGCAAATTCGGGGGAGCTGCGTGGTCTCGGGGTATGGTGTCCGCCTCGAGTGCTGGAGGTCCCAGGTTCAAGTCCCAGTGATGCCGGGATTTTTTCACGTGGACTTCTAGTAATAAATTTCCCCTGGTCTCTGGGTAGTGAGATCGGATGCCCGTGTGTATTGTTGAGCACGTAAAAAATCCCTTGGCAGTTGGAAATCGAAAAAGAGTAGCCTAACGGCGCTGCCCCGGCAAAATTTCGAGTTAAATATCTACCCAAGTATTTTCAGGATCCTCGCTGGTGCTACGGATTTCATGCACTGAGCTGAGTTTCTCCAGACTCAGATTTGGGTTAGGAGGAAAACGGAGCACTTATGGGTTGCACCCATGTGCCGTGATGTTGATCCATCGACTAAACTAAATTAAACAAGCAAAAAAAGCAAAGGACCCTTTAACAACCATTGAGGCATATTGTGTGCAGTGCTAACCATATATTTTTATTTTCAAAACTGATACTGGATGGGCCATCTGGCCTATATCATGCCAGCCATTATTACTTCCCTGGTATTTCCTGACATTCATTTAGGCTGGAAGGACCTGGGAGATCAGGTCAATTAAAAATTATCTTCCTTGACAGATTGATTATCTTCCTTGACAGATTGGGGGAGGGGGTGGGGGAGGGGTTGAGTGGAGGGCGCTCGCTCACTTTGAACTCAAGCGTAGTTCATACACATTACTTCTAGTAGCACTGGACTGAATTTTGCGTGTGGATTAGCTTTCCCTATTACTAGTGTCCCTCGCCATCAGGCGAACCAGCTCCAACTTCAGAGGTACTTGTAATTTATGTTACTAAGTCAAGGATGACAAGTCAACATTTTAGTCCAACTGTCCGGTGTAGGGGGTTGAACCCCTTACCAGGGCATCAACACACCGGATATGTCAGAACAGGTGATCTTATCCATTCAGCCATGCTGACCTCCCCTTGACATATTTCAAACCCATGACTACCAGGCCGGCAGGCAAGTGTGCTAGCCACTGCACTACCCCATCTCCCACGATACATGATGCTCACAAGAAATTGCTAAAAGATGCTAGTTAATGGGATGATCTCCATCTACTTAAACAGTGGAAGCACAGACAACAGAAATTAGTAGACAACATGAACATTTGAAAACTATTGGCAACCTGCCAATTTAATGGAAATTGGTCTGTTAGAGAACTCAACCAGTCAATAAGACGTCAAACATAATGCTTATTGCTAATCTAGTCCCCCATACCCAACATTTTATTATTACAGAAGATACAATACATGATCAAATGTTAATGGAATAATACGCAGCAGTTATCACTTCATATAACTGTGCTTATTACCTGTACAAAAGTTTGTTCGAACAAAATTGATTTGCT
Organism: Cepaea hortensis; assembly: GCA_963921405.1. Lineage (NCBI taxonomy): Eukaryota > Metazoa > Mollusca > Gastropoda > Stylommatophora > Helicidae > Cepaea > Cepaea hortensis. The sequence continues at coordinate 133,168,645 of OY992879.1, read as the reverse complement.
GGCTAAGTTGTCCACATTTGGTGTTCGAAGAAGTGGCTCTCCATAGCAACCAAGAGTTGGTCGAAGATCATCAACAACAATAAATAGCACATTTGGCCGCTGTTGGCTACCAGAGCTGCTTTGTCCCTCTGACAGAATGAACAGACCTATTGAGATATAAATAATTATAGGAAAATATATGTTAAAAAGATAAAAGATAAACAACAAAGAGAAAAGCATGAAATTGTTCTTCTTCATAATATTATTTCAATAAGAAAGAGACAAACAGTTTTCTTTGGTCATGTGATGAGAAGAGAGGCATTGGAGAACATCGTGGCAACTGGAAAGATCAAGGGGAAGAGAGGGAGAAGTAGACCAAGAGAAATGATGCTGGATGGATTGAGACGGTGGCATGGAGGAATATCATCAGCAGAGATGATCCAGAAAATCAAAGACCAAGATCTGTGGAAAGTCATGAATGCCCATGCCAGCCAACATGGCACTTGATGATGATATGGAGTATTTGTTAGTAAATTTGCTATCCTTCTAGATATGACTGTTGTACCCTGCTGAGGATCTTACATTTGAACACTGCTGGAGATAAGACAATTGTACCCAACTAGAGATCAGACATTTGTACCCTGCTAAAGATCAGACACTTGTATCCTTTTAAAGATCAGACAATTGTTCATTATGATGTGCCACATTGGGCAACAAAAACAATCATGGCTGTCACAATCATCTGTTTCCCATGTGATGTTTAATGATCAACTTCCAAACCATTCTATATTGTTTCCATCTGTCATCCTCAGTCTTTAACCCTTTCAAACTTTCTGGCTGTCACTGTTCTCTAGATCCACTTTTCTCACTGGTCAACTATGAATATGACATACTCCTGCTATTAAACTCTCATCATAAAAGACTGCAGCATGTTAAAATGAAGGGATGAGAATCTGTTCCTAACCCTTTCAAACTTTCTGGCTGTCACTGTCCTTAGATTCACTTTGCTCACTGGTCCTGCCTGTAGTGAACTATGAATTTTACATAGCCCTGCTACTGAACTTGCATTGTGAAAGACTGCAGCATGTCAAAATGAATGGATGGGAATCACCTATGCACAAAGCAAACTCCCACAGTGATAATGGGGTACATTAAACTAATGTCAATAAGGTAAAGACCAATGCCTTATATATGGTTAACTGTTGATGATTGCTACAGGCTACACATAAATTTAGACGATACTCTGGGAACATGAATTAGGCAAGGGAGGTTGTAGACAGCTCTGGAACAATATGTTTTGGAGGGTTACTTCAGTGAAACATATATCCAGGGGAGATGGGAGGTGGGGTAGATATAGTGGCAGTAAGGTAACAACTACCATCAGGTGACATTCACAGCTGGAAGAGTCAGCTTTGTGAGTCAGTACTTTTGTGAAGCTCTCTCTCTCTCTCATAAGAGAGAGAGAGAGAGAGAGAGAGAGAGAGAGAGAGAGAGAGAGAGAGAGAGAGAGAGAGAGAGAGAGAGAGAGAGAGAGAGAGAGAGAGAGATGGACAGGTGTAACATGCATTCCACTTGTGGAGATGGAAATGAAACGAGGAATTTGTTTTACGTGCACTATGCCATAAATTTTAAATGTCATATTATCATAACTGTATATGCATGTATTTGTTTTATTAACGCATGTGACACATAACACTAACAAACGGCAATGCTCTGCAATATATACAAACAAAGAAACACACATTACACCTTGTAAATATACATTGCTTTGTATGAAATAAACGTTTAAAAAAAAAAAAAAATTTACATGTGCCCTGAGAAAAGAAAAAGAAAAAAATCTTCAAAGTTTTCGTAAAAATAATGGATCTATTTTAGATATGTAAAAAATTTCTAACTCTGAACAATATCATAGAAGCTACACTTTTAAGTGTGAAATTTAAAGGAGAAGATGTACTGTTGCCTCACATCCCAATGATTCCAACAGATATAAGTTATGCAGACAATAATACAGATTATACAGTAACTAGTAAGTAACCGAGTATTGATTGCATATAATCTAGAGGACCTGCAACATTTAGTCCATCATGATAGTATTGTCCATTGTGCAATTATGCAATATCCAGGTTGAGGAATGCAAATAATAATAAAGGCGATTTGCCCAAGTTGTGTACAATCTAGGAATATTAATTAAATATTAATATTTTTCTATATGAAAATTGCACAAAGTTCTATCTAATTAAATGTTTATAATTCCTACCGCATATGCACATAAAGCACAGTGCAGTAATATTCTTTACGATCGTCATGGTGTATTATTATAGAGCTGCAATTAAAACTGAGCCTGAACAGATACTGATAAACAACTCATCATGTGACAGTTGATCATCTGTTGTTGTTTTCCCGATCCTCACAGGTGGGTGGTATCTTGTCGTCTGCAATTTCCTTGAATAACTCTCACTGACTATTTTAGAGTGATTGCCCTTTAACATGGTGGCGTGTGTTTAAATTTACGGTCTGTTGTTTAGAAGGCAAGTTCAAATATCAAGTATGTTAAAGAACTATTTATGCGCAGGTTTATAAAACCGCAGATATCTTTTCTCTTGATGTAGGGGATATTCTTCACTTACACTTTAGTTAGTTTTATTTAAGGATAAATAAGATGTCTTTAATTTATGCTTTGCAGCGTAATAATCTTCTTCTTCTTCTTCTTCTTCTTCTTCTTCTTCTTCTTCTTCTTCTTCTTCTTCTTCTTCTTCTTCTTCAGCGTTCCGAGCCATTGAGGTTCTTTGCTGCAAATACACTCCGTCTCCATTCGTCTCTCTGGTTGACCTTCTCTTGCCAGTCGTTGATTCCAAGTGCTTGTAGCGTAATATAATTATAATAATTCTTGGAAGTGTCTATTCGTAGGGCCCTGTGAATAAACAAAGCGTCTATTCGCAGGGCCCTATGTGCTGGTCACGTGATTTAACGTAAGTTTGCGGCTATATTATACATTTTCGTTGATTGGAAAACGTGTCGTCAGTGGCATAGTTGAGAGGGAGTCAGTAACAAAAAAGTAGAATTAGAAAACATCCTGGACAAAGAAAAAGTAAGCATATGTTGCTTGCAAGAAACTCACCTCAACGAAAATATAGCCTTCAAAATCAGAGGCTACCAGTGTTACCGATCTGACCGAAAGGACAGGCGAAAAGGTGGGATACTTACCCTTGTAAAAAATAACATCACTGCTTCCCAAATCGAAGTCTATATGGAAGGGGCTGAGTATCAGACACTTAAACTTAAAACAGGCTATACAGACCTACATCTGATCAATTACTACTGTCCAAGTGACCGTCCACAGGCACTGGACACACTACCATTAACAGAAAAAATGATTCTGTGCGGCGATTTCAACAGCCACTCGCAGAGTTGGGGCTATGATCACATGGACCAGAGAGGAGAGAGACTGGCAGGATGAGAATAGATTCATCTTGGTTAACAAGCCGTCCGACCCACATACTTTCTACTCGAGATCATGGCACTCTACAACTACACCTGACCTGGCTTTTCATTCACCAGACCTGGAGTGGAACATTACACGAATTGTTGGGAAACAACTAGGTGGCAGTGACCATCGACCAGTCTTTCTAACTGTAGAAAATGAGCTTGTAAGTGAAAGCAGCACCCTCTCGAGGTGGAATTACAAGAAAGCAGACTGGGCAGTGTACAAGAATCGCACCAGCATACTGGTTAGAAACCTGAACACTGAGAAAGACATAAATAAAGTAGTTGAAGAGTTTGGGAAATGCATACTACAGGCAGCGCGAGAAACAGTACCAAGAGGAGCCCGTAAACAATATAAACCCTACTGGAGTAGTGAACTGGAACAGTTGCATAATGATGTGGAAGTGTGTAGAAAGCAAGCAGAGGCCACACCCAGCCAAGAGCACCACAATAAATTCCAGCATGCAAAAGCCAAATTTCAAAGGGCCAAGCAGGCTAGACGGAAAAGCTGGCAAGAGAAAACGGAGTCTCTGAACTTTGAAAGAGACACAAGGAAATTGTGGAAGCTAATAAAACAGCTTAATGACGAGGGCACAGGGAGAAACTCAAAAATTGCGCTACATAAAGATGGAAAAATCTTAACAAGAAAGCAAGCAGCTGACCATTTTGCGGACTCATTCGCACAAGATAACAATATCAAAATTAGTCCAGAGAAACAACAAGAGATTCGAGAGAAACGACAACATACAGGACAGAAGGAAATAGTACATGAGGTTCTGGAGGCACCCATCACAATCAGCGAACTGGAGCTAGCCATATCAAAACTGAAAATGAGAAAGTCACCAGGAGCTGATGGTATCTCCAATGAAATGATCAGGAACCTAGGAACAGAGGCCAAAACAAAGCTGTTGCAGATCTTCAATAACAGCTGGACCTTAGGCAGTGTTCCACAAGCCTGGAGAGAAGCAATCATGATACCCCTCCTAAAATCAGGGAAAGATAGTTCCATTGCCTCTAGCTACAGACCAATTAGCCTCACCAGCTGTCTCTGCAAAACACTGGAGCGCATCATCAATCACAGACTGCAGTGGTACATTGAAAGTAAAAACATCCTTGTGCCACAGCAGGCTGGCTTTAGGCAGTGCTACTCTACGGAAGATCAGACAACCTACCTCTCTCAAGAAATTGAGGATGCATTCCAAGAGAAGAAGCTGGTGCTTGCGGCATGGATAGATTTGAAGAAAGCCTTTGACAAAGTCTGGAAAGAAGGTCTGATGAATAAACTGAGAAACTGCAAAGTCAATGGAAGAATGTACAAATGGGTGAAAGCATACTTGCACAACAGAAGAGCCCGAGTACAGATAGACGGACTAAAGAGCAAGAAAGTACTACTGCGTCACGGAGTTCCCCAGGGCGGAGTATTGTCCCCCACACTCTTTCTAATCTTCATCAATGATCTCGTTGCTAATCTACCACATGGAATTAAAGCCGCAATGTATGCCGATGACCTGGTTCTATGGAGCACAAATGAACATGCATCAGTGGCCACCAGATTACTACAAAGAGCTGTAGATACATTTGTTGCATGGGCAAATAGATGGTGTGTCAGCATAAACACTGACAAGTGCAGCACCACCCTATTTACCCTCTCTCCAAAACAAAAGGCAGGGACCATCCAGATAAATGGAACACCCCTACGAGAAGATAAAGAACCAACATACCTTGGAGTAACATTTGATGGCAGGCTGACATGGAGAAAGCACATCAACAAAGCAGTAGCAAAAGCCAGAAGGAAAATAGCCATCCTGAGAAAGCTAAGTGGAACCACATGGGGAGCCAGTGGGAAAATACTTAGCAAAGTTTATCAACAGAGCATACGACCACACCTGGAATACGGGTCAACTGCATGGTGTTCGGCAGCAAAAACCACACTACAAGAGCTGGACAAAGTGCAAAATCAAGCACTTAGAGTCACCACAGGAGGGATGAGATTAACCCCTATAGTGGAAATGGAGAAGATGGGGAGAACACAAGCACTGAGTGAGCGCAGAGATACGAAAACGCTAATACAAGCAGAAAAGTTCCTCAGCTTGCCAGGCCACCCTATGAAGAACAGATTTGAAAACCTAGCTATGGGGCGGTTGAAAAGAAGTAGTTTTATCCACCAGGCCAAACGACTCTGCAGAGAAACCACCGATCTGCCCACAGTTGGTATCCCCCTAACAACTATTCCAGAGCGAACTCCATGGAAAGATGAGCATAGACTATCATTACAAATCCAGACAAAAGTGAGAGTAATATTTGACAAGGAAGATCAGAACAGTCTGCAGCGCAGAACAGCCACTCTCAGCTTCCTTGATGAAGAATACCCACAGGACCTCTGGATCCGAGTCTACACAGATGGGTCAGCACAAAATGCTGTTCGAAATGGAGGAGCGGGAGTGTACATAGAATACCCAAATAATACCAGGGACACAGCTAGAGCACCGACAGGAAAGTACTGCCATAACTACGATGCTGAAATTGAGGCAATCAAGATAGCAACAGAGAAATTACTAAATACCAGCAATGGTACACAACCTGTGGTGCTATTGACAGATGCAAAATCAGTACTCGAGGCGCTCCTGTCTGGGAAATTGCCAGTACTAAGGACACTACTTTCTGAACTTAGCAGTCAGCATAAGGTCACCATACAGTGGATACCATCCCACTGTGGAGTACCCGGGAACGACAGAGCTGATCAATTGGCTAAGGAAGGAGCCAAAGAAGAACAGCCTGATGTGCCTGTAACATACCACCAAAAGAAAAGAATGATCAAATCAGTCAGAAAGCCACCAAAACCTGCTCAAGATGACTACCACGTTATGGATAGACCAGAACAAGTCATTATTCTGCGCCTCAGAACAGGGCACAATAGATTACGCAACCACATGCATACAAAATTCAAGATTGGTGAAACAGCCATGTGTACATGTGGATTGGCGTCGCAGACAGCAGAGCACATACTCCAAGACTGCCCAAAATATAACATATCTAGGCAAACCTTCTGGCCTAGAGAGACGACAGTGGAAGATAAACTCTATGGACCTATGTGTGAACTGAAAAAGACAGTTCAATTCATACAAGAGACAGCACTGCAGTTATAGACATATTTCAAGCGAACGAAAGAAGAAGAAGAAGAATCTCTTTGGGTACTTAGAATCGTGTTGTTTAAAGTAATTTAGTTAGTACCAGTTTCTCCAGTATTGGTCCTCGTTGCTTTGCGCTACGGCAATTTCAATACCCAACCCACACATTTTTGAGTCCCAAACGATCCGTTTTCCTTCTACCCCTTCTGGCTCCAGCCCTCTTCTTCCTTTTCTTTCCCCCCTCTCCCCTTCCTCTTCTCCTCCGCTTCATTCTCTCCCCGCTGACTTGTCAAAAGTATCGAGCACAAAGCATGTACTCCGTTACTTCGGCGATAATTCTTTGTAATATTCATAGTTGGTTAGGTAGGTGGGTAGTTAGACACGAAAGTGGTTAAGTAGGCAGGTAGGTGGGTTGTTAGACAGATAGATGGTTAGAGAGGCAGATATGTGGGTAGGTAGACAGGTAGGTAGTTAAGTAAGCAGGTATGTGGGTAGCTAGGCAGGTAGGTGGATGAGTAGGTACGCAGGTAGATGGGTAGCTAGATCCAACCCGACACTCGCTCGTCGATCATCTGTGTTCCACCATGCCAATTCATACATCTCTTTCAACCTCTCCCTGCAATACTCTGAACAGGCAGGTTAACCGGCCGAGCGACAGAGAGAGAGAGAGGCAGGCAGTCAGAGATACAGACAAATAAACAACGGATATATAAACTGGCAGACAGATAGAGAGTCAGACACACGCATACATACACACAGTCAGTCAACCAGACATACATATGCATATGGAAAGACAGACACACAGTTTGTTAGATAGAGATTCAGATAGACATATTCGTAGGGCCCTGTGAATAAACAAAGCGTCTATTCGCAGGGCCCGGCGAATAAACTCTCCCATAATTTTTTTAAGGGATCCCCCATCATATTCACAAAATTTTGTGAATAATACGAGCCCCATTTCACAAAAATTTGAAGAAGACTCTATTATTATACTATCTTCTTGTCTGTCTTTATTTGCACGTTCTTTTTCTTCAAACCTCACAAACACGATGTTTGTCGACAAGGACACACTCTACGTACAGTGATATTTTATTTGGCAAATAAAATTCACATTAAACAAAGACATCTATTGGATCTATCGATTCCGACACTCGATTACTCCGTCGCCACCCCCACCCACCCCCGGCAGCTTCCGCAGATCCATAGAGCACACTCTATTCACATGCTTCGACTTCGAGTTTCTCAGTTCTATAGTTTAGTTCGTAATGTTTAATATTTTTTATCAAATAATTCAATTCATTAAAAATATATATATATTGCCGGCGTGGAGTCGAACCCGTCTTCCGCATGACAGACGGAGATGCTAACCACTATACTACAGAGGACACAACGATAGTTCCACAAACATTACTAATGTAGTTAAACTGAAGTAGACATCACGTGACCAGCCAAATAATCACGTGACCAACCACTTTGTAAATAGGGGCTCGTATCATTCACACATTTTTGTGAATAGTCACTCCATAATTTTAATAAACTTGGACTTGAGTGAGTTCATCATGATCTTCCGCATCGTCTTATCTTCAATGCATTGTCTCAAGTAAAAACTTTAAAGTTAACAGCTGTAAAAAAAAAAGAAGACCCTTTGGCTTTTTTAAGTATTACATAACTTCAGTGCTTTGGGCATAATATTTTGCCATTTCATTATAATTATGTTGCTAGAGTACTGCTAGGGTGATTGATCGTGCCGTGGCCTGAAATTGAACCGGAAGTTATGTACCACGTCACCCCGGACTTTTCTATTGTGTCGTCAAAAATGGCTTCTGTAAAGACCATTAATGCTTCCCACGTCATTCATTAATTCAAATATCACGTGATAATAACAGACGTCATCTGGGGTTTTCCAGGAAAGGTCAGTCTAATATATCGTGCACAGCGATTGGTTGAAATTATCATAGCTTTTTAATACATTTAATTATTTGCCGTTAAGTAAGTAATTTTATTTTTTAAAGCTTGTGTACTTAATTTGTACAATATTTTTAGATGTATATTCAAATTCTGTACCCATTTTTACATTTATGTAGAAAGTTTCATTGATTATGATCAATTATGGCCGTAGAAAATCATTTCCGTTCACATGTTTCGTCTTTGTTCATGGAAAGCAAAGATGGCGGTGGACGTGAATAACGATCAGAATCTGCTAACATCCTGCAATTTGAACTACTAAACTTAAAGAGAATACACGTTTAAAGATTATTAATAATTTATTTGTATACTTTTACTATTTATTTATCACTAGACAACCCGGACCGGCTTCGCCCTGCTCCTGTTCCCAAAAAAGACGACCCGGCCCGGCTTCGCCCAGCCCCTGGCGGGGAGCGTCTCATTTAATTCATATTCGGCCTCTGCTCCCGTTCCTGTTCCCAAAAATTAAAAATTGATTTTAAACTAACTAACTATTTCAGTTCCATCCACGCGAGTGAGAACAACAACTGTTCATAACTAATTTCTGGTTTAATCAGAGAGTGAGTTCCCTTGCAGCAAGATGGTGGGACATTTACTCGTCTCTTTCTTAAGCTCGTGCCATTTTCTTTCGTGCTGAAGGAAAAATTGTTGATTTTTAAACTAACTAACTATGCCAGTTGGCTGCGTGGGAATGAGAACATCTGTAGAAAATTTCACCTCAATCGGATGGACAGTTCAGTAACGCATAAAGGACACACAAAGACACAAACATTCTCTTTTGTATATATATAGATTTAACATGCCGGAACATATATTTGTAGTCAGTTTTCACGATCGGTCTATGACCCATTTGAGACAATCACCGGATCGGCAGGGGAGATAATATGGGCCACACTGAAGAGTTCCAAAAACAAAGGCAAACGTGATAATTTTATACGGAACTACCTTCACAAAAATGTGAATATCTTCACTTACAATTGACCTACAGGTACCATTGAGGTACCATTAGATTTTGTTTTTCAAGGCCTTTCTATGATGGTGGTCTCATTATTAAATACTCAAATTTAAAAATACGATTGAACCAGCTAGTACTGCTAGGCTAGGTATGCTAGTCATGATTTTTAAATTGGGTATTTACTAATGAGACCACCGTAGATAGTTAGGCCTTGGAAAACCAAATCTAATGGTATCTCAATTATGCCTGTATGTCAATTCTAAGCCGAGATATTCACATGAGTGTCAGTGTCTCGGGCCAAGACTTTCATGATTCACATAATTTTGGAACTCTTCAGTGTGTCCATTATCTCCACTACCAGTCTGTGCATGCGAGATTGTCTCAAACGGGTCATAAACAGGATATGAAAACTGACTTCAAAAATAAGTTCCATCATGTTAAATGATTACAAAATAGTACAAGTATACAAATAAATTATTCAATCAATCAATCAATCAGGTGCCGTCTCCGCAGTGAAGGTTGGCTGCAATGGATCTCCAATAGTCTGTCTCTTGCCTTGACTGTACATTCTGTCAGGCTGATGTTCATCCATCTCTTGACGTTATCCTCCCACTTGTATCGTTGTCTACCTCTTGCTCGCTTGCCTTCCAGTATGGTTTTTATAAGAGGAGCATGTCTTTTAACGTGGTCAAAATATTTCACTTGTCTCCTCTTTATTTCTTTCATCAACTCTCTCTTCATTCCCAGTTTTTCTAGGACCTCTGCATTTGATTGTTTTTGTTTCCATGAAATACGACCTATTCGTCTGTATATCTACATCTCCAGGGCTTCTATGCGACTTTCTAGTTGCTTGTTCAATGTTCAGGCTTCCGAGCCATACAGTAGCGTTGAATATACGCAGCATTTGACAATTCTCATTTTTAATGCGTTATTAATCTCTGTAGATGTTAATACTGATTTCATGCCATTGAAAGCATTTTTGACCATTCCTATTCTCTTTTTGATTTCTATTTCACTTCTGCCATCATCTGTTATTATATGTCCAAGATAAGAGAAACTTGTTACTTGTTCTAGTATCTGCCCGTTTACTGTGATGTTCATTGATGACCTTTCCTTTTCACTGCTAATTATCATAGTTTTGGTTTTTTGGATGTTAATATCTAAGCCACATTCTGCACTGTGCCTGTTTACTTCTTCCACTAGGTTATTATTAATAATCTTTAAACTTGTATACTCTTTAACTTTAATAGATCAGATTGCAAGTGTTCAGTTAAAAGTTTCCATGGCTGGCTGCCACCATCTTGGAGTTCCATTCACAAAGACGAAATAACATCTCGCAGACATATTTTTTTTAACATATAAAGCGATGAAACTTTCCAAATATATGTAAAAATTGGTGCAGAATTCGAATATCCATCTAAAAATATCTTAAAATTAAATAAACAAGCTCAAGAAAATAAAATTACTTAATTTCGGCCAAATAATTCAATTTATTTTAAAAAATCACAATAATTTCAACCAATCGCTGTGCACGGAATATTAGACTAACCTTTTCTGCAGAACCTAAGATGGTGTCTGTTATTGTCACATGATATTTGGATGAATGAATGACGTTGAAAGCATGAATGGTCTTTACGGCAGCCATTTTTGGGACACAATGGATTATTCCGGGGTGGCGCGGTATATCACTTCTGGTTTCATTTCAGGTCACGGCACAGTCGAAGTACTTAGTAGTCACCACTCGCGGTAGGTGATGTGGTCAATAGTACGCTAAGAATGCGGGTCTGTAATTGCCAATTTACATGTTAAAATTATTTAAAGAGAAGTAACAACGTTGTTTTACCATGCATGTCATAAGAGGCGACTTCTAAGGTGGATTGGTGTGAGGTTATCAACTTCATCCCATAGAAATCTTATCCGCAAAATACAGAGAGGGTAGTTTCATAAGGATCCAATTTGGCAAGGCTTTTAGCATCGTAAACAAAATATCAGGCCGCATATTACTGATTTTTTTTACCCTGCAACAAGTTTCAAAAATAGGCTCTGTGCCTTTGAATTCCCTAGTTTGCTGCCCGAGTATGTATTCCATAATTCATTCATGAATGTAATTGGCGTAGGTATTATAAACTTTTCAAAAAGCAATTTTGAATATGAAATTACAAGCCACACTTGAAAAGATTTAGAAAAATGTAATCCCGCAGTACCCCATTGAAGTCTTTGCCCACTCTAAGTTTAAACGGCTAGTTCATGCTACAGGAGCCATGGTAATGCAGTGGCTAGCACATTTGCCAGGTGTTGGAATTCCCATTGAGACGGATTTAAAAAAAAATTAACCTGGGCTCCTGAATACAAATATTAAATATAAAAGGATTTTGATATTGCCCCAAAAAATGTATACAGCAAAATTAAAGATGATAATGTGGAAAAATTGGTAGTGGTGAAAAAGATGATACAAAAATGAGTACTTTATAGTAATGATGGTTTAAAAGATGTGAATAAGCCAATGGTGATGGCAAAAAAGTTAATAATATGTTGAGGATGAAAAAGAAATAGTCACGGCAACTATGCTGGTGTTGGTAAACAATTATTATAATAAAGTTGATATGGTGAAAACGATATTTTACAGTAAATATTGATAATAATAGCATTGGATTACAGTTTAAAAAATCACCTGTATATTCTGGGCCCGTAAAAGAAAAACAAAGAATAGTTCCACCTTTTTTGTTTGCTTGCTTTGCACTCAATGTAGTCCATACATATGCTACTAGTACTACTTCTAGTGCACTGAAATGATTTTTGCATGTGAATTAGCTTTACTTATTAACAGTGTCCCTTGCCATCAGGCGAACCCACTCCGACTTCAGAGGTGGTATCACAGTAACCTACCATGCATGTCTAAGAGTTGACTAAGAAGAGTGGGCATGGAACTAGATTGTTCATCTCATAGAAAACATTAGCTGCAAAAATCTGGCTAGCCATGAACAAATCTAAAGGTAAAAAAACCTATCCAACCAAGATGGAAGGGAGCTCTTCTAGAAGAAGTATGATGCAGTACTGAGAAAGTCGCAATGAATCGGGATCGCCACCTAGAAAAATCTCCAGAATTGCCACCTAGAAAAATCTCTAGAATTGCCACCTGGAATATTGGAATTATGACATGAGACGTAAGATTTAAATTTGGGATTGTGCTAATCAAGATGTAACGGAGCAGGCAAAACACTTCTAAACACAGGTGACACAGTGCTATTCTCAGGCAATACAGAGGAAAATGCCCCTCACGGGGAGGGAGTGGCCATAATTCTATCTATAGAGGCAGAGAAAGCACTAATAGAGTGGCAAGCCATGAGTTCTAGAATAATAACTGCAGCATTTAGATTCACAAAAAAAGTAAGTTAAAATGAATGTGATCCAGTGTTACACATGAACAAATAACAGAATCAGTTAAGAGGAATTTTACATGTAACAGTTAAATGCTATCAACATATTATCATCACATTGATAACATCATCAACTACAATAACTTTGTCACAGTTCTAGTGTATAAATCATGTTCATTGATTTGTATACTCGCAGGTTTTCATACATTGCTGACCGACTTTTGATATCAGGATGTTTCAACTTGATGCACAGTGGGATGTGGATAAGGCTGCGGAGTTGTTGAATACTTCGTTGTTTGGCAAACCAAAGGTAATATATAGCCTACAGTGGTAATCCTGTAACAGACACTATAATAGTAATATTTTAAAACTTTAAGTATATTAGGTCACTGTTTTATAAGGTAGGGTGGCCAGCAATAGAGCCCCACCCACTCCGTTTATCTCACACGGCAGACCAATCTGTGTTGTATATTATCACATCACTTGGGCGTGAGTTCTTGCTTATCAACTTGCACAGATGCATTTGTACTATGCTCTCAGGCAGCTGCTCATCATTCTGCAGAGAGGGACCAAGTCCATTGGCACCTTGCCGTCTTGACAGACGATAGTTTGTGCTTTAAAAAGGCATAATAACTTTTAACTATGGCGGTAGCGAGTGTGACTGATAAGGCCAATTTGCGCTGTAAATGTCCGTTCACAGTGGGTGCATGTGAACACGTGGTCATTTCCACCATCATGCACCATCTTACGTCTCAAACGCTTGGTGTGTGACTTTTCTGCAATAATTTTCTCCTTTGACTTTATTCCATTTCTGATATTTGCCCTCCATGCAACACGTTCAGCAGCGACTTGCTCCCAATGTGCATTATCAATGCCTGTATCAATCATGTCCTGCTTACACACATCTTTGTATCGTAGTAGAGGCCGACCCTGAGATCTCTTACCCATCTGTAATTCACCAAAAAAGATATCCTTTGGTATTCTACCATCATCCATCCTCCTAAGATGTCCTATCCATCTAAGTCTACGAAGACTGAGCATGGAATAAACTGTCACACAACCTGATCTTTCCAATACTTCAGTATTTGTGATTTTGTCTTGCCACTTAATACCAAGTATTCTTCGCAAACACTGCATATGAAAGCTGTTTAAATTGTTCTCTTGGTGTGAGTAAGTTGTCCAGGTTTCACTGCCATAGAGAAGAGTACTAAGGACACAGGCTTGATAGACAAGGACTTTTGTTTTGGCAGTAAGCTTCCTGTTCTCCCAGACCTTTTTCTTAACCTGTTCATTGTTGTTGCTGCCTTACCAATCCGGATGTTGATTTCCTGATCTAGGGATAATTTGCTATTAACCACTGATCCTAGATATGTAAAATGGTCTACTATCTCTAGTTCAGCGTCGTCAATAAAGATTGATGGTACCCCATGTGCACCTTGTGACATAATCTGTGTCTTCTTTTTGCTAATTGTTAAACCAAATTCAGAACAAGCATTGGAGAATGCTGATAGTAGACATTGCAATTCTTCCTCAGAGTGGGTCGTAACTGCAGCATCATCTGCAAAAAGCAACTCTCTGATCAGTACCCTCCTTATTTTGGTCTTAGCCTTCAATCTCTGAGCATTGTAGAGGCCGCCATCTGAGCGTGAGTGAATGTATATACCACCATCCTGATCACGAAATGCATATTTCAGTAGAAGTGAAAAGTATATTCCAAAGAGGGTGGGAGCTAGTACACAACCTTGCTTAACTCCACTCTTGATTTCAAATTCTTCAGAAGTTGCACCATCAAACTTGATCATACCCTTCATGCCTGTGTGGAACGATTCCACAATGGACAGAAGAGTTGGTGGGCAGCCAATCTTCTTTAGTGCCTTGAACAGACCCTCACGACTGACCAAATCAAATGCCTTTGTGAGGTCGATGAAGGCAATAAACAGTGGTTGATTCTGTTCACGGCATTTTTCTTGCATTTGTCGCAATGAGAATATCATATCAGTGGTAGACCGGTTCTGTCGAAAGCCACACTGTGATTCGGGGTAGACTTGATCTCCTAGGACTTGAAGTCTGCGCAGAACAATTCTGGCAAATACTTTTCCAACAATACACAGAAGTGAGATACCCCTATAGTTGTTGCAGTCGCTCCGATCGCCCTTGTTCTTGTACAGTGTTATGATGCTTGAATCTTTGAAATCCTGTGGGACTTGTCCTTCACGCCAGCATAGCTCTATTAGCTGGTGGATCTGTATAGTGAGTGTGTCTTGCCCACTCCTGATAACCTCTATTGGAATCCCATCCTTACCTGGAGCCTTGCCAGATGCAAGTTCATTTATAGCACACTTAACTTCTGTTATGGTGGGAAGTGTGTCCAGGTGGTCAAGAGTTGGTAGCGCCTCTATGGCGTTGAGGGCATCATCCGCTAGTTTGGTCTCACTTGAGTAAAGCTCCAAATAGTGCTCTACCCATCTGTCCATCTGCCGTTTCTTGTCAGTGATGATTTCTCCAGTCAAGGTTTTCAATGGTGCACTTCTTTTGATCACTGGACCACAGGCTTTCTTTATTCCTTCATACATGCTTCTTATGTCTCCCTTATCACTTGCGATTTGAATGGACTCACATAACTTGATCCAATAATCATTTGCACACTGCCTGGCAGCCTTTTGCACATCCTTCCTAGCTTGCCTTAGCTCACTCAGAGTGTTACGCGTTGGTCTTTCCTTGTTTCTTAAGAGAGCTTTCTTCTTCTTATCAATCAAGGGCTGCAGAGTCTCGCTGTTGGCCGCAAACCAGTCCTGCCTCTTATGATCCACAGTGCCGTAAACCCCTACGGCAGTTTTATAAAGAGTTTCCTTAATTTGACCCCACTTTTCATTTACTGTACAATTTTCTGGTGTATCAGTGAAAGCGTCTTCTTTTCAGGATCATGAGTGTTAATATTATTAATCCTGGGGCTAGATTTGTGTTTAGTTGTGTAGATTCTCTTTGGTCTCAGTCTAACCCTTGCAACAACCAAAGAATGATCCGTATCACAGTCAGCACTGTGGTAACTACGAGTCAATGATATATGGTTCAGATGTTGTCTCCATGTGATGATGAAGTCCAGCTGGTGCCAATGGCCGGATCTTGGATGTTTCCATGTGACCTTATGCATCTCTTTTGTTTTAAAAAAAGAGTTTGTAATACATAGGTCATTACTGGTGCAATGCTCCAGCAGCCTTTGCCCATTTTCATTCATGCGACCGATGTTGTATTTTCCAAGGCACACTGGCCATGAACTCGAGTCCTTGCCCACACGAGCATTGAAATCACCGAGCATATAAATGTAGTCAGATTTTGGAACTGCCTTGATCACGGAGTCTAACTCCTCATAGAACAAATCCTTCACATCATCAGAGGAATCGAGTGTCGGTGCATATGCAGTAATAATGGTGGCAAACCCACAAGAGGTTGCCAAGCGCAGGGACAATAGTCTTTCATTTCCTCCTGCTGGAATTTCAATCATTCCCAGTAGCGAATTCTTCACTGCAAAGCCCACACCGTGTTGCCTTTTTTCTGCCTGCCCTCTACCCTTCCAGAAAAAGGTGTAGTTGTTTTCCCTGAGTGACCCTTCCTCAGCGAGGCGAGTCTCCTGCAGGCCAGCAATATCAATGTTAAGACGATTGAGTTCGGCATCAATCACAGCCGTTTTTCTCACATCGTCAATATTGGTCAAGTGATTCCGAGACCAGTTAAGACCAGGGATGGAGTTATTGCCTCTCCATAGCACAAAGCCTGGGCTAAAATATAGAGATCATGTGTTGCCCATGCAGCATGATCCCTCTCTCGGCCTGCCTAGTTCACTCCAGAGGAAAGGTAACACCCCTACATCTGGAACAAGACAAGCTGCAGAAGCTGCCGGATCAGCAAAGCAATGCTCTAACTGTCCGCCTGTTGGAGCTTCGATCCTAGACCAGTCGCCAACCAAGGCTTAGGGCCTGGTCTGCCCTGCCGTGACAATTTTGACTTTAGCTTGCATTTCCTCGCACCAGGGTAAGGCTTGTACCCTCCCAATTGCGCTCTTCCGCCCCAAGCCGTTGGCACAATGTGGGATGTCGGGTTTGGTAAGCGCCGCCCAACGTTCGGCGCTAACAGAAACCAGGTAGTACCGTCTACTGTTATACTAAGACCTGACTTAATGGGGGGGGGGGGGGGGGGACCAAGTCACATTGGGTAAAACCAAAGGCAATGGAGTTGATCCTCTCATCTTTAACTCTCTCTCTTCCAATGCTACCTGGATTTTTCTATCCATAGTTGCAGTTACTAGGGAGTGCACTGAATTGATTTTTGTGTGTGGGGTAGTTTTCCTTATTACCAGTGACCCCTGCCCGTCAAGGACGAGAAGTCAGCATTTATGTCCAACTGACCGCTATGTGGCTTGAACCCACTAACAAGCCATCATCACACTGGAAGTTTTAGCGCAAGCGTTTTAAACCTTTCAGCCATGCCAGCCTCCATTGAATTAAAGTACAGTGTGTATTTTTACATCAAAGTGTAATATTGCCTATAGCAGATTCAGTGCAAAACAAAAAGTAGGTTTGGACCAAACAAAAATGGTGGCAGAAAATGAGAAGTAGGGGTGGGTCGCAGATATGTTGGGTAAAACCAAAGGCAATGGAGTTGATCCTCTCATCTTTAACTCTCTCTCTTCCAATGCTACCTGGATTTTTCTATCCATAGTTGCAGTTACTAGGGAGTGCACTGAATTGATTTTTGTGTGTGGGGTAGTTTTCCTTATTACCAGTGACCCCTGCCCGTCAAGGACGAGAAGTCAGCATTTATGTCCAACTGACCGCTATGTGGCTTGAACCCACTAACAAGCCATCATCACACTGGAAGTTTTAGCGCAAGCGTTTTAAACCTTTCAGCCATGCCAGCCTCCATTGAATTAAAGTACAGTGTGTATTTTTACATCAAAGTGTAATATTGCCTATAGCAGATTCAGTGCAAAACAAAAAGTAGGTTTGGACCAAACAAAAATGGTGGCAGAAAATGAGAAGTAGGGGTGGGTCGCAGATATGTTGGGTAAAACCAAAGGCAATGGAGTTGATCCTCTCATCTTTAACTCTCTCTCTTCCAATGCTACCTGGATTTTTCTATCCATAGTTGCAGTTACTAGGGAGTGCACTGAATTGATTTTTGTGTGTGGGGTAGTTTTCCTTATTACCAGTGACCCCTGCCCGTCAAGGACGAGAAGTCAGCATTTATGTCCAACTGACCGCTATGTGGCTTGAACCCACTAACAAGCCATCATCACACTGGAAGTTTTAGCGCAAGCGTTTTAAACCTTTCAGCCATGCCAGCCTCCATTGAATTAAAGTACAGTGTGTATTTTTACATCAAAGTGTAATATTGCCTATAGCAGATTCAGTGCAAAACAAAAAGTAGGTTTGGACCAAACAAAAATGGTGGCAGAAAATGAGAAGTAGGGGTGGGTCGCAGATATGTTGTGTTATATATCAAATTAAAGGGGGTTGTGCAGGTCCGCATGGCCAAATGGATAAGAACATGTGTTCTTAAACATCCTGTGTGCTGATGCCGAGGTTAGCAGTTCAACCCCTACACAGGACAGCTGGACTAAAATGTTGACCTGTCGTCCTTGACTCGGGGACATGAATTACAAGTACTTCTGAAGTCGGAGTGGGTTCGCCTGATGGCGAGGGGCACTGTTAATAGGGAAAGCTAATCCACACGCAAAATTCAGTCCATTACAACTATAAATAGTGTGTATTGCGGTCAAAGTGAGCAAGCGCAAAAAAAAGGAGCGGGGGTTGCATAGATAAAACTCATATATATAAGCCCATGGCAGATAAGAGATCTCACTTAAGATGATTAATCATCCCATGGCACTTAATCAGTGAAGTAATTGGCTGTCTGTTTTTTGTTTTCATCCTCCAGAAGCACAAATTCAGCGGAAAGTCATCACTGGCACCGTTAGATAAATCTTTTACAAGTGCCACTATTGATAGTGATGATGAGCAGTACACAAAGAAAGATAAGAAAAAGATGAAGAAATGGAGGAACAAGAACAAAGTTCATGACAAAACAAGTGAAATAGATTCCACAGAATTAAACCAGGGCAAGGATACAGATCGGAAGAAAACAGGTGTAAAGAAAAGTGTTAAAAAGAGTGGTACGACTACAGAGGATTCTGGACAGAAGAAGAAAATCTCCCCAGTTAAAAAGAAGTCAGATATTGCTAATGCAAAGTCCCAGAAAGCGAAAAAAGAAAGTATACATCAAGAACCAAATTTAAACGCTTCATCACATGAAAAAATAACGGAAAAGAAAAGCAAGAAGAGGAAACGGTCGTTATCACAGAGCACAGATGTTGTAGTTGGGAGTAAGAAAGCAAAAGTTGAAGAGCACAAAAACAGTACAGTAGCCAACGGTGATGTTGCTGAATCAGGAGAGGGAAAGAAGAAGAGGAAAAGAAATAGAAAAAAGAAAAACAACAGCAAGAAAAACAAGTACAAACACTTGGCTTTAAACGCTAAAAGCAAGCCTGAAAACGCAGATATTCCTCATGATGGTGGGCTTTTAAGTCCAGTTCTAGAGCGTACAAAAAATAAGTCCAGTCTACATTCTCAGAAGCCTAATTCTGATAAATCACTAGAGTATATCAATAAAAACACTGACATTTCTTCAGTTGTTGCTGTGTTAGATAGTGCAGTTCTGGTCCAAAAGCAAGTCACCTATAAAGATCATCACACAGGCAGCTTAACCATGGACTCACAGGTAAAAAATAAAAGCAAAAAAAGAAAGAAGGTCCAGGACAATGATTTAGCACCCACAAAGAAGTTGAAACAAGGTAAACATAATTCAAAAGATGAAGCACCAGTACAGAATTTAGATATTCCTTTAGCTCCCAAAACATCAAATTCTGGTGATCAGAGTTCAGCCAAGCTGAGCGTTTCTGTTAAGAATAAAAAGAAGCAACAAGTGCTGCTAAAATTGTTGAATCAAACACAGATTCAAAAACAAGACAGCTCAAATATAACTAATAAAAAAGATTCCACTTCAGCTAAAAAGAAAAGTAAAGTGCGTTTAGAAAATCGCCCTGCCAGTAACAATAAAAATAGCACTCAACAGGGAAACAAGCAAGAAAGCATTTCTGAAAATGTGCAGAAGAAGCCTATAGTAAATGCCTCTCCAGCATCTCATTCAATATGGGGTAAGGCAGCAGAACTTGGTCAGCAAGCCAAAGAGAAACTAGATTCTGCTCGGTTCCGGTACATCAATGAACAGTTATATTCCTGCACGGGCGGTGATGCCCTGAAACTGTTCAGAGAGGACCGAACTGCCTTTTCTGTCTACCACGAGGGATTTCAGAACCAGGTCAACAAATGGCCGGTGAACCCGCTTGATATCTTCATTAAACAAATCAAAGACAAGTAAGTACTGAATCACATTTGAAGATAATTATCATGTTTTAACATGCTTTTTTATGAATGGCCATCATTGTGGCAAAGGGGTTACAGATGCAATTCGCAGTATAGTATATCATATTCGGAACACAGTCACAGGCGATTTGAAAACAGACCGCCTTGTGCTGGTTTTCATACAATGGTATGAGTGTCGGTTGTCCAGAAAGCAATGGCAAACTACTGGACGTAAACTTGCCTAGAAATCACAACCTGCCAAAACATGCTGCCGTGACTGCGGCATCCTGTAAAGGACATGCAACTAACTTTTTATGAATCTCGTGCAGCTAAGATGTTTTTGTTGTTGCCGTGCCATCTGTGCATGTTGCTGGCATTCAGTCTCCTGAGCCAGTTCAGGATATTGGTAGTTGTATTGATGTTTTCATTAAGCAACATCATAGCAAGCAAGCGGCTGAATCATATTTTGAAATCTTCATTGCTTGTGGAATTCATTTCAACCTTTTCTGTCTCATTTATTCCATACAGTGAAAATGCCTTTGACAGCATTGATGGGCAATCCGTTTGGAAGTTGATGAGGCACCACATTATCCTATAGAAAATTATTAACTTAATAAGGATAACATATAAAGACATGAAATGCAGAGTTCTTCATGAGGGGAAAACTAACAGATAT
This sequence comes from Cepaea hortensis, assembly GCA_963921405.1. Classification (NCBI taxonomy): domain Eukaryota; kingdom Metazoa; phylum Mollusca; class Gastropoda; order Stylommatophora; family Helicidae; genus Cepaea; species Cepaea hortensis. The sequence goes on along the minus strand of OY992879.1, from coordinate 133,147,664 downwards.
ATTTTTGGAAAGAACAGGGATGCCTTTTATGGCTGTTATTATTCTTACTAACTATAGACTGCTTTATAAAAATGTGATGTCGCATGTTTAATACTCTTTAACATCTTTAACAACGATATTGACAGGTTACAAGACAGTGGCATGGTTATTGTAATTTCTATCACATTTTTAAGGTTTTCATTTGAAGCCCCCATCATAGTATTTTATATTCTCCTTGTTCATTTAAACAGTTGGGAAGATAAGAAAATAAGATTATTGATAGTCTATCACAAAGGTAGAAAAAACTAAACATAATTCAGGAGCCAGAATATTTTTTGTACATCAATTAATCAGGTGCTGTCTCCACAATGAAGGTTTGCTGCAGTGGCTCTCCAACACTGTCTGTCTCTCGCATTGACTGTACATTCTGTCAGACTGATGTTCATCCATCTCTTGATGTTCCCACATATATTGTCTACCTCATGCTCGCTTTTTGTACATACAGATTAAGAAAAATATAGTGCCAGGTAAAATGCACAAGCATCATGGATATTTTACCCCAGGTCTGTCATCAAAACATTGACAGATATCAGCACACAAATTCATATATTGGGAGATCGCAAGGTGGCCAGTTGGCAAGACACTTGATGGTGATCATTTCTGTTTCAGGCCCAAGAATCTCGTGATCGCTGATTTTGGCTGTGGTGATGCTAAGCTTGCCCAGTGTGTCCCACAGAAAGTTCACTCTTTTGACCTGGTAGCCCTTAACAACAGAATCACAGTCTGTGACATGTCAAAGGTAATCATTTAGTTTGTACGACTAGCCTGCATACTTTTGAATTACTGCAGTGGGTGAGGAAGCGCCTATGAATTTGTCTGGGGTGCAGTGAAGTCAGTTCTGTTAACAGACAATGTTGTCAGAGTTTTTATATCAGATAATTTGAAAAAGCAACCCACAACAGAATATCTATGGCACGTGCAAAGAAAAGTGAAAGCAACACCAGTTCAAAAATTATACGCTGAAGTTACATAGTGAATCACTCAAAGTGGTTGAATTGTTTTTTATCTTATCTGTGAAGCTGCCATATGTATCCATGTAACAATCAGAGATTGTGTATTTAAAATGTTTATGCACAATATCGTTGTGTCTCATTCAGTGTTTTATCTTCATGCAAACTATGCAGAATAGTTCCCGTTCAACTACATTGTGACGAAACTTAAGTATGGAAGTCGTGGACCATTTTGCAATCACTTAAGGATCAGGGCTTTTGAACTTAAATGTTACAGAAACATTCTTAGACTAGCTTGGATCAAAGAGAAGAAAAACACTGCAACTCTACAGTGTCAAAAGATCAGAGAAATGTCAAATATCTGGCTTATAAATAGTATAATGTTTTGGAAGCTGAAATACTTTTGACGTATTAAATGTCACAGTTTTTTTTTCAAAGAACTGATGGGAGACACATTGGACATGGAAGTGAATGAGGCAGGAAAACAGAAATCTGTTCAGGGGGTCATTATGAGAGTGGTCTTTTGCTAAAGACCTGCTGCATAATGGTGATTATATTTGACAATCCCTTTCAGGATTGATTGATTGATTTAGGAACCGACATCACAGCATTTGGGGCATTCCCATAATCGCCCCGTCTCCATCCTCAGCAACCAGCGAAGAGTTCCAACACTAATAGTACCAGTAACAATCTGATTATATGTCCGTCTCGCCTTTCCTCTGAGCGTCGATCGTCGGCCAGATCCCCTCGTCACCCCTCGATGTTGCATTCTTGCCAGACCGTGGTGATCCATTTGCTCCTCCGAGGTGTACACGTGCTCCCACAAGGCCGCAACCACGTCTTCCTTATCATGCATCAATACTCCACCAAGTTTTGCAGAGCCAGCCAATCTATCCGCCTGTTCATTCCCCAACACACCAGCATGCCCCAGAGAAAAGATCCAGGCGATGCTTGTCACCCGTGACTTCCGAAGCGAAGCAAGCCACTCTGCACGAAGCTTGCCAGTCCTTACCCTACTCAGCATGCTTTCTGAGTCAGTTACAATCACGATGTGTGTGTGTATCGTATTCTCCATCCAGCGGAAGAAGAAAGGTCATTTCTGTTGGCGATACTTTCAAGTCCATGCTAGATGTGTTTCAACTACTATTGCTCTGTATCTGTTGAAAAATATGAAATTAAGAATCAATCTTCGGTAGCCAATGAAGAGTTTTTTTGCTGGTGGTACCTGTGGCAACCTGATTAAACAGCCATTTGCATTTTCTCTGAAGAGTTGAGTGTCGGCCAGCCTTCGTCACCTCATCCTTGTCATAATCTAGATAGCTCTCCAAAGGAGATACAATCACCTGTCTATCACCCTGTTCATTTCCTCACAGACCTGCATGACCTGGGTACAACATCCATAATATGCTCTTAATGTTCATCTTTTCTTCTTCTGCGTCCGCCCGGAATGTTGTTTTAGACATAATTGTGTTGTGTCTGTTTACAGCAGAATTGCGATATTTTAACCTTTCGGCCAACACATCTGACTTCTTCAGGCATTTGCTAGCCAGGTTACCTTCCCGGGATGTTCATCTTTTCAAAAGATGCATGCTACTCCATGCAGAACATTCTAGTTTCTGTTTTACGTAGCATGATTTGCGAGTCGTGTCATAAACATGTCATTCTGTACTATTCATTCCAGTGATAGCTGCTGACATTGCAACTTATTTAATTTTAATGTTTAGAGAGAGGATGCTTCAACAACTGATAAATGTGACATTTCCTGTTGATATATCTTACAAATGTGTTCCTCAGACCCCACTGCCAGGTGAACAAGTGGACATTGCCGTATTCTGTTTGTCTCTCATGGGAACCAACATTACTGACTATGTCTTAGAAGCCAACAGAGTGCTGAAGACAGGGTGAGTGGTTAGAAGTTCAGAACATGCAGAATGAGAAATGAAATACATTGAACTACAGTAAAACTAAAAATACATTGAGTACATAGTTAGTCGACAGACCCTCATTGCACATCGAACCATTCAGTCCATAAGTGCTTGGATCCCCTCAGCAAATCCTGCAGTGTGTAGCGGCTAACGACACCAGTTCTTTGTTGGCTTATCAGTCTTCTTTGGCTTCATGCGAAGTGTTCTTGTTTGGCCACTCCTTTTGATTTGCTGTTCTCGCAGTCTGGCCATGGTTGTAGATTCGCAGTCATCACTTGGTTCTCGCACAAGTCTTACTTCTTGTAGAGCATTCCGAATGTCAGCCTGGCCATGGCGCATCCGTCCTCCACCTTAGCCTTACCTGCGAGCTTGTCAGCCCGCTCATTTCCTTGTACTCCCACATGCCCTGGCACGAAGATGAAACCAATCTTTGTCAGCCGAGATCGCTCCAGAGACAGCAACCACTCTCTTCGGATCCACCCCATCTCTATCCTCTTGAGCATGCTCATTGAATCGCTAAAGAAACATGCCCTATTGGATGTCTGTGTCTCGAGCCATGTTATTGCTTTACTTACTGCCATGACTTCCATAGTCAGGCTACTTGTGGTCTCAACAAAAGCACCAGAGTCCTCCTTCAAAATTCTCCTTCCTGCCCGCGCCGTGAAGGTCCATGAGCTTCTCACATGTCGGATGACCGACCCATCTGTGTAGATGACAGCATCACTGTCAACAAATTCTGGAAAATCAACACTTGTACTTCCGCCTCCACAGTAGCCGGATTTTCTTGTCTGCATTTTCTGTCTTGTTGGATGCAAACTGAAAAGGATGTACAGAAATCTGTTAGCACTTGTACCCACTCCTCGCCAGGTTCTTAGTCCTCCAGTGAACACACCTGTTGAAGAATGTCTTCGGCTTGACCCATCTACAACCTTCCTCTTTTTAACCTGCTGCCCTTCACCTTCCTAATTTCACTATGCAGTGGGTGTTGTGTGTTTGCGTTAACTCTGAGGTAGGCACGTGCTCTGCACATTTGTAGTCTGTCTTCAATGGTTGGAAAATCAAGAAGGTAGCGCATCGCCCTGCATGCTGTATCTCTTGTACATCCAAGAATAATGCGCATAGCTTCATTTTGTATCCTTTCCATCCTTTCTATCTCCTTATGGCTGAGAGTCAGGATTGCCATCGCATACTCATACATTGAGTACATCAATGAAAAGTAGAATTAATAGCACAAGAACACAGTCACAAGTGACAGAAGGGACATTGCTACCAGAAAGCCTTTATCAGCACACAAAATACAAAAAAGACACTGATGCAACTATATAGTAGCTACAAAAAAGTCACTTAACTGAGGTCCTGACGACAACGTCTGATTCATAGGGCACAAAAATCAGACTGTTGCCATGACTTCGTAGGTAATCTGACAGGAAGTGACGTAGTGCATAAAGTAAATTAAGGCACGTAAGTGTCAAGGTCAGCCTCTATAGGGCACAGGGGAAAGAAAGGGGGAGAGTTTAAAAAAAAAAAAAAAAAGTGGGAATAACAGAGTATAAAGGAGGTGGAGGAATGGGTTTAGATAGGGTAAAAAAAAGATTTAAATTTAAATAAAAGGTTAAAAGAAACATTCAATTTTTATTGATTTACTCATGTGTCTGCATTCATTAAAACGGTATTAATTCTTTACTTTCATAACCATGTGCTATCTGTAATCAGATAGAAGAGACGAATACTGAAGTAAGTGTTGTACTGTACATGTTGTAAATGTCCTTTGTAACTAAAGTAAATGACCTGTTTCCACGCCTTCAGATGTATGGGGTATATGGTGCCAGCCCATTATATTTAAATAGTCAGCAATCAGTGGATGATGCAGTCAATATCACCGGCCGCCTTTACTTCCCAGAACATTTTCTGGTACAAATTTTAGGCTGGGAACATAGGTTCATGTTGCCTGTAGGGGAAATCAAACACACGATCACCAAGTTGGCAAACAAGCTTGTAATAATAGGACCTTTGATAAATGACAACGGTTTCAAACAATGACTGGAACACTGTGTTTTAGTATTTTGCGTTCTTGAATCAAACATGAAACCAGTTTATTTTTGTTGCAGTGGGTTGCTGAAAATTGCAGAAGTTGTCAGCCGTTTTAGTGGCTTGAGCAGATTTGTAGAGGGTGTTTGTAGTTGTGGATTTCAGTTGCTAAATAAGGTAAGAAAATACAAACAAAGGTCATGTTAATTCATTTCCCTGTCTTTGTCATGCATCATCATCAAGTGTTTCAGCTCCTGGGATAGTATGTTTTTTTTTTTTGGTTTTATGTTTGCTCGCTTTGACCTCAAGCAAAGTCCATAGACATGCTGATAATTCTAGTGCACTGGACTGATTTTTGTGTGTGGATTAGCTTTCCCTGTTACTAGTGTCCCTCGCCATCAGGGGAAACCACTCTGACTTCAGAGGTAAGGGCTGGTTGTGAAGTCTGCCTTGTGCTGTTCTCTTTAATTCCATGTATGACCGCATTGATAGATCTGTGCTTGCTTGTTTTATGCATGTTTTTCCTGGTCTAGCTTTTCTCTTTGCCCTCCAAAGTTTAGCATTCTCTAGCATTTCTTAGTGTTTCTTCTGTTTTAGCATGTAACCAATGTATTCTGTTATGTTTTCTATAACTTGTTCATACGTCAGCTTTTTATTCCGTGTGGTGCTTGACATTTTTCCACATCACTGTATCTCAAATGTCTGCCTATACACATTTACATCACTTTTATTCATTTTCTGTATTTCAGAATCGTATAATTTAACTGGCCAGGTGTTTATACTTGATTGATTGATTGATTGATTTAGGAACTGACATCACAGCATTCAGGGCATTCCCATAAGTGTGTTTATACAGAGAATGTTTTTCACTATGCATTGTAATTTAAAATATTTATATTATGCCTATACATTTTTTTTTCGGGGGGTCGCTCGCTCGATTTGAACTCAAGCGTAGTCCATACACACTATTTATAGTAGTGATGGACTGAATTATGCATGTGGATTAACTTTCCATATTAACAGTGTCCCTCACCATCAGGCAAACCCACTCCAACTTCAGAGGTACTTGTAATTTACATCCCCAAATCAAGGACAGGTCAACATTTTAGTCCAGCTGTCCAATGATGGGGTTGAACCGCTTACCTCGGCATCAGCACAACAGATGTTTAAGAATATGTGTTCTTACCCATTCGACCATGCTGACCTGCATGCCTATACATAATTTATCGATTACAGATTCGACTTTTACTTGGTAAACTTTACAGATTTTTTTTTGCAGGGGAGGGGGACCTCCGCTTCAGTTTTGAGATGGTCTGCTTTTTCATCACATACATCTCACTGTAGTACCTGGAAATGAAAGAGTGATCAACTAGTTAAGGAAAGACCAATAGAAATGATGGATACAGTGGCTGTAGACAGTGAAAACACGAAACTTAGTTTGATTAATAGAAAGACAGAATCATTTTGATATCGAAGAAACAGATTCTGCCTAAATGTGCAATTAAAGTAAATGGCGTTATTCTGGGGCAAGTACAAAAGTTTGGATGTCTAGGCATATGGATAATATCAGATGAAAGATGCATTACTGAGACAAAGGGCAAGCAAAAACTACACTCTCTCAAATGAAGAACATTTTGTGCAATAATAAGTCATTGTCCTTGAATATTAGAATAAAATTCTTGCATTTTACATAGAACTAATTTTAACATACGGTAGTGAATCCTGGACAATTAGCAAACTGACCAAAGAATCCCTGGAAACTTTGGAGATGTGATTTTATAGAAGAATGCAGCAAAGTAATTGGATAGCTAAAATGAGCAATCTGTTGAGGGAAGCTGAAGCGCAAAGACAACTTATCACAAACATCAGAAAGAGGCAGTCATCGTTTTATGGCCATGTCAATGAGAAGACAAAAACTGGAACATGTTATGACAACGGAAAGATTTGCGGAAAGAGAGATAGAGGAAGGCAGCGTGAGAAGATTCTTGACAGTCTCGTGTCATGGCACGGAAGGGAGTCAACACACGAATTGATCCTTGATGTCGAAGATCACAATTTGTGGAGGCATGATCGCCCACGCCAACCGGCAAGGCACTGGATGATGATGATTCTGTGCCAAAACTTTGTTTAATAGCAGAGAATAGTGGCATGACCTTGTATAATCCATATTTAAAAAAAAAAAATCAGACGATGACCATAGAAACCTGAGACAGGTCCCAGTCGAGATGGTATTTGATGCCAGGTGGCTAAGAAAGTAACAGATCATCCTCATTGCACATTGAACTGTTAGTCCATAAATGTTCGGTATCTGAATCAGCATATAGGGACTGATGAAACCAGCTCTGTATTGGCTGACTATTCTTCTTTGGCTTCCTACATGGCGTACTATTCTAGTATTGTTGCCGTGATTGGGAGGAAAGTCTTTATAGCATGCTCATTCCAATAGATATGAGCCCTTGTCAGGGCTCAGATGGCTAAAGGTCATCACACTATGCTCAGGAGTTAAGATTTAAAACTTAATCTTTCGGAGGATTCACAGCCAACCGTACTCGCAATGCTGAATAGAATCCAGTTACATTTTAAAAGCAAGAAACAAACCGTCTAACTTTTATTTCCACATAGACAACTATATCTGCTGTATGGAAATTTATTAGTTAATAAAGGTTGTAAATAGTTTTAAATTGTTAATTGCAAGAGTAAGTAAACAGTCCCTTTTATACAGCTCAAGGCACATATGATACCAGACTCATATATTTATAGACCAATCAGCACTGTCTGTGATGTGGTCAGTATCGCATAGGCCGCCTTTACTTCCCAAATCATTTCTTGGTGTCCATTTAGGCTGGGTCAACCTAGGAGTCAAGGTCAATTTTTAAAATTTTGAATCTGTACGGCTGGGTTGAACTCATGACCACCAGCCCAGCAGACGAGTGTGCTAGCCACTACGTACCACTGCTTCCACTACAAGAGTGAAGCACATCTAATTTGTACCATTACTTTTGCATTACAGCGGGACACAGACCAAATGTTCTACTTGTTCGACTTCAAGAAGATAAAATCAGTCAAGAAATCTGCATCTGTTGGTGAGATCAAGCTGAAGCCATGCATCTACAAGAGGAGATGACACGCTTGACCAATGTGAAACATAGAGACAGATGAATTGACTGCTGTTGCTTGGTTTATGTACAGATTGTAGACCTTCTAGTGTTAAACTCTTCTAGTGTTAAACATGGTGTTGTGTGTGTGATTTTGTGAACAATTGTGTGGTGGTGGGGTGTATCAAGGGTTGCATCATCCACCTCTGACTCGGGCAGATCTAGTTCATCTTATGCTGTTGATTGTTTAGACTTTTACTTAATAAATAAATGGATATCTCCTTCTCCCAACCCTGACCCAAGGTAGTGGATAATATGTATAGGTATATATTTATAAGTCATTAAATCATTCAGTCCTAGCATCGGTACAAAGAGGACAATCATGATAGCAACCCTTCTATTGCTATTACAGAATATGAAGATCTCTTGCTAACGCAAGAAGATTTAGATGGTTAAGAAAGTGAGAAGCTCCATGCAGTAGTGCATGTATTTATGTATGTGAGTTAGAATGAAAAACTGTGTCCGCACAAGTATATGAATGATAACAGGTAGAGAAATACTGCTGATTTGTGCATTGGGGTGGGGGGGGGGGGGGTGAGAGAAGGAGATCCAGGGCAAGGTTGCCAAGCCGCCTGATTCATGCTCTGAAGGTCATGGCTTCTTGTTCAGACTCATCCGTCAGACCACATGTGCAGTTTCTCCAGAGATCACCGCTAGTTACTGGATTTGTGCAATGCTCTCGGCAGGTAGCTTGGCTTGCCATTCTGCAGAGGGACTGGGCCAGATGGGATAAAACCCGCTGCAATTAAGATGATCCTTTGACCTTTAACCCTTATGTGTTTGTTTACAAATGAGAAACAGTACAGATGTACATGTTAGTGTGCTTGTGTATGGGCAAGCAAATGTACTGACATACAGTATGTATGTGTGTGGTAAAATATAACAGGATGATAATACCAGCATGGTTGCCTATATAATTCATGATTAACATTTTGTGTAATCTTGGGGTTCCAAAAGATGAAATATCTTTGGTGGCTGAAAAATAGCACATAATTTTATTTCAAATATGTAGTGTTTTGTCATGAATTCATTAAATGTGGTTTTCCCTTGCACTCATTGTTTCCTGTCAGTGTGTATTAATTGTATGAGTTTTTACAGGGCAGAATGGGTTCTGGCACAATTCTTTATACAGCTGTCTCATAGTCTGCTGTTGGATAGATGTGTGGTGAATTATGACATGGGCTTTAGAACAAGATTATATGGTCATTTTAAGGTTACCTCAATCTCTCACTGCCCTTATATTTGATGTCAATTGCTTTTACAAATCTCTGTCAGTTTATTGTTCTTTGCAGTTGATTTTTTTTTAAATCTCAGTTACTGCAGACTTACTGCCCCTCTTGTCAGCTGGGGTCCTTGCCATGCAGTTATACTTTTGCTGTCTTCTTTTTCCATCCGTCAGTGATGGCTCATTGCACATCTGTTTAGACTTTTTGAGTGTGAGTCCTTAGAAGATTGTGACTAGTGAGTGTCTATATTGTCAGGTTTTCTCTGTGTGTCCTATGCAGAGCCATGGTATTTTCCTCACCGCTTATTGTGACGAAACGTCTGCAGATCTGCTGGTCTCTGAGTTATATCCCTTTGAAGGGATGGTGAAGGGTTAGTCTCCCTGGACGTAATAACAATAAATAAGGGGGTTTCCCAACGAAAGTAGTGCCTGACGTCACTAGTCTGGTTATTTCTAGAGAAATCTAGAAGCTTCCCTAGTAAGAGCGTACGTGGTCAAGATCACGCTTGTCTCACAATTGCCTCATGGAACACGAGAAGGTCGAGCAATCCGTGATGCAAGACTTCTCCGTGGAGCATGAAATTCACTGGAGCAGTGAAGGCATTGTGAAGACGCATTTAGCTGGGAGTGATCAGTCACCAGTCGGACCTCATCGTAGAACGATCACAGAATTGGGCTGCTGAAAGTTGATGTCAGTGTGCGCGGCCAGAGCGGGACATCAGCAGTCAAGATTGTGATTGAATATCACAGGTTAGTTGAATACTTTGTCTATTGTGTAACTATTGTCCGTATACAGCGCCTACTGTCCCAAGTAAATTAATTGCCGACCGCGTTTGTCGTAGCGAAGCGGAGACATTTGCCGACGGCTGCCTGCATATTTAATTAGCTCGTATCGATCGGCGAACTGATGTGTTGACAGACGGGCTCAACAGCTGAGCGTGTGTATCCAAAATGTGCCGGAACGTGTGTTCTCTTTAGGACTCGCGAATAACCATTGTTTGTAGATTGATAGAATTATAAATGGTTAGTTTACAAATGATTTGCATGGTTAGTGATATTTATAGTTGATCACTGCTGTGTGCCAGAGAGATTCCGGTACTTTACCAAGTGTGTAGCAGTTACTTGTTTGGTTTAATAATTACTCACGCAAGGCAGATTGTGTGTCAGTCATTACACAGAAATGTTAGATGCTGTTAATAATGATAAGGTAGGGCTTATTATTATTAGAGATGTATAATTTGCTTCGTTAGATTATGATGTAACTCCAAGGTGTTAGATCAGTGGTGGTGATTTTTCTTGGAACCAAGGTGTGATTCATGGGACAGGTCGACAGGTTAGTATTTGCGATGTAATATTACCAGTGTAATTCCTCGTAGGAAGAATGGTGTTACATTTAGTGGATAACAGTTGATAGGAGGTATTTATAAGACCTATTGTCACTGCTTGTTACATGTCCGTCCGCCAGAGTGACCGTGCGTGTTCAATCTTGCGTATGTCTAGTTAACCGACTGGGAAGTAGGCCGGTCCGCCCGACTAGTTAGGTTGCAGGTCCGACCCCAAAGCGATCGTGCTTATCCGATGGTTGAACATAACCGACCGAGAGCGATGCGGCGCTCTGTAATTCGAGGCTGTTGCGTCTAGGTAGGTCCGAGATAGGAACCGATCCGAGTCTGTCTCTATTATTCTACTCTTCCAGAAACATGACTCTGTTCATGGAGTACTTGAGGTACTGCCGTGAAGTAGCAGTAGTATGTAAGGGGAATGATCCCCCCCAAAATATGGAGCTGAGGTGTGGTAGGGGAGAGGCTGGAGGCCTTGCTACATTGGATGACGTGACCTAATTCGTCACGGGACAAGATGCACGGGACCCACAGTAGCTGTGGGAAAGTATTGGTGGATGGCCACCAAAGCTGTGCTCGACCGGCACAGAGATGACCGACCTGAAATGGAAGGCCAGTTAATTAAAGGCAACTCAGGTTCTGGGACAGGGATCCCAGGACGGAGAGATGGCTGTGATATGAGTTGGTTATTTAAGTTTAACAATTCATGCATTATCCTTAGTTAATACTATAGTAATGAATTATAAGGAATATAATTCATTATGGTCATATAGTGATTAATGTGTGGAGTTGATCAATCCATGGGTGAAAGGATTGGTTAATTGGTGAGTATGTGTGGAAGGAGGACTTGTCCGGCTGGGCACCTCCTAGATAAAGTAATCCCTACACTGAACGGGAAGTAAGTGTATTTGTTGATTGATGATGGAAGATGAAACAGGAGTGGACTAGCACCAGGCGCAGGATGCTTTGACAGTCATACAGTCGACACTGGTGCTAGAGGGCTAGTGGTAGCCCAGACGAGTGACTTGACTATGTACAGGTGTACTATTGCTTGCTCTTACATCATCATGCCTATACATTATAGGTAATAGTAGATCTATGATGTGATGATCTCATACATATATCTTGATTGAATTATGTATGACTGAGAGGCAGGTGTACTGGTGGAGTTGCAGTTAGTTCTTGTTGTAGTTGAGTACTCACACCACCCCCACCGTGTTTCAGGATTTGTTATTGGTATACTACCGGAGATTCCAGAGCTGAACCATGAGCTCTAGGGGACCGGCTCACTCCAGTGCCTATCAGAACGAGTAAGGCAATACTGGGAGCGGTCATCGGAATCTGCCGAGATCAACGTTTGAAATGTCTGAGTACAGAATGTGTCGGTAGGTCTATGCTGTGACCACCGGAGAGAGTCCGACGAGTGTCAACAGATCCTGAGAGGATCCAAAACAACGTCTGTTGATTCTAGCCAGTGAAGCACTGGTGGAATTCGAATTCAGTGAGAACCTTGAGGATTGCAAGGTAGTAACTTTCAAAGTTGACAGAAGTAATCACTGTTAACAGTCACCATGGCCCTGTTTGTTATGCTTCCGGCCCGGCTGGGTCGTTATGGGACACCTTGTATATTAGCATGCTTGTATGGTGTGTACCTACAATGGTTTACCTTTGTGAAGCCGAAACTTGGTCCAGTGACCTAAGACATTGATTAACTGATGGGTGTGAACACCGGAGTGACATGCTTGCTAGGGTAGGGATCTACCCCATTCCAAGGTGTTGAACATTGACAGTGATGGTTAGGATGTGATTGATACCCTTCGATCAGGGTAGTTACTTGTGAATTTGTGAAGATCTATTATTCCAAGAGACATGGGAATAGGTGAAGTGTTGTAGTCACCTGATAGACTTTGCAAGTGACATTGCGTGTATGTGGAATAGGTGAAGGGTGGTATTCACCTATTAGACTTTGCAAGTGACATTGTGTTTATGTGGAGCGAACGCTCATGTTATAGGTGACGTATCAGTGTGTCAGTCACTTATGAGACAGAAGAGCATCCCGGCTCTTGAACTTTAGAGTACAGTGCTACACGTACTTGTCTGCAGTTGGGAGACAGCTAGTAGCCTAGTGGCTGCCCAGAATTTTCCGTAGAGTGTGACGGTGATATAGTACTATATCAAGGGAGGACCCTTGATCATAGGTGCAGTGTCAGTCAGGCAGTGGTACTACGCTTGATCATCCCGGGAGTTGGAGCACTGAAGGAAGAGGGAACTTTGGAGAGGCATCCGACCTTGGAGTTCCTGTCCACCGGAGGTTCCTGGGTGAGTCGTGACCACGACAGGACGACCGCACGAACTATAGTCACAGTCTCTATGATGCAGAAGAATCATCTGTAGATTTGCTCATGTACATATTGTCTTATAGTCCGGCTTTCAGCCATCCTTCTCTGTGTTGCTTTTGACGTAGTAATGAATTAAATTTTGTTATGTTAGCTATGACTTTGTGCTGTGGTATGACTTGTGTTTGTCCGAGCCCCCTTGGGGTAGGAAACCCTAGGTAGGGGAGGGGAGGTACAGCTGTCCCGGCTTGTGTGGGGCCTGGTAGATCTGAAGTGCTAGTGAGGTGGTTGGAGCAAAGGCGGGGATGGTATCTATAGTAGCAAACCAGTCCAAGCCCCGGCGGTTTTGTTACACTTATGTCCACTTTTGCAGTTACAAAATACAAGACTTGTATACTGTGGATATGTTTCTCCCTCCTGGGCCGTGAACCATATTGACAAATGTGCTTGGAGCTATTGAAGTCTCAGTGATACATTGCCCAGTACTCACTATTCTACAGTTGCAAAGTTTAAGACTTAAAACATAACTAGAGCTGTATGAGGTTTAGTGATCAGTTCCTTTTGAGTTTTGAGGCAAACATCTATATCTAAGCCATTTCTACCTCTTTGCTTATCAATCAATCAAGTGCCTTCTCCACAAATAAAGTTGATTTCATTGGATCTAAAACACAATCTTGTCTCTTCTTCTTGTGGTACACTCGTTCATACTGTTGGTCATCAGTCTAGAAGTTTCTTCCCACCTTTGTTGTTACTTCCTTTAAGCATTTCATACCTGTCTTGTATGTGCTCTAGCATTGTTACTTATTCATCAATTATTCATATTGTCCCTACCAAAGCCTCTTTTATACCCATTCCTTTTCAGTTGTCTATATGGCTTTGGAGTTTAACACACTTGTGCTAAACTTCCTGCCGGGATCAACTCCTATATAAATCTATATGGCTTTGGAGTTTGTGCTAAACTTCCTGCCGGGATCAACTCCTACATAAATCTATATGGCTTTAGAGTTTAACACACTTGTGCTAAACTTCCTCCCGGGATAAACTCCTACATAAATCTATATGGCTTTGGAGTTTAACACACTTGTGCTAAACTTCCTCCCGGGATAAACTCCTACATAAATCTATATGGTTTTGGAGTTTAACACACTTGTGCTAAACTTCCTGCCGGGATCAACTCCTACATAAATCAGTTGGATTTCAACATAGACTTCTCATGTAATGGCAAACTACTGAACATAAAATTGCTTATAAGATCAACCAGAATAAGGTTGATCACAATGTTTGCTTTTGTTTCCATGAAATGCAACAGATTCTTCTATATTTTCACATGTTTAGATCCTCTATTCGTTGATCGACATTAAAACTGACACATGTTGGTGAAATTCCAGCCAAGCTTTGCCACAGACATTTCCATTGGATGTAGCATCCTTAAACCACATGCAAATACCTTACTTGTTACGCCATTCATCCCCAAAAAACAATAAATATTACCAACAATTGTTTTGAAATGGAAACACCTATCATCATACAATTATACTGATCTCCCTCCCTGGGACGCAGAGGTGTTTCCAAGGCACCAGGGCTGGGTTACATACTCGTCAAAACCTATTGATACATCCTGGGCAACAGGTCCCTTCGGGGTCCTGGCTAAAGTCGGTAGGATCGCCGATTCCTCCGAAGTCGGAGAGTGTCTGCCTGTACAGCGAGGAACCACCAGTCTGCACACCAATAAGCCAGACATGGGACAACAGATACTCACGCAAACCTCAGGTCCTGTATGACATCACACTGATGTTGGACAACAGGATGCCTTCATCCGACATACAGGACTTCGCGTTGGAGCTCAAGCCAACGAACACAAGCAAAAGCAAAGCATCTCCCTCACTCTCTTTCTCTCTGATTCCACACAATTTATATTAGATCTGATAGCAAATATGGAATAATTAATATAGTTTTATTGAATCGTTTACAATTAATATCCAGATAACCAAACTAGATGGTACAAATAGAGGAGCACAGCATAATTATTATTATATATATAACACACACATATAATCTTATCAAATAACACGTCATAATTTATTCTTCATCTTCCTCACTCACACACAGACCTCCACATTGATGTCTGTAATAGAAGCAGTTGTTAGTTTCAGGTTGACGATATCCCTGTACAGTTTTTGGTGGAATGAATTTGGCCAACACATTAGTTTATTTATATTATTTATAATTTATTTACATACAGAGATAGCTATTGAGTATCTGTTAGCACACATTATAAGTAAACATGGCAAATATTCACAGCATAATTGATGTCAGCTTATGTAACAACAACAACACTGGCGGAAAACATGAACAGTTACAAAAGGTAAATGACAAAGTCAGGGCTATCATCATCATCACGTGCCCTGCCAGCTGGCATAGGCGTTCATGTCTCGCCACAGATCTCAGTCCTTGATGTTCCAGACCAACTCTGATGATGATACTCCTCCATGCCACCATCACAGTCTATCACCATCATTTCTCTTGATCTGCCTCTTCTCCAACTAATCTATTCAATCAAGATGTTTTCCGATGCCTCTCTTCTTATTATATGACCAAAGAATACTGTTTCTTTCTTTCTGATAGTTGTGTATAACATTCTACTTTCATTAGCCTTTTTCAGGCAATCATTGTTAGTTACTCTGGCAACCCAAGATATTTGCAACATTCGTTTTAGGAACCACAACTCCATCGCTTCCAAGCCAAACTTTTTGTAACTTTAGAAGTGGGGCTAACACGTTTAAGAATGCTAACTATACCATCTCGAAGTCTACCAACAGACATGTCAAAAGAATTCAGATATCATTCAAGATTGCCCAGCTTGTTCAGATTTCCACTGCCAGACAGCTGAGCTAAAGCAGACGGTATAGAGATCTTGTATTGACTTGAAGAAGATGGCAGACTTCATCCCGGCAATAAGACTTCAGATGTAGCCTGACTAAGGACCCGAACACTCAGAAAAATTATGTTCGCATGAGGCACTTTTATAAACGTTACATAAGAACATTTTTACATGCCATTAACTCATTCAGTGAGGAAACCCAGGAACTGATTCAATGGGGAAACCCAGTAACTGATTCAGTGGGGAAACCCAGTAACTGATTCAATGGGGAAACCCAGTAACTGATTCAGTGGGGAAACCCAGTAACTGATTCAGTGGGGAAACCCAATAACTCATTCAGTGGGGAAACCCAGTAACTCATTCAGTGGGGAACCCAGTAACGCATTCAGTGGGGAAACACAGTAACTCATTCACAGGGGAAACCCAGTAACTCATTCACAGGGGAAATTCAGTGGGGAAACCCAGTAACTCATTCAGTGGTGGGCCACAATTGCACAAGAATAATGAAGCTATGACAAATAAGAGCTGAGTATCTAAGGCAGATAAGAGTTAAAAACCTTGGCACAATATGTTGACTATAAAAACAAGGGCACATGCTGACTGATGAAGTTACTGTATGCAGTTAACAATGACTTTCTCAATCAGTGACTTCTGACAGACCCACTAACAACAGTTAATAACTTTCTCACACAGTGACTTCTGACAGACTCATTAACAAAAGTTATCAATAACTTTTTTTTTTTTTTGCATATCCTATTTACAGGACATTGCAGTCAACACCAGCATTTTTCAGCTGCTGTTGATGTCTTGGCAATTTTACGTTCAGCAGTTTGCCACTGCTTTCTGGATGACCGGCTCACATACCTTTCTGTAAGAAACCAACATGATGCGATCCGCTGCCAAATCTCATGCAACTGTGTTTCATATATGGGTATACGAGATTACAAACAGCGTCTTTAACTCCCCTTCACCAGGGAGACCGGCTAACAATAACTAAGTAGCTGTTTTTCATTCAGTAACTTCTCTAGAACCTTTATCAGCAAGAAAGAACAGCTTTCTCACTCACTGACTTCTTCAGACCTATTAACAAGTTAGCAATAGTTTTCTCCCTCAATAACTTCTCACAGATCCATCAACAGCAGTTAACAAAAGCTTTCTCAGTGACTTCTCATACACCCATTAACAACAGTTGACAATAAGATTCTCAGTGACTTCTCACACACCCGTTAACAATAGCTTTCTCAGTGACTTCTCATACACCCAGTGACTTCTCATACACCCATTAACAAGTTAACAACAGCTTTCTTAGTGACTTCTCATACACCCATTAACATCAGCTTTCTCACTCAGTGATTTCTCCAGACCCGCTGAGTCGCTGTACTTGGGACATTCACATACATGCTCCATCATCTTCAACAGCCAGTGAAGAGTCCCAATACTAATTGTAGCTATTTGATTATGTGTCCGTCTGGTATTTCCTCAGAGTCCGGAGTGTAACTCCCTGCAGCACCGTTCTCTTCTAAAGGCTGTGATGATATATTTATTCTTCTGCACTATACACTTGATCCCAAAGGGCCCGGCCTGCCTTACACACCAATACCCCATGAAGCGGTGCAGACCCAGTCAGTATGTCTGCCTGCTCGATGAAGCTGATGTTGTATATATCAATATTCATTGCCTAATTGGTTAAACTTCCCCTGCCTATCTTACTAAGTAGTCTCCCACATAATGCTAATTTCTCTACTCCACCTCTTCTGTTGAATAAGTTTCATTGGCTACAAATAATTAACTGTCTTATTGTTCCCTTCACCGTAAACTGCCTAACAGGAATGTATTTGTCTTTTCCTTTATTCATTTTCAAGTAATGTCTGTCTCTCTTATAAAGTTGCCAGTCTTCTCAGGATTCTGATCACTATATACGAGAGCTGCCCAAAAAGAAACCAGACTTTATAAACAGCATTGCAAGAAACCAAGTCAGCATGTATGTGTCAGGTCAGCATGGTTGAATGGATGCTCATTCTTAAACATCCAGTGTGCTGATGCCGATGTACCAGGTTCAACCCCTACACCGGTCAATTGGACTAAAATGTTGACGTCTCGTCCTTGACTTGGGGACGTAAATTACAAGTACTACAGAAGTTGGAGTGGGTCCACCTGTTGCCATGGGATACTGGTAATTGGGGAAAGCTAATCCACAAGCAAAAATAAATCAGTCCAGTGCACTAGAAGTAGCAGCACGTGTACGGACTACGCTTGAGTTCAAAGCGTGCACACACTAAACAAAACAAACACATATGTGTACCAGGGACATTTACTTTTAGGTAATTAATAGTTGGGGTCACGACCCAACATGACTTGATGTACTTCCAGTACAGTGATTGCATGTGTAGTGCACTTTTGAAAATGTCACCAATGAAAAGTCTTGAAGAACCAATTAGCATGTGAAGTTCTGTTTAAAATTGTAAC
This sequence comes from Cepaea hortensis, assembly GCA_963921405.1. Classification (NCBI taxonomy): domain Eukaryota; kingdom Metazoa; phylum Mollusca; class Gastropoda; order Stylommatophora; family Helicidae; genus Cepaea; species Cepaea hortensis. The sequence goes on along the minus strand of OY992879.1, from coordinate 133,129,319 downwards.
ACTTTTACTTCAACTTTTCAAAAGCTGCAACAACAAAACTTTATTTTCAAAGGGTTAAGAATTGGGCACACAGGCCCGTCTAACATTCTGCCTAACATGCTGCTCCAGCACTATGCACATGTGAAATAAACCAACATTTATAGAGCAAGCTATGCAGCATTTTGTACAGCCAGTAAAGTGTCCTGAAGGAGGAACACATTTTGTTAATCTGGATGAACGAAGTAGTAGTTGGTCAGTCTTTTCTTCTGTTGACGGACGATGAACACAGGCTTCAAACCCTGGTCGACCACGCTGATAACATTATCAGCATACTCCTCTATCAACTTCATTAACATGCCTACCATGAAGAAAGATATACTTGACAATTAAACTCCTAGCGGTGTGGAACTAATGAGGAACTGCAGGCAACTTTTGAATTTGTCTGAGAACTTGTTTGACAGTATAAATTTTGTCATGTGATCACAAGAAGAGAGACAACCCTGCAAGACAAAGCAGTCTACTACCACCATGGCTTCATTGCTGATATTTGCTCAGGGAATCTTTTTGCTAGCTGAGGTTTACAAACCACTTGCCCAGGCAGTCACCACTCAATATAAGATGATCTGTCTGTTCCCCATTAGAGCACACCAAGACATTCTATCCTTTTCTACCTTCTGCAGCTCCCTTCATGTCTTTCCAATAAACCTCTTTCTCTTTTCCAGGAATTTTAGGTGTCTATTTTTTTTTTCCTATGAGCTCCAGAGAAAGGATTTCCAGTTATAACATTATCAGGTTTATTCAATGTCTGTCCTATTCAATGCTCTCCATGGCGAAGGGGTTATGGACACAATTCGTAATCCCGTATACCCGGGTTCGAAACACAGCAGTACTGGTTTTTTCGAAAAAGGTATAGGTGCCAATCATTTAGAAAGCAATGGCAAACTACTGAATATAAAACTTGCCCAGGAATCACGAACAGCCAAAATGCTGGGGTTGACTGCTACATCCTGTGAAGGACATGCAACTAAATTCTTTAAAGAATGAATTGTGGCCTAGGGATTAGTGAAACAGTTTCACAATTCCCCAACATACCAAATTGAGGGTTTAAAGTCCACTGCATTGATTTTGATGGTATCAGGTGTCAGTCATCCATTTTTTTTTAAAAAGCTGTAAAAAAAGGCATAATAACTACAACCCATGGGGGTAAATGTTCATCCATGTGTTGTATACCCCAATGTGATCACTTAGTCATTTCCACCAGCACGCACCATCTAGCATCTCACACTGTCTGACCTATCTGCAGTTATTTTCTCCTTTGTCTTTATTCCATTCCTGATCTTTTCCCTCTATCAGCGGCGACTTGTTCCGAATGGTGCAATATCAATGCCTGTATCACCATGCCTCGTTTACACACATCTTTGTACCATAGTAGAGGCCAACCAGAGATCTTTTACCCATCTGTAATTCATCAAAAAGATGTCCTGTTATAGACTTTGGTAAACTTTGGTAGACTGGTAGACTCTGGTAGGCTGTGGTAGGCTATGGCAGACTCTGGTAAATAAATCTTTTCCTCACCTCTTGATTCGCTAGAATTGATCTAATTCTCTACTTAAGCTTGACTGGAGTGACTCTGCAATACCACTTTAATGCATGAATGTTTGTAGCCGAGTACTACGCCATCTAGTTTTCTTTAACAATTTTAAAAAGACAATGGTAACTCCACAGTAGATACTACTTTTAGGATGTGAAGCGTTTGGCATTCACATATTCTAGTGTTTGCTTACCTCAAATAAAATATCTTTTATTATCAAGAATTAGTACTTGTCTTTTGTTGTGAGAAGTCATGGAGTATAGTAGTCACTGTACTCACCTTTCAGCACAGTGCTTTGGGATTAAAACCCCATAGTGACAGGGTGGATTAAAACCCCATAGTGACAGGGTGGAAGTTGTTTCTCCACCAATACAGATCTATGGTGATGTATACTCATAACTTTGGCACTGGACATTACTCAGGTTAACTCAAGGCAGCCCTTGTAGTACTAAACACATTAACACTGTGACCCCAATATGTCTGAATGGCGTAAATCAACCTACTTTGTTTTTCTTAATTACTGTCAGATGATTACTACAGAAGAAATTTGAGGTTTTTGAGCTTTAATGAACATTCTGAGAATACCAAGGAGCAAGAAGAAGAAAAATACTGACATTGCAAGATGTGAACATCAAAGACAACTGGCCCATAAGCAGTATCATGTCTCGGAAACAACTACTTCAGCCATATTAAATGTCAGTGGCTTGGGAAAACAGGATGGGAGACATGGTTCTAGGAAAAAGAGGCGGGGTCAACCAACATGAAAATGGACACAGACCATTGAAGACATCTTGGTCAAGAGTGTGCATGAGGCAGGAGATATGGCATGAGATGTTTCGGTGGGCCGTGATAAATGTGATGTTTCACACCTGCTGTATGATGATGATGACTTTCAGATGGAAGACCACTCTGCCACATTTTGTCAGCAGACCTTTAACTTGATGAAACTGGGATGTTTCATTCCTATTTACATCAACTAACAAACTGCACTTATGGTCTGACTAACAAAGCCTGAAAACGAATCCAGTCCTCCAGTTGCAAGGCTGACAACTTGACCACTTCGCTACAGAGACCCTCAAAAACCTTCCAAGCAGCTAATAAGCACCAGAGGGGTTACAAAATCCAACCTATCAAACAATTCTTCAGAACTGGAAAGAAGAAAATTAGCAAGCAAAGATGGAAGGACGCTGTAATTCTAGAGTATGGAAAAGACATAAAATTAACTACAAGAGACAGCAAAAGATAGGAAGGTTCAGCATAAGATTTCGAAGGTTCCATGAGGAGAGGGAGATGAGTGGGTTAAATGACAGGAGAAGGGAAAGATAAAGAAAAGAAGTAAAAACATAAACTGTTCTTTCACTTGTTTTTAAGTATGAGAAGCTTGTTCGCTTGGGTCAGCTGTGTAATAACTCATTGAGAGACGACGAATCAGCAATGTCAAAGTAATGGGAGTTAAATGTTTGATCTATATGGACAGAATCTTGTTGTCAAAACTTTCTGTTAAGCTTAAGGGAAAGTGGACATTTTCACTCTTGTGTCAAATGTGTTGTTTGAACAGTAGTCAGTTTGTGTAGAATACCCCTGATTGTCTGAACTGTAGTGAGTTTGTGTTTTCTTCTTCTGCATTCGTTCTGAATGTTGTTATAAATGTAATTGCGTTGTGCCTATTTACAGCAGAGCTGCGATATTTGCACCTTTCGGCAGACGCATCTGACTTTTTCAGGCATTTCTTGACCGGATTATCTTCCCAGGAGTTTGTGTTGTATATCCCTGATTGTCTGAACTAAAGGGAGTTTGTGTTGTATATCCCTGATTGTCTGAACTGGGGTGAGTTTGTGTTGTATACCCCTGATTGTCTGAACTATAGGGAGTTTGTGTTGTATATCCCTGATTGTCTGAACTGGGGTGAGTTTGTGTTGTATACCCCTGATTGTCTGAACTGTGGTGAGTTTGTGTAGAATATCCCTGATTGTCTGAACTGTGGTGAGTTTGTGTAGAATATCCCCGATTGCCTGAACTGTGGTGAGTTTGTGTAGAATCGCCTGAACTGTGGTGAGTTTGTGTAGAATATCCCTGATTGCCTGAACTGTGGTGAGTTTGTGTAGAATATCCCTGATTGCCTGAACTGTGGTGAGTTTGTGTAGAATATTCCTGATTGCCTGAACTGTGGTGAGTTTGTGTAGAATATCCCTGATTGCCTGAACTGTGGTGAGTTTGTGTTGTAAATCCCTGATTGCCTGAACTGTGGTGAGTTTGTGTAGAATATCCCTGAACGTCTGAACTGTGGTGAGTTTGTGTAGAATATCCCTGATTGTCTGAACTATAGGGAGTTTGTGTTGTATATTGCTGATTGTCTAAACTATAGGGAGTTTGTGTTGTATATCCCTGAACTGTAATGAATTTGTGTAGAATATCCCTGATTATCTGAACTGTAATGAGTTTTTGTAGAATATCCCTGATTATCTGAACTTTAGTGAGTATTCATGAGATGGTACTCGTGTGTACATGGAGATGGTACTTGGGTACACATGGAGATGGTACTTGCGTACACATTGCGATGGTACTTGAGGTACTCATGGAGACATTTGGGTACTCATAGAGATGGTACTTGGGGTACTCATGGAGACATTTGGGTACTAATAGAGATGGTACTTGGGGTACTCATGGAGGCATGGGTACTCATAGAGATGGTACTTGGGGTACTCATGGAGGCATGGGTACTCATGGAGACACTTGGGTACTCAGAGACGGTACTTGGGGTACTCATGGAGACATTTGGGTACTCATGGAGGCATGGGTACTCATGGAGACACTTGGGTACTCATGGAGACACTTGGGTACTCATGGAGACACTTGGGTACTCATGGAGGCGGTACTTGGGGTACTCATGAAGATGGACTTAGGTACCAGATCAGTAGGAAATAGACTACACCCGCCTCACCCTGATAGATGCAAGACCTATTCATGGCTCAGAAGGTGTGATACCCAACACAGTGAAATCTTCGAGACCTTCCAACCAGCTAATCATCCATCTGATTCTTCATCGTAACATGAAGATCAACATATCCCAGACCAAAACAACAAAGATATGTAGATGACCAAGCCATACACATCGCAGTAAAACTCCCAGAGTTCACTAGCCTTTGCACAGAACATTAGATATTTGACAAAGAAATAGAAACAAGATGTCAAAAGGCAAACGATGACCTACGAACTCCAACAACCATATATTGGTGGTGAAATTAAGTGACAAGTGATAATTAGGACACTGCTACCACCACCACCACTGCCAAACATGATGACGTCTAAGTCACAAAGTTTTTTATATAAAATCTATATTCCCTCCTGCCAAGAGGTGTGAATGGGTGAAGTGCTAAGGGCTTCAAGTATATTTGATTATAGTTTAATGACATGAAGTGACAAGTTCTTTGCCACCAGAGACCTATTTTATTACTTGGTGTAACAAAAACATTTCTTCAACATGGTTTTGAACCTATCTAGGTTAATCGACTTGACCTAAGAGACTGAGGAATATGTATGATGGCCAGCCATGATCGTCTATGCTTACAGTCACATCACATGATGATTATGATCCACTTGAAATAGCAATGAAGTCCCTTCAGCTATTTGGCCATTCAAACTTTAAAAAAAGAAAATACAGGAAGAGCAATTTAACAACAAATCACAATGCAGAATACACAGTGTAGCAAAGACAAAACAGATGGAAGTATTTACAGGTACAAGAAAAGATTACTTCACTGACAGATTGTTATAAAAACAAAATATAATTTATTTACAAACATTAATGAGCCCATTATCTGCCAGCATAATACAGCAAACATAATGAACAATAAAAATTTACTTTGTTTTTAAAAATCTGCAAAATTTCCCTTAAAATATAGAACAGTCATCCATACACTTACCACAGTTTAAGAACCACTGTACTGAGTTACAACAGAGTCATCCTTACACTTGCCACAAATTGAGAACCATTCTAATAAGTCACAATGAAGCCAGTTAATGGACAGGAAAGAAGAATATTGCAACTTATAAAAACAACATTAAACAAGTATATATGTTTACAGGAAACCCCATACTAGAGAAAGAATGACATCTGCTATTTGATACACAGCACCTGTTTGAGTTACAACACAACACACCAAACTTAGAAATAATTATATCAAAATAACTGAAAAAGGCGTATATGTTAACAGTAAAATTACAATAAAATAGAAATGATGCTCTCCTTTCTTTTCACTGCTTTCATACTTCTACTTTTTCTTTGCTTTCTTGTGTTCTCACGGCTTGTCTGTCTGCCTTGCAGTTGATTATTAAAGACTGGTTAATGTTTCAATACATTATACACAGATTCAGTCACAAGAAAATAAATAACTGCTGCAAGCTGTGCTAAATCATGACCTGACTATCCTAGTATGTGCTGTGCTAAATCATGACCTGACTATCCTAGTACGTGCTGTGCTAAATCATGACCTTACTATCCTAGTACGTGCTGTAATAAATCATGTCCTGACTATCCTAGTGTGTGATGTACGAAATCATGACCTGATTATCTTAGTATGTGATGTACTATATAATGACCTGACTATTCTAGTATGTGATGTGCTAAATCATGACCTGACTATTCTAGTACGTGCTGTGCTAAATCATGACCTGACTATCCTAGTACGTGCTGTGCTAAATCATGACCTGACTATCCTAGTACGTGCTGTGCTAAATCATGACCTGACTATCCTAGTACGTGCTGTGCTAAATCATGACCTGACTATCCTAGTACGTGCTGTGCTAAATCATTACCTTATTATCCTAGTACGTGCTGTGCTAAATCATGACCTGACTATCCTAGTATGTGCTGTGCTAATTCATGACCTGACTATCCTAGTATGTGCTGTCCTAAATCATGACCTGACTACCCTATATGTTATGACCTAGGCGCCAATCCATTGGACTAAAGAGTTAAAACTCAAATCTACTAGAAGATTCAGAAACACACCAGTGGAAGCAGAGATATTTTTTACCTATCTACGCGCCTCCCTCCTTCCCATTTGAGAGAGAGAGAGAGGGGGGGGGGGGGGGAAAGGGGGTGGAAGAGAGAATATGTGTGTGTTTGTGTGTATATACTTATATAACTGAACATATATTTTCCATGAGACATAGCTGTTAATTGTTAATTTTATTACGACCATGTATACACCAGTCTACCTATTTACTATTATTTTCAGAACTAACACTTTCCTGTCTTTGTTTTCATACATTACACTTATTTTCCCAGCATCTGCTCTGACATTTTTTTCTACTAGCCTGCTACTGCTTTTGCACCTAACACCTGTCTCCATAAAAATTGTTGCTCTCTGGCAAATACTGCCCCTGCAGTAGCCAGTACCCTTCCTTGTTGACTTTTCATCCCAAACAATTCCTAGAAAATTCTGAAAACTGCCTGGTAGCCATTTTTATGAAGCTGGCTGACCCACAGAACTGTACTGGTCAGAAACAAATCATCTTGTTTCTGCTGGACCATTGCCTCAGCCGGCATATGCACTAACGATATCTCCCTACTGTTAATGAATCATGCCACTGTCTTGTAACCTGTCAATATTGTTGTGAAGGATATCAAGGGTGTTAAGCATGTGACATCATTGTGAAGATTAACACGGTAACGTCATGACGGTTTAAAGATGACCACCACACTTTTGCCATGCACCAAAAATGAGCAGCGTTCTGTTATGTTTTTGTTATCACTGAAGGAGTGAAACCTATAGAAATTCATCAATGAATAAAGGTCCAGTATGGTGATGCATGCCTGTCAGTCCAGCAAGTGTATGAGTGGAGTAGGAAGTTTCAAAACTTTTCGGCCAGATGAAGAGGTGTCACAGGTGGTGCATGAGTTACGTGACCAAGAGAATTTTTTCTACAGGAATCCAAGCACTTTATCGGCACTGAAGGACTTGAAATAAGCGCTGTGGTGGCTACATTAAAAAAAATATACATTTGTTCTTTATTTTTTCAGAACATATTCACACCAAAAGAAAAAAAAACATTTAAGGTTTTCATTAGAGGCCCTCCTCACACTTAATGTCTTCTGTTATTTTCAAAACTACCACTTACATTCCTGTCTTCCGCCGTTTTCATACACGACACTTCTACTTAAACTTCAACTTTGTTATATCTGCCTTCTATTGCCTAATTTTGTCCCACAAACCTTCTGTTGTCTACAAACCTAATATGTCTTCCTGCCTTTGGTTTCCAGTGTTTTTTTGTTTTTTTTTCTGTGGCAGAAATCTGTTAGAACTGAAATATTAAAATGTGCATGTCCCTGTTTCTGCCAACTGCAAGATTTCCTAATCACATACCGGTCACATTCTCTCACTCAATTGCAACATCTAAATGCCGAATAATATATTCTCATATGCAATTGGTCCGTATACATAAGACAATGAATATATATATGGTAATGTTTATCGCTGACTATATTATAACAGAAAAACTATTATTTGTAATATAGAGCATTTGCATCATAGTATTATTTATATGGAAGGATAAAAAGTGGAAAGACCTGAAGCTAACAGCAAATAGTATACTGACATGCTCAAACATAAAACAGAACAAAAAAGAATTCAAGAATATAAATAATAAGCAAGTCATACGATGACAAATGCATACAGTTTTATGGAATCTTGTACTTATAACTGTACAATCTCATACAGAATACATTAAGAAGAATAAAATATCAATATTTCACTGTGTTCTTGCAATAATAGATCAGGAATACACATGATTTTGTTTACCAAATCAAAGTTCAGTTAAATACCTTTTTCTCCTCTTATTACTCATCATAAAAATTACTGAACTATATTTGTCTGTTTCTATTACCATTACACCATATTACAGAATAATCATCTAATTTTATTTTGATTCTCTTGCAAACATGCTAAAGTATAGCCAGCATTGTTTCTTTAAAAAATATGTAATGTTTGTTTTATATACTAGATTATACACCAGACATATTTTACAAATATATGTTCTATTCTTATTTTGTTATGCCTCATACGAGCCCAACATTAACAGATAAATAAATACACTAGCAAACTAAATACCACACCCTAAAACTTGGTCAGCAGCATGTCCTTTATCCAGAATACATTGCAGTGATCATACTAAAAAATTGTATAGCATTTCATACACTTTGTACTTGCATGAACAAACATGTCAGTCTTCATACTAGGCTGAAGTAGATATGTTCATGGCTAACAGAAATGTATAATACGTATATCAGGAATGAATAATTATAAGTTATATTTGCTAAAAGAATGAGTTCATAGCTTAACTCAGTTCTGGTCAAATTTCTTGTGTAACGATATAATTAATGATAACAGGTTATGTTGCACTCTAGCAAAAATGTGTTTCTACCTCTTTCTGTCCCAAACTATTATATTAACAGATTCTGTCCTGGTTTCTGGACAAGTGTTACTTAACCTCACTCTGTCCCAAATGATTTTTAAAACTAAAACTTGGCAAGTCTGTAAAAACAAAAAGACATGATCATCAGTTTAAAATGACCATGGTAATCAGTTTAATTTCTGCAAAAATGTGTGTGTTCTATATTTCAGATTGAAGGATTCATCGTTTGTTTTACGCTGAGTGACTTCTGCAGTATGCATCTGACAAGATATGTCAGGAAATAAATTGTAAAACCTACTGTTTGTGTCTTCATTATTATAAACAACCCTTTACTTTTAAAAGTGCTTGGGGTAAAGAAAAGTTTAGACATGTAGTGTTTTCCATAACACACAAACTTATCATGAGGTGTTTGGTACAGAAAGAGTTAAATAATTAATAAAACTACGCAAAATAAAAAGGTGCGCATCCTAAGCAGCAGTTTACTTGGCTTAATAACAGCACAGTTCATCTGAACATCTTTGAAATCAGGATGACCACTTAAATACTTCAAGCAACACTAATTATTTTAATTGACCACTTTAAATATAATATCCAAGCATTCATAATAAAAGCATGTTTGCCAGTGAAGTTGATAGGGAGCTTGTGCTAATAATGTCATGAGCAGGGTCAGATGCCAGCGCTCATCATCTCGCTAAGTGAGGGAAAGACTGGCCATCTATTTCTCCTGGCCATCTATTTCTCCATGTAGTCAGGCCTACAATATGTGACGGCCCTGTCACATCATAGACCCATAAAACGAAACTGCTTTAGGATAAAATGTAAGAGACACTGGCTCACACACAAATCGTAAAATTGTTCCCCCTAGTATTTTAAATATTCTTGACGTGCCAAGGATTTTCAACATTCAACTTGTAAAAGGTTCATGGCAACTGAACCAACATGCAACGGACAGGTAGAAAAAGTAGGCAAGGAGCCGCTAAAACAAGTCATGGCACAAAGGAACTTTATTACAAATATCAAAGCAAAACAGCCCATCTTCACGCAGCATTTAATATAGACAAGAGAATCAGTTTTTGGTATAAACAACTGACACATTTCATGGGTAAAGCGACAGAGAAAGACAGAATAAATAATATACAGCTGATATTACAACATGAATGAGTATCAAAAAAGAGTTAAAAACAAAACAGGAGACTCAAGACATAAAAATGGAATAGGGCCAACAATAGTCTATTTTTAAAAAGTCAACGACCCTTTTACACGCCTTGAGGAGTATTGGACATTTGGTGCTGGCCCCATTTTTTCATAGACCAAATAGTACAAATGGGTGATGTGGTCGTCGTCATAGTGGCCACCGTTACTTCCCAGGCCATGATCTTAGGCCATAAAGAATTATTTCTCTCGGTCTGCCTCTGCTTCTTTTACCAATTATCTTTTCAATCATCAAGATGTTCTTCAATGTCCCTCTTCTCATTACATGACAAAAAAACGTTTGTCTCTTTCTTATAGTTGTGTATAATGTTCTATTTCCATTGGTCTCTTCCAGACAATGGTTAGTTACACTGGCCGTCCAAAGTATTTGCAACATTTGTCTCTGAAACCACATCTCCACTGCCACCAAGCCTTTCCTAATCTGTCTGTTCACATTCTAAGATTTACTAACAAACAGTAGAACAGGCACAATACAACATTTCACTACTCTCTGACATTCAATAAACAGGATTTATTACATAAGATACTTTTCATCTTCTGAATTGCAGCTTTTGCTTGACCTTCTCTCCTCTATGAGACTGAAATAAGCCATGCTGACACACCATACAATCTTTAGCACATCCTCAAAAATCCCTTGAAGGGGTCTGGGAACACCCTAGTTGTCTCCAGACTTCACTCAGAAATCTAAAACATTGTTACACATCTCTAAAGCATCACAACGTATATTTACACCCATCATTTAAAACTTGTGTATGGATGAAGTGAAGGCGGTCCCAGTAGATTTCAGCCATATAAAAATCTCCTGTCTATGCACCACGATATATCAATTCTTCTATGAAAGATTAGCACACGCTGAGTATATAAAAAGCATTAACAGAAGCATGTTATTGCCATAGCACTGCTTTCTTCTGTCTCCACAACTGGGCACAACTGGCCTAGAGCCACAAACAAATAAGTCAGCTAACCATGTATTTGTGCCAGTAACTCTTAAAGAATAGGTCATAAACTCTTAAAGAAAAGAAGGTTATACTTTAAAGCTGATATATCCAAGCATTTATGATGAACCAGCTAATACCTTTTCCATATTTATGTCATTTTGTCTTGAGTATAATTGTTTAAATATTTAACATTTAATTTTCTGTTTTTTAAAAAGAAGAGTCCGTGGCCAAGTGGTTTGGGTACGATGTGCTCAATCAGGAGACTCAAGTATAATCCTTGGTAAAGCAAGTAAATTTATAGACAAAATGAAATAAGAATCTTAGCATGTACACTATGTGACTGCTCTAGAACAAGCGATCTTCCATCCTCAATCCTTCCAACCTAGGCTTTCAAGTCTGTCTATCCACAGATCTCGGTCCTTGGTGTTCAGGATCAACTCCACTGATGACTTTCCACCACATCAATGTCTTAGACAAGCATCATTCCTCTTGGTCTGCCGCTGCTGATGTCTCCAGACGTCATGATGTTCTCCAATGCCTCTCTTCTCATTTATCACCAAAGAACACGGTTTTAATAGATAATTCTGAAAATTATCTGATGCCCATTTTATGAGACTAGGTCAAACCCAGAGCCGTACTGATCAGGACAAAGAAATCAACAAATCCTGTCACTACTGAGAATTGAACCTAGATGATGCATGTCATATATCAATCCTTAGTCACTGTTCTAGTAATTTTTATATAAGAACTCTTTAGTGTGGTTTTTTTTGTATGTATTGTCTCATAAAATAATGCCCACTTAATGACTAAACCATCGTGAAAGATTTGTATTCTCCTGCCACTGTAAAACATATCCCCAAACTCTGAACCTGATTTTTGCGTTTTCAAGCAAAGAAAATGTAAAATTTAAGGTGAAGGATTCACTCCCACATCTTAAGGCATAATGAATACCTGGTGCTGGCTCGATATTTATATCAACCAATCAGCATTTGATGCGGTCAATATCACGAATACCATCTTCACTTCTCAGAACAATTTCCTGGCGCCCATTTTAGGCTGGGTCGACGTGAGAGCCCAGGTCGAATTTATTGTTTTAAAATCTCCTCGTTGGGGATTTCAATGCATGACCACTGGGGTGGCAGACAAGTATGCTAACTACTGAATTACCGCAGCTCCCCAAGGAAAAGCATCAACAGAATAAAAGCAGTGTTAGAGCAACAACAGGTCTAGTATCATATACATAGCACACAAGAATGCTCACTAAAACAATCAGCAATCAAGCAAAATCACAGTCATTCCCACTCAATCTTGCTTCTATCAATCACAAAGCTTTTAACTCTTCTAACAGTTTATCGGACTCATGCGCATCATCAATGTTTCCCATGTTTTTAGCATTCTCCTGTTCGACTGTCCTCGAATCGTTAAAATCTATTTCTTTTACAGCAGTACCTTCCAGTAGATTCTGACGAGAACGGGACCTGGCTAGCTGGGCTCTCCTTTCGGCTGTAGAGAGAAAAATATTTTAAAATGCATTATAATTTGCTTTTACACTACCGATGACACTCATCAGTTAGAATAAATAAAACTTTACAGTATAACAAAGTATGACTGCATAAACACTGACAACTCTCAATTTGGCATCTTATTGTCATAGTTCATATTATATATTGTCAGTGTGTGTGTATAAGAGTTAATGTATTGTCAACACATGCCTATGAGTTAACGTGACTAGTTACTGGATCTGAAACAAGCGATGACCAACATGAATGCAAACCAGTGTAATTCACATGGAATTCATGGCCAGCAGGAAAAAGTCAATGCTTTCATGTGTTTAACCAGTTTTCCTGAACGCAAGAGGCATGGTGTAAAATCTCAGCAGAGGACTGAATTAATGCATTCAGTATTTTACTTGCATAAGGATTAGGACATGTGACTATTAGGTGTGAGTGTGTTTTTGACAAGTTATTTCTATAGTGATGAAGAGAAAGTGAGATAGAAAGAGCTCTTGTATCATTGGTGGTGGACAAGATCCTTTTACTGATCTGTTACCGTGGCCATCATTATCCAGAGCCGACCCGCCTCCTATGACAACTCATTATCAAGAGTCGACCGCCTTCTGCGATGACCTACATCAACTGACAGAAAGACAAATGGAGCTTAATTAGCAGCCATCAGCAGCGTGCATTGTGTATAGCAATTTTGTAGCCAGAGCCCCAAAGATGGCCAGGAGCTGGTTTGGCTGCATTGGAAGGGACATCACAGCCTCGGATACTCTAAAGCTTTACATATGTGGTCCAGGCCAAGAGCATTGTGGGACACTTCTATGGCTAGTGGGTCAAATGTAGTATTAACATATGTCACAGCCAGACGCTGTCCAACATTGTTATTTTCACCGCAGACCTGTACCTCCTCGACGAGCGGTAAACACAAAAACTATTATGTTTTATTTGCTAATAATTTGATTAACTAAAATCAACATCATTGCTTTCTGGACACACATGTACATACTCTGCCTCTCACAACAGATGTCAGAGTATATGGATACTGATTGTTCCCATAATGCACTGATTAGGAATGCTACTATGTTGTCCTCATCTGTATCTTAGTTTGGTGAATCCATCAACCTCTGTGTCAGCCTATATCAACCTGTCACACGTATCTCATTAACTGTCCTCTGTCCTTCCTCAGTAAAGTACAAGTCACTTGTCCATACCTTGAGACATACAGAGTATATGATACTAACCCCATTTCTACAGACCCATCAGGACTCAATGTTATCACATTGGCCACTTTTACTTCCAATGACACTTCCTGGTACTCTCCGATTCAACCTGGGAACCCAGGTCAAATTTTACGTAAAAATCCGCCTCCAATGGGAATTCTAAAACTTGACCACCAGGCCAGAACGCTAGACATTGACTCCCTGCACACAGCCAAATTAATGTGGACCCTCACAGGGCTTGAGCAGAAAATCTGCCTGAGATCATGGAAAGATGATATGTATAGATAAAACGGCTATACCTAAAACAGTCAATAAGATAATCACTAGGCATGACATCATCAGAAGCATTTAAGTTCAAACGAATATGAGAACAATAGACTACTGTAACGAGATGTATTTTTTGTGTTTTGTTTGTGTGTGTTTGTGAGAGCCTAAAGGTGATAGGAGGGAATATTTCTTAATTGACAAGTTTAAATGTGACTGTATTTTAGCATTGTACTATACAAAGTATGTTCAAAAAGTATCGGCAGGGAAATGTGATTATTCACTGGATGTCTGAAACCTTAATCCCCTTTCAAAGTACTCTTCTGGAGACTGCACAAATTTTGCCCTGTGGTTCTGTCACTGTCGTAAGCCATTGTGCCCTGCATAATATCTTCCTGTGACTTAAATCAGGTTGCTTTCAGCAGCACTTTCAGCTGGCCAAACATTGCAAGAAGCCATGTCAGGAGAGCAGGGAGCCCGACTAACCAGGAGGATATTGTGCTTGGTCATTCGTGACAATGCACCTGCCCACTATTAGAATCTGATGGCAGGACAGCTGTGAGAAGTGCGTACAATCCCAAGTAGAGTACTGTAAGAAGTGCATGCAGTCCCAAGTAGAGTACTGTAAGAAGTGTGTACAGTCCCAAGTAGAGTACTATAAGAAGTGTGTACAGTCCCAAGTAGAGTACTGTAAGAAGTGTGTACAGTCCCAAGTAGAGTACTGTAAGAAGTGTGTACAGTCCCAAGTAGAGTACTATAAGAAGTGTATACAGTCTCAAGTTGAGTACTGTAGGAAGTGAGCACAGTCCCAAGTAGAGTACTGTAAGAAGTGAGCACAGTTCCAAGTAGAGTACTGTAAGAAGTGTGTACAGTCCCAAGAAGAGTACTGTAAGAAGTGTGTACAGTCCCAAGAAGAGTATTGTAAGAAGTGTGTACAGATCCAAGAAGAGTACTGTAAGAAGTGCATACAGTCTCAAGTAGAGTACTGTAAGAAGTGTGTACAGTCTCAAGTAGAGTACTGTAAGAAGTGCGTACAGTCCCAAGTAGAGCACTGTAAGAAGTGAGTACAGTTCCAAGTAGAGTACTAGTAAGGGGATTAGGTTTCAGACCAACTGAGTAAGTGTATTTTCTCAGCAAAAAATCTGATACTTTTTTTCAACAGACCTCATACATTTATTATCTTACTCATAATTGTTCTGTGTTCTTGATTGCTCTCATAAATATCTTCTTGTTTATTTCACTTCTACATTAGAGTGTGGAGTTAAGTTCACACCTTCCACCCTGATCTATCGACTTATTAAGCATAAACACAAGTGCTGTTCTAGTTTATCAGAGCCGGATCACCTAAAATATCTACATGCAATAAGGGTAATAATTGTAACATGGGTGTATAATCAAGGTGCAGCATACAAAATAAATAACTTGAAGGTTCATGCAAAAATAAATACAATATGCAGTATAATAATTCTCAGGTGCATTCCATAATGACATCCACACACAGATGAACAATAGTAAGGCCACATGTAGGCCGTGAACAGAAAGCAAAAAATGAACCAAAAATAAAAATAGCACAGAGAAGAATCATTTGAGCCAGCCAAACAAAATAAATAAAAATTATGATTGACTAAGTACAACAAACAACCTGATAATTAGAAGCTGTGGGGAATTCTCTAAATTAGAAGTTTCTACATGGTGCTGCTATAAAGAATGATAAACCCGAAAATTTAATGACAATTAGTAAAATTGATAGGGAAAACATGAAAATAAAAAATAAAGCACAATGGCATCACTGGGAAAAGACTTGATCCCAGACGCTGTTGATCAAATGAGATGAGAAGCGGACGTGGCCAATGGGGTTAATGTGCTCGCACAAACTTTTTCTGGTGACCAAGGTAGGGGGTTTGTTCAGCACGTATGTCAGTTGGACTTAGATGTAGGTTTCTGGTCCTTGACTTTGGGATGTAAATTACAAGTACCTGAGAAGTCAGAGTGGGTTCGCCTGATGGTGGGGAACACTGGTAATAGGGAAAGCTAATCCACGTGCAACAATCAGTCAGGTGCACTTCCTAGTAGTAGCAAGTAATAGTAGTGGACTACGATCAAGTTCAAAGCGAGCTCACAAAAAGAAATGAACCATAATCACTAACACTTTTTGGCATGGCACATACTGAGATAGTGATGAAATAGTGTGGTAAAAGAGTAGCAGATGAGCCAGGAAACTACAAAAGTAATAAAGAATGTAGAGACACCACTTAATCATCTTGTACACATTTTGTGAGTGAATGATGTTGCTATGTAAACACTCCACTCAATGATCTTGTAACATTTTGTGAGTGAATGTTTCTATGTAGAGACTCCACTCAATGATCTTGTAACATTTTGTGAGTGAATGATGTTTCTATGTAGAGACTCCACTCAATGATCTTGTACACATTTTGTGAGTGAATGATGTTTCTATGTAGAGACTCCACTCAATGATCTTGTACACATTTTGTGAGTGAATGATGTTTCTATGTAGAGACTCCACTCAATGATCTTGTACACATTTTGTGAGTGAATGATGTTTCTATGTAGAGACTCCACTCAATGATCTTGTACACATTTGAGTGAATGATGTTTCTATGTAGAGACTCCACTCAATGATCTTGTAACATTTTGTGAGTGAATGATGTTTCTATGTAGAGACTCCACTCAATGATCTTGTAACATTTTGTGAGTGAATGATGTTTCTATGTAGAGACTCCACTCAATGATCTTGTACACATTTTGTGAGTGAATGATGTTTCTATGTAGAGACTCCACTCAATGATCTTGTACACATTTTGTGAGTGAATGATGTTTCTATGTAGCAGCACTAGCACTGACGTGCCCAGTATCAACTACTATATTGCTGAATATCTCTTCTCACTTCCTCGTGGAACATCCTGGAAACTGATATAAATGTCGTTCTAGGTGTTACAAAGTGGGCATGTTGGTGTAATGGTTATGATATTAAGCTGACAAGGCATAAGAGCTTGGTATATGACACCATGACCTCAAGTCTGAGAATTGAGGCGGAGCCGGTAACTGCAGCTTTCCACTGGTTGGAGAACAAACTGTATATGCATGTTGTGATTGTGACGGATTGGTATGCATCAATTCAGAAGTTGCGGGTTATGAGCACTCACTGGATCTTTTCTCTTTTCTCTTTCCAGACACTCTGGTATGGTTGGAAATTAACAGGCAGAGAAATTGGCTGGGACTGCACCACTGAGGGGTGATTTGATGCACGATAAGGCAGATGTGGTGAAGGCCCTCTGGAAGCACATGAATAATGCAGAAAAACAAATAGACTATCATGGTATAGAGAGAATGCGGCATCAGTGAGTGGTCAGAGGATCTGGTAGAGAGGCATCACTCAGAGGTACAGCAAGGTGGACATATAATCAGATTGCAACGGGCACCATTAGTATTGGAACTGTGCGCTGGCTGATGAAGATGAGAACTGAGCGCTTATGGGAATGAACCAAGTGCAAAGATGTCAGTTCTCGACTCAACTTAACTGGCATCCATGCAGTCAGACGGGGGATCAATGTCAGCTGCTGCCATTCACAGTGGGAGAAAAAGACTGGCCATGTATTCCTTCATGCACTCAGATATTAATGTGATGGTTCTAGCACTTCACACACCCACAGCAGATTCTTGCTGCGGGACTTCTTTTGTTTTGTTTGTTACACACAAGAAAATTATCCAGCAAATGTTTGTGATTAGCAATATCAACTTAATCAGTATACATGCTTTTTTAAAATGATATAAAATGGTTTATACAGTTTGTTATGTTTGCAAACTGTCACATACACATTCAATAAATAAGGGGTAAAAGAGATAAAAGAAATAGAAACTGCATAAATAAATCCTAGTAAAATAGAACAAAATATACTTCAAAATTAAACAAGTAATCCCCTTGTATATAAGGTTATAAAGAAAAAGGAGTATAGATAACTCCATAGTAGATATTGCCGTAAGACTTGAGGAATTAGTTCTTAATATATATGTATAAGTGAAGGTGACAGGTTTGACTCAATGCTGAATGAGGCCATGTGCGTGCTGTATCGCTGGATATATACAACGGCAGTTGAGAGTATGGTATCAGACTATTCACTGTAACTATATTAGCTGAGGGAGTGGGAAGGGGAGGGGAAGGGGGCGGGGGAGAGAAAAGAGAAAGTAAAACAATGGAGAGTGCAGAACAGAGAGAGAGACAGAGACAAAGAGGGAGAGAAAAGAACTATCACAGAAGAGAGAGAGAGAGAGAGAGAGAGAGAGAGAGAGAGAGAGAGAGAGAGAGAGAGAGAGAGAGAGAGAGAGAGGATAAAGAAACAGGCAGAGAAACAGAAAGAGATATAGAAACAGAGTGAAAGATAGACACACACATGCACAGGCAGAGAGGAGGGAGAGAAAGAAAGGAAGGAAGGAAGGAAGGAAGGAAGGAAGGAAGGAAGGAAGGAAGGAAGGAAGGAAGGAAGGAAGGAAGGAAGGAAGGAAGGAAGGAAGGAAGGAAGGAAGGAAGGAAGGAAGGAAGGAAGGAAGGAAGGAAGGAAGGAAGGAAGGAAGGAAGTGGAGATAAAATGGAGAGACAAAAGAGAGAAAAATACAGCAAGTGAGAGAGACAACCAGAGAGGGGAAAAAAACAGAACACTGATTATGAAATGTTCTGCAATACCTAAGACATTTCTTCTCAAACCTCTACTAACTTCAAACTCAAAAGGCAGGAAACAAACAAAAAATAAAGCTTAGTGCAATGGCAATAAACAAAGAAACTATGGAACCCTTCTTCCAAAATAAGATATCTGAGACAAAGATTACATGTCAACAAAAAACAGCAGCTCTGACTCTTTCTTCATCACCAAATGCCGAAGCTGCCATTGGTAAGCATTGGTTAAAAGAAACAAGAAACACATCAATATACACACTGATAAATAACACAAGTCACAGAGATTTAAAAAAAAAGTATCACAAAATGCACTTAAGCCTGCATCCTATTCCAGGAACTGGTACTCCTAAAGATTTCTGTAGCCAAATACCTTTGACTGGCAGAGTAACAAACAATTATTGCTTGGAAGAGGCTCATATTTTATTGTGCTTGCTTGCCTTGAACTCAAACGTGGCCTCCTGAAGAGGCTAATGACAGCTGAACATGATATACTACTGTCAGAAAGAGACAGTGCTCTTTGGTCATGTAATAAGAGGTGAGGCTTGGGGTGCGTTGTGACAACTGGAAAGATAATCAGTAAAAGAGGCGGAGGCAGGCCAAGGGAAATTATGCTTGAATGTCTAAGGTCACTGGTGGACCCAGGAAGACTAACCCGGTCAACAAACGCCCGGGGGCATGTATGTGTGCCTGGGTGGGGATGTGTGGTGGGTGGGGGATGTGTGGCTAGTGGGAGATGTGTCTCATAACATAGTAGTATGCATTGTTTATGTTTACAACATTAATTTGACAATGTTTTTTTCCTATGTGAATGTATCATGCACTACTGATGAACGAAAGATGAGTGATTGGAAGGGCCGAATGTAAGACGAGCCTGCATCCCCTTTGAAAATAAAGTTTGTTCGTTTGTTCCTTGTTCAATGGAATGTATTCACTTCTCTACATGACCTCTACACTTGCGATTCCACAGAAGTATGCAAGGAAAAAAGATAGTGTGGACATTTTTTGT
Organism: Cepaea hortensis; assembly: GCA_963921405.1. Classification (NCBI taxonomy): domain Eukaryota; kingdom Metazoa; phylum Mollusca; class Gastropoda; order Stylommatophora; family Helicidae; genus Cepaea; species Cepaea hortensis. The sequence goes on along the minus strand of OY992879.1, from coordinate 133,109,498 downwards.
ATCTGTTTCTCTCCAGTTTTTGTTCATTTTGCCTTATACAGAAGTACAGAGCTCCCATATACTCGTAGCTCAATGTCTGAACCCTACTGGCAGGTCATTCAGAACAAATCTTATATAACAGCTAATAACCCATACTATATTTTACAGTCTACAGTAACAAATCATAAAAATAACTCATAACAACTAAAGAAAGAATACACAAACAGGTAGTGAACAGTTAATCCACGTGTGAACACAGAACAGTTAACACCAACTACTATAAACAAACATATTACCATTCAACAACACTTCAACCAATAACAAGTGGCAAAAGAAATGTGGAGTTCTTTTGCGCAAATATGATGACTCAGAGGCATTGCTGCCTTGCACTCACTGTAAATTATCTGGGTTTAATCTCATCTAAAGTGTCCTACAGCCTGCGGATAATAAACAACACATCCTGGCAACCAACAGTAGCTATAAGAATAACAACCAGTTAAGAAAACTTCAGTGCATAAAGAAGGGTGTCTGACGAGGATGTTTACTGTCCCGTTATTATACACTGAGCATATAATGAGATCTACAGAAAGCATGCCAGGAATCATGGTTGGTGGTCAGAATATAAACAACTTACGTTATGTTGACACTGTCTTGATTGCAACAAGTCATAAAGAACTATTGAAAATTATAGTAGTTGCAGACACTGAAAAAATTTGTCACCGTTTGAAAATAACAGGAAGACAGAAATAATAGTATTATCAAAGAAACGGATGATACAGTTAAATTCAATGGTATTAATTTTGAGCATAAAGTAAATTCAAGTATCAAGGCACATGGATAACATCAGATGGAAGATGTAGAGATGAATAGAATAGGACAAGCAAAAATTGAATTTTAAAATGAGGAACAACCTATGCAATAAATCCTTATCTGCGGTTTGAAAAAGAATTCTTGCATAACACAGACCCAGTTTGAACATATGGCTATGAATTAAGACAGTTTTTTTTTTTTAAAATTCCTTCAGTTGTCAGAGATGTGGTTTTACAGAAGAATGCTTAACAATCCTTGACAGCCAGAATGAGTAATCTACAAGTTTTGAAAGAAGTTAAGACACATGGACAACTTATCACAAACATCAGAAAGAAGTAGTTGTCACTGTTTGGCCACATCTTGAGAAAAACCAGAACATGACAACTGGAAAGATTTGTAGAAAGAGAGATAGAGGAAGGCGGCGAGAAAAGATTCTTGACAGTCTGTCATGGCATGGAAAGGTGTCAGCACACATGCTGATTTGTGCTGTTGGAGATTGCAAGATGTGGAGAAGCATGATCACCCTAGTCAGACGGCAAGGCACTTGACAACCTGTTAAGTCCACCATTCTATGTGTGTTATATGTGATCTTGTCAAAATAAAAGGTAAGTTACCATTTTTTTTTTAAAGTTGCATTTCCTTTACAGGATGTTGCAGTCAACACTAGCATTTCACCGCCGCTGTTAATGTCTTGGCAAGTTTTTATGTTCAGTAGTTTGCCACTGCTTTCTGAATGACCAGTCTCCCATAACAACAGCGGGACACTGTCTGCTGCCAAATCGGTCACCACTGTGTTTCGAATGGGGGTAAGCGGCTCACGAATCGTGTTCGCAACGCCAACGCCATCGAGAGAGAGAAGTTACCTTACCTGTCTGAATTTACTGTTTCTGTACACATATTACAGTGTATCCATTTTGCTAGTAATTCTCATACTTACATACAAACTAACAATCATGTGACTTGCATGCAGATCTTTCTATCACATAAGGCAAAATAGGTGTTTGTTGAGTATTTCCCAGGCATAAAAGTAATGTGGATTTACATTTCAGACAGACTATTCAGCACCCAAGGTTAACACATAACAGTGGCATCAATGGGTGAAGCAACTTTGGTTGCTAGTGACCATTTTTTGTTATCAAGTCTTGGAAAAGAAGCCCTGCTGCAAGAAGGCGGGCTCAAGCTTTCATGAGGAACCTCGGAAAGGCTAAGTCATGATTTAAAGGGAAAACGGCCAGGAAAAAATCTTCTGCATTCAGCAGGTGATTACTTACTTACTGTGTATACAGGTCATCACTTTAGAATTTGGAACAGTATCAATATCCCCAATATGTGTGTATGTATGTATGTATATGTGAGTGTGTGCATGCGTGTGCATGTGTGTATGGAGAGAAAAAAGAAAGAATGAGACATCACAATTACTAATCACAAATAAACTAGAAACAGTGAGAAAAAAAGAGTGATAGCGAAAGAAAAATGCACACAGAAATACACCTATACACAGTTACATTACAATTACACAATGACCAGTTTCACATACATGTGCTGCTTACTGTGTCAAATGCAGCATAGGAAAGACAGACAATGAAAGCTATCTATGTGTTATTGCAAAATGCAACTCTTAGACTGCTTCATTCTTTTAAGTTTTCCTCATTCAGTTTTTCTTAGCAAAATCAAAGCACACTGCACATTTTTTTCTGAACTTGACATTCATCTTCTTCTGCGTTCATCCGGTTTTGTTTTTTTCCGGACGTGATTGCGTTGTGCCTGTTTACAGCAGAGCTGCGTTCTTGCACCATTAGGCCGACACATCCGACTTCTACTGGCATTTGTTGACCGGGTTAACCTTCCCGGGGGAAACCTGACATTGAAAGGCAAACATGGATACAGAAATAGGAGGAGGAGAGGAGAGGATAAAGATAAAAAAGAAGAAAACAAGCTGATGTTTAGTTAGTTGCATATCCTTACACGATGTCGCAGTCAAACCCATCATTTTTTGGCTGTTTGTGATCTCTTGGCAAGTTCACGTTCAGTTGTTTGCCATTACCTTCTGAATGACCGGCACTCATAACATTTTATAAAAACCGATGCAAGACACTCTGCTGCCATATCGCCCGCAGTTGTGTTTAAAAAGCGGTGTGCAGGATTACAACCTGCGTATTAACCCCTTCGCCACAGAGCCAATAAGTTGATGTATAACTTTTTTTTAAATCTACAAAAACTATAAAATCAAATCTATCTCACTCAAAAGACCATAAAATAGAATTCTAAAAAGTAAGTCAAGAATCCTGTTACCCTTCAGGACCAATGGGTATATGGTGCTAAACCCATGTTTACAGACATTAGCACTCAGTGGGTGACGAGGTCAGTACCACCCAGATCACCTTCACTTCCAAAGTCATTTCCTGGTACCCAGTTCAGGCTGGGTCAGCCTGGGAGGCCAGGTCCATTTTAAACTTAAATCCACCTAAACACAAACACGATCAGGTAAATAAGTGACCTCCAGGTCTGGCTGTCATGAAAACTGCACTACATTGAGAACTGTGGTATTCTGCAAACATGGACAGATACAACCCTAACAATAATCTATAGTAACTCTTTCTATCCCAAAGTTCAATATATAGTCATATTAACCCATAACTCAACCATGATTTAAGGGTTGATTGGTAATTTGGTTGGCTGTGAATTATACATCTCATCCATCCATCATGTGCCATGCCGGTAAGCGTGGGCGGTCATGTTCTGCCATCTCACTCGATCAACAGAGTCGTGGATCAGTTCCGTGTTTCTGTCTCGACCATGCCACAAGGCCAAGCCATCCAGATACTTGTTTCTAGGTCTTCCCCTTGGTCTGTTCCCCTCGATCTTACCAGTTGTCACCAAGTTCTCCAAATCATTTCTTCTCATAACATGCCCAAAAAATTGTGACTGTCTACGTCTAATGTCTCTGATCAGTTTACGATCTTCATTTGTTTCTTGAAGGACTTGTTCATTGGTCTTTCTGGCTGTCCATGGTATTCTTTGCATTTTCCTCAGAAACCACATTTCTACAGCCATCAGATGTTTTTCAGCCTGGCTGCTCATTGTCCAAGCTTCACATCCATATAAAAGTACAGGTTCTATGTAGCATCTCAACACTCTTTTTCTCGTTTCAATTGACATCTTTTTATTGGTCAGTATGTTTTTCATCTTGCTAAAGGCTACTTTTGCCATGGCGATTCTTGTTCTAATCTCTTCAAGGCATCTCCCATCAGATGTTATTACTGTTCCGAGGTAATTGTACCTATTCACTTGTTGAAGAATATTCCCATTTACTTGTATATTACACTGTGGTATTTCGTTCTTCTTAGTGACGACCATAATCTGTGTCTTTTTACAATTTAATTCTAACCCTTGTTGTTCACTGTGTGTAACAACCGCATCTACTAAATTTTGCAGGTCCTGTTCATTGTCTGCAATCAAGACTGTATCATCTGCATATCTAATGTTATTGATGCATCGTCCCCCAATGTTGATTCCTTCCATATTTTCAATATTTCTGAAAATATTTTCACTGTACAGGGAAAACAGATCTGGAGACATTACACATCCCTGTCTCACACCTCTCTTAATAGGCTGATATTGGCTTACTTGATTATCAACTCTTATGAATTATACATCTGGAATTGTGATATTCTGCAGGTACATATACACCCCTATCAATTATAAATATGAACTTTCTATCCCATGGTTCAACAAATACTCACAATAACCCATTACTCAACCATGATTCAGGGGTTTATTGACTGGTTGGTTGGTAGTTATCTTGTGCATGACTCAGTTTCAACCTTTAAGTCTGATGTACTGGTGTTCAGGTTTTTGAGTCCTGACAAGAGCTTCCATCTACTGCAGTGAGGGTGATGTAGAGACACTTCTCCCAACCTGGTACTAAAGCACTATCTCATTGGGAACTGTTGCAGTGCTCTCTTCCCCCTCTCCAAGTTCTGAAACCAGCGAGTGTGCAAGACTAGTTTCAGAACTTCACCTCTGTGAAGAGGCAGATCAGTATTAGCCAGGGCAGGATTCAGCCCAGCGCGTGCGCACTAGCTGGGGTTATGACCCTGGCTGGTCATGTTTTCTCTAGAGGCTTCAGGTATTTCATGATCAAGAATTCAACCCAAATCCTAGACGGAAATCGATCTGTAGGAGCACCAAGTTGGAAGGAACCAGCAATGCTCAATGTTTATCATATTTTACAGGGCAAGAAATCGACATGGCAATGTCCACCTTCCCCACCAAGCAGAAACTTCTCTTCTTCCGCTCTTTATCTCCCACTGAAGTAAAGGTCCTCAACCAACTCATGCCAAGCTGTCCTATCTTTTGCTATCTCCTTCAGCTCCCTCCATGTCCTCCTCATATTATTCATCTCGGTCTCTAATTCTCTGTTCCATGTGCTGTGTCTCCTTCTATTCTGTTTGCCCTGTGGGTTTCAGAAGCAGGACTTTCCTAGTGACACTTACCTGGTTTCCTCAATGTGTCTTATCACAGTGCCAGCATCTTTTCTTAACTTCTTGACTAGATTTAAGCAACAATTGTTTCAAGGTAAAAATGTCTGGTTCTAAAGGTGTTATAATACAGTGTAGACCTGATAAGGCTAACTCACCTGGGACCCAAGAAATCGTTCTTATCAGAAATTCCTCTTATAAGAGACAAGATACAAAGAAGAAAAATTGTCATCGATAAACAAATTGTTCTTCACAACAGAAATTCGCCATATCCAAGATCACCTTACTCGGTTTGCACTGTACTAATAATAATATCATTGAACAGGTTAAAATAACAACAGAGATAGACAATGTAATAACAGCATGTGACAAAAGCAGCTAAGAAAAGTATATCTAGGAAATAACCAATAGATATATGGTGAGTTGAGTACAGAATATATTAAACCAGGTTTGGTCTCTATGCAAAGTAAGAATGATATTTGTTAATTGAATTAATTCACTGGGTACACAGTGACAATAGGGAAGGTTATGGTAGTAGATAACTGATATCCATGCACTGTTATACTGTTATCAGAGTTAAAGAGTTAGCTTCATGTCTTTTACAGGATGTCGCAATCAGCCCCAGAATTTTTTTTACTGTGATTTACTGTGGTGGTGATGATGGTTTCAACAGTATTGATGACAGTGATGATAGATGATAATGATGACAGAGATGATGGCATGGTAATTGTGATGATGATGTTGACAGAGATGATGAATGCAAAAAATACCATGAACGGAAAGAAAATCAAAAGAGACAGTCCATCAAGAGACAAATGAAAAACAGATTGACTGGAGAAATAAGACGGAGACAGTCAAGATTGTTTGGACATATGAGAAGAATGGACTTGAAAAATTTAGTGACAACGAGCAAGCTTGATGAAAAGAGAGGAAGACAAAGGGATAAACATCTTTGTTGGTTTGACAGCATGGCATGGACGGGACAAGAACACAGACCTGATTCGAGACTCTGGTGACAATGTAAGATAGCGAACCATGACCGTCCACGCCTTTCGGCATGGCATTTAATGAAAATGATGATAGTGATGGCAATGTTACTAATTATGACGAAGGATTTTGTATTAGCAAAGAATTAGAAGCCAACAATATTTGACCACACCACCCCTCAATTACCGATTGTCTAGAAAAATGTGAGTCTAGCACCATATACCTTGAGACGTTTCAGATGGTTCATTGTTAACAGATGTCAAACCCATTACCCAGAGGAATATATATATATATATCTTGTTATCAGCATGACACTAACTTAACACTGTGACCACCGACAATAAATTAAGATGACAATTAGACAGAAAAAATAAAGCCAGTAACAAAGTCAGTGGTGAAGCATTTTAAAGGCAGCAGTGTATATGTTACTGCATCAAACACACAAACATAAACCATGACACTGCGTTTTCAAACCATGCAAAGTAAGACTATGCACGACAAAGCAGGAACACGATATAAAAGTTATACAGCATCACATGACATGCTTCATTACGCAGTCATGTGACCATGCTACTGTCTGTGTACAAATGTCACCTCATTATCCACATTGTTTGTTTTCCAAACTCTAGAACGGGTCAGAAGTCGATCAGCTATTGCAAGGGAGAACAATGACAGGCGTCACGGATATTCAGAAAAATCAACACATTTCACAAGAGATAAAAAATATTTTTGTATTCATAAAGCAATGAAACTAAATACATCTAAATTCAAAGTGTGAAATTATATGTAAAGGTACACTGATAACATTATTAAAGTACTAAGTAAGTAAGTAAAGTAAATACATTTAAAAAGTACATAAAACAACATATCTGATTATGCTGCCAAACCAAAGGAGAGAGAATACACACAGTAATGAAATAAATGTTAAAATATCTTAAGGTATGTAGTGATATATTTAAAGTTACATACACTGAATATTATAAATGTGTATAAACAAACACAATACTAAATCATATTATGTAAGCAAGTAAAACACTATATACAAGGAGACAAATAGTGTTCTTTAGTCATGTAATGAGGAGCTAGTTGCATATACTTTACAGGACGTCGCAGTCAACCTCAGAATTTTTTGGCTGTTTATGATTTCTTGGCAAGTTTATGTTCTGGCTTTCAGTAGTCTGCCACTTGTTTTCTGAACGACCAGCACTTATACCATTGTGTGAAAACCAACTGAAGGCATCCGTACCCCCTTCGCCACAGAGCCAGCTAATGAGATGCGAGCCATTAGAAAACTGATGACTGAAACGACCAGTGATAGTAGAGGCAGAGGCAACTCCAGAGAACTTGCTAGATGGACTGGGACAGTGGAATGGAGGAATGGAAGAATTGATCTAGAACAAAAAGGACCAAGATCTCTGGAGAGATATGAATGCCTGCACCAGTTGGCAGGGCACATGATGATTTCTGAAAGTTATAGCTGTGGTAGCGTAACAATTAGTGCACTTTCTTACCAAGACTGTGATGTGGGTTCAATCCCCAGCAGTTGTAAGAGTCTTTTCTGACCAACCTGGCTCTGGGGTTGACCAAGTCTCACAAAGTGACCCAGTCTCACAAAGTGACCCAGTCTCGCAAAGTGACCCAGTCTCACAGAATGATCCAGTCTCATAAAGCGACATAAAGTGCCCCAGTCTTACAAAATGATCTAGTCTCACAGAATGACCCAGTCTCACAACAGTGACCCAGTCTCACAACAGTGACCCAGTCTCACAACAGTGACCCAGTCTCACAACAGTGACCCAGTCTCACAACAGTGACCCAGTCTCACAACAGTGACCCAGTCTCACAACAGTGACCCAGTCTCACATCAGTGACCCAGTCTCACAATAGTGACCCAGTCTCACAACAGTGACCCAGTCTCACAACAGTGGCCCAGTCTCACATCAGTGACCCAGTCTCACAACAGTGACTCAGTCTCACAACAGTGACCCACAACAGTGACCCAGTCTCACAACAGTGACTCAGTCTCACATCAGTGACCCAGTCTCACATCAGTGACCCAGTCTCTCAACAGTGACCCAGTCTCACAACAGTGACCCACAACAGTGACCCAGTCTCACAACAGTGACCCAGTCTCACATCAGTGACCCAGTCTCACAATAGTGACCCAGTCTCACATCAGTGACCCAGTCTCACAACAGTGACCCAGTCTCACAACAGTGACCCAGTCTCACAACAGTGACCCAGTCTCACATCAGTGACCCAGTCTCACAATAGTGACCCAGTCTCACAACAGTGACCCAGTCTCACAACAGTGGCCCACAACAGTGACCCAGTCTCACAACAGTGACCCAGTCTTACAACCGTGACCCAGTCTCATAAAATGAATAATTTTAAGAAATGTTCTGGGAATTATGTGAAACGTAAAGTAGTCAAGTAAGGGGACTGTCCAGCCCACTTCACAAATCCAACCAGTCATGAGCAAGTCTACAAAGGGCTAGACATGAGTTGGCTGAGGGAAGATGTTCTTTGGGAGATGAAAGTGCAGCAGCAGCAGCAGCAGCAGGTGGTAAACTCTTGTGTATCTTCGTCAATTATCAACTATTCCAAAATATGTACACACTAAGGGTAAATGACAGCTCAAACTGTTTTTTAAACAAATGTATGTATGTTCAGATTAAAACAACTGAATAAATTATGCAGTAGGACAGATAGAACTAAAAATATTAGATTTTTAAGAGCATGCATCTTTCCCATTGCAACATACGCCTGTGAGACCTGGACACTTACTAAACAATCTGAACAGCGCATAAATGCATCTGAATATAAATGTTATAGACGGGTTCTAAGAATATCTTGAGTAAAGAAAAGAACAAATACATCCATACTTCAAGAGCTGAATATTGAAAAAGGTTGGCTATTAAAGACGATAAAACAAAGAACATTGAATTATTTTGGTCACTTGAAACGTCACGAAAGTTTGAAGAGAACAATAATGGAGGGGTATATACCTGGGAAGAGAGAAAGAGGAAGGCCAGAGAGAAGATGAGTGCAGGATGTGGTGGATGATCTCCAGATGGGTGTATACGATGCAGGACATCTTGCTTATGATCGACAGGTTTTCCTGAAGTTGTTATGGGAGTGAGGTTCTGCAAAGGACATGCTACTTAATTAATGTATGTTCAGAAATACAAATTTATTTCTGTACACCAACACATATGTGTGTATTTATGTATGCCAGCAGAGAGATGTGTATGTTTATGTACATCAACAGAGATGTGTTTAATTACACAAATGTGTGTATTTATGTATACAAATACAGATGTATGTACTTATGCATACAAACACAGATGTGTGTATTTATGTACACCAACACATATATGTGCATTGATGTACACAAATAAAAATGTGTGTCTATATGTACACAAACACAAATATTAAAACAATGCCATAATACAACAGAATGTATAAAGATGAATAACAACTGGCAGAAACTATTTTGTGATACTAAATAGAAAGTGATCAAACTTCCAAAGCTCAAATAGGCCAGGATGTACATACCCCCTGCAGCTCGAGGTGTCCGCCGCTTGCCGTCCCTCTTCTCTCTGTTGACATTGAAAGCTGAACCTGTCTTCAGGGCTTCCAACAGGTTATCCATAACACCCTCCTGGTTATCATCTGCAAGCAATGGATGTTCACTTTATCCACAAAGATTCACATTTACAAGACTATACTTTATCCACAAATTTTCACATTTACAGGACTACACTGTATCCACAAATTTTCACATTTACAGGACTACACTTTATCCACAAATTTTCACATTTACTGGTCAACACTTTATCCACCTTTCTTCACTTTTACAGGACTACACTTTATCCACAAAGCTTCACATTTACTGATCAACACTTTATCCACAAAGCTTCACTTTTACAGGACTACACTTTATCCACAAAGCTTCACAATTACAGGACTACACTTTATCCACAAAGCTTCAAATTTACAAGTCTACACTATCCACAAAGATTCACATTTGCAAATCTACTTTGAATTGTTACTAACATTTGCTATTATGAAATCTACCATCATCATAATCATTATCATTATTATCCCTATCATTATCATTCTTATGGCAATCACCATCACACATATCGCTATCATCAACACTTCTTTCATTCGCAATCAACTCTATCAAACACCATAATGTTCTTGGTTTTAAAAAAAATACTAACTGGTTCAAGTGTCATAATTTGACAAAATTAATAAAATTTGTGTTTGCACTGATAATGTATAACCAATATGGACAGATGATACAAAAATTAGGTTCAGAAGGAACCAATCTACTATTCATATTTGTAACTGGCGATATTTTATTAATCTACATCTCTTTGAGGACATGCATCTTTCTTGTGACAAAAAATTATGTGGCCCATGGACAATTTTGCAATCAGTAAAGAATACAATTTGAGCTTTTGAACTCAAATTCTACAGAAAAGTTCTTAGAATATCATGGATCAAGAAGAAGAAAAATACAGAAATTCTACCAGATTTAACATCAGCTCATAGACAGTATCATGATTTGGAAACTGAACTACCTTGACCATATTAAACTTCACAGTGGCTTGGAAAGAACAGCGATGGAAGACATTATTCCTGGTAGAAGAGGCACGAAGATGAACACAGGACATTGCAGAAACCTTGGGCATGAGGGTGTACCATGAAGCAGGAGAAATGGCAACAAGAGATCCAGAGGCTTTTTGGCATGCCGTGATAAGATCGATGTTCTGCAACGGGCCTGTTATATTATGAAATCTCTTTTGCAATGCAAAACATCTTTAAAACTTTGGGTAACAACAACCTAACCAAGACATCTTTAAAACTTTGGGTAACAACCTAACCAAAACATCTTTAAAACTTTGGGTAACAACAACCTAAACAAGACATCTTTAAAGCTTTGGGTAACAACAATCTAAACAAGACATCATTAAAACTTTGGGTAACAACAACCTTTAAAACTTCGGGTAACACCAACCCAAACAAGACATCTTTAAAACTTTGGGTAACAACAATCTAAACAAGACATCTTTAAAACTTTGGGTAACAACAACCTAAACAAGACATCTTTAAAACTTTGGGTAACAACAACCTTTAAAACTTCGGGTAACACCAACCCAAACAAGACATCTTTAAAACTTTGGGTAACAACCTAACCAAGACATTTTTAAAACTTTGGGTAACAACAACCTAAACAAAACACAACCTTAAAACTTTGGGTAACACCAACCTAAACAAGACATCTTTAAAACTTTGGGTAACAACAATCTAAACAAGACATCTTTAAAACTTTGGGTAACAACAATCTAAACAAGACATCTTTAAAACTTTGGGTAACAACAACCTAAACAAGACATCTTTAAAACTTTGGGTAACAACAACCTAAACAAGACATCTTTAAAACTTCGGGTAACACCAACCCAAACAAGACATCTTTAAAACTTTGGGTAACAACCTAACCAAGACATTTTTAAAATTTTGGGTAACAACAACCTAAACAAGACATCTTTAAAACTTTGGATAACAACAACCTAAACAAGACATCTTTAAAACTTTGGGTAACAATAACCTAAATAAAACACATCTGTAAAACTGTGGGTAACAACAACCTAAACAAAACACAACCTTAAAACTTTGGGTAACACCAACCTAAACAAGACATATTTAAAACCTTGGGTAACAACAACCTACACAAGACATCTTTAAAACTTTGGGTAACAACAACCTTTAAAACTTTGGGTAACAACAACCTAAGCAAAACACATCCTTAAAACTTTGGGTAACAACAACCTTTAAAACTTTGGGTAACAACAACCTTTAAAACTTTGAGTAACAACAACCTTTAAAACTTTGGGTAACAACAACCTAAGCAAAACACATCCTTAAAACTTTGGGTAACAACAACCTAACCAAAACATCTTTAAAACTTTGGGTAACACCAACCTAAACAAGACATCTTGAAAACTTTCGGTAACAATAACCTAAAAAAAAACATCCTTAAAACTTTGGGTAACAACAACCTAAACAAGACTTCTTTAAAACTTTGGGTAACAACAACCTAAACAAAACACACCCTTAAAACTTTGGGTAACACCAACCTAAACAAGACAACTTTAAAACTTTGGGTAACAACAACCTACACAAGACATCTTTAAAACTTTGGGTAACAACAACCTAAACAAGACATCTTTAAAACTTTGGGTAACAACAACCTTTAAAACTTTGGGTAACAACAACCTAAACAAAACATCTTTAAAACTTTGGGTAACAACAACCTAAACAAAACATCTTTAAAACTTTGGGTAACAACAACCTAAACAAGACACCTTTAAAACTTTGGGTAACAACAACCTAAACAAGACATCTTTAAAACTTTGGGAAACAACAACCTAAACAAGACATCTTTAAAACTTTGGGTAACAACAACCTAAACAAGACATCTTTAAAACTTTGGGAAACAACAACCTAAACAAAATATCTTTAAAATGTTGGGTAACAACAACCTAAACAAGACATCTTTAAAATGTTGGGTAACAACAACCTTTAAAACTTTGGGTAACAACAACCTAAACAAGACATCTTTAAAACTGTGGGTAACAACAACCTAAACAAGACATCTTTAAAACTTTGGGTAACAACAACCTAAACAAGACATCTTTAAAACTTTGGGTAACAACAACCTTTAAAACTTTGGGTAACACCAACCCAAACAAGACATCTTTAAAACTTTGGGTAACAACAATCTAAACAAGACATCTTTAAAACTTTGGGTAACACCAACCCAAACAAGACATCTTTAAAACTTTGGGTAACAACAACCTTTAAAACTTTGGGTAACACCAACCCAAACAAGACATCTTTAAAACTTTGGGTAACAACAACCTAAACAAGACATCTTTAAAACTTTGGGTAACAACAACCTAAACAAGACATCTTTAAAACTTTGGGTAACACCAACCCAAACAAGACATCTTTAAAACTTTGGGTAACAACAACCTAAACAAGACATCTTTAAAACTTTGGGTAACACCAACCCAAACAAAACATCTTTAAAACTATGGGTTAACAACAACCTAAACAAAACACATCCTTAAAACTTTGGGTAACAACAACCTAAACAGACATCTTTAATACTTTGGGTAACAATAACCTAAATAAAACACATCTGTAAAACTGTGGGTAACAACAACCTAAGCAAGACATCTTTAAAACTTTGGGTAACACCAACCTAAATAAAACATCTGTAAAACTGTGGGTAACAACAACCTGAACAAGACATCTTTAAAACTTTGGGTAACAACAACCTGAACAAAACATCTTTAATACTCATAACAACAACTTAGACCAAAAACACAATGGGATTACCTGTTGTCATATCCAATATGGCTGCCTGTCTGAGTTTCTTTTCTTTTTTCTCCCTTTCTGCTTTCTCCTTGGCTTCTTGTGCTCTTCTAATCTTTTCTTGGGTCTCCCTCATTTTAGCATTTTCTTTCAGTGCTTTCTGAATAAACAGCAACTAGTTAGCATATGCACTATAAAAACTAGACTGTAAGCTAATGATAAGAAAATACAGACAAGCAAAGAGACAAATAAAAACATTTCAGGGACAAGCTTAATCTCTCTGAGGCATGAACTAAACATTTATCTACATACTGAGAAAATGAAGAAAAGCATTTTGCAAATATATGAGGGAGCTTCACATGAAAACCTTAAAACTGATATAAAATTACAATAACCATTGTCTTGTAACCTGTCTATATTGTTGTTAAGGATATCAAGAGGGTTGAGCACATTGCATCATGGTGGAGACAAACCACAGCAATGTCAAATGGGCAGTTTAAAGATGGCCGCCACACTTTTGACATGCACCAAAGAGCAGCAGCATTCTGTTATCCATTTTTTTATCAGTGAAGGGGTGAAATCTATAGAAATTCATCGGCGAATGAAGGTTCAGTAAGGAAATGCATTCCTCATAACACGTCAAATTCGACCACCACAGAACATTTGCTGATTAGCAATCATTTAATTAATAAGTAAGCCGCATTTCTAATATTGTATTTGATGAACAACAATTGATTGTTCAAATTTACTGAAGCATTAAATATTAGTTGATTCCAGCCATCAATATGTAAACAGAGGGACTTCCTGCTAAGTGTTAGAATTGCGTGGATGTAACGCTCTACTAATTCACGCAAAATCAGCAATGATGTACATCCTTCTTCTTCTGCGTTCACCTGGAGTTTTTTTTTTTTCGGACGTGATTGCACTGTGCCTGTTTACAGCAGAGCTGCGTTCTTGCGCCGTTAGGCCAACACATCCGACTTCTGTGAGCATTTGTTGACCGGTTAACCTTCCCGGGGTGATGTACATCCTATTTCAGCCAAAGTATCATTCATTTTCTGTAACATAACATGATATATCACTCTGCAGTACGCACCTGATGAGATGCAGGGAAATATGCCGGGCAGGATCTCTTGCAATATTTTATTTATGGTGTCTATGTTTATGTTATTGAATAAGCCTAACAAGGGCTCAGAGTGAGTTAGCTGAGGGCCTCTTTTCCATTGGGGGATGAAAGGTGGTAGAGTTAAGAGATTAGATCAAGCAAGCCAGTTTTGAAAAGATCACAAAAGCCAAAAATGTAAAGCTAATTCCATGGCATGCACTTAAATGTTAGGCCTTCATATAATAAGTCACTGCATAATGAGGTGGAATGATCAATTCACTTCCTCGCTGCCCCTTCCTCCTAAATGATTGTTCTGAAAAGAGGTTGTCTGGCTCAGAGAACAAACAGAGGAAACAAACTCAGTCCATACCCATGTGTTACCAGCGTCCATAAGTGAAGCTAAGAAAGGTAACACTAACATGGTAGGTAGGTTAAACTATGAGGCGTGTCATTAGAGGGTAACCAAGAAGGGTTAGTGTGAGACTGACTACCATATCCCATAGAACACTTTAGCTGAAAAACCCAATCATGAACAAGTCTTACAACAGGCTTGGTGTGAGTTGGTTCAGGGCCTATGCTACATTGGAAGTTTTGACAGACAGAAGAGGAAGAAGAAACAAACCCCAAAAACTATGAACTAATATATGTACAAATGAGGATGGCATGGTCGATTGAATCAGAGCACTTGCTCTTAAACTTCAGGTGTGCTGATGCCGAGGTAGCGGGTTCAACTCCTACATTGGCCAGTTGGATTAAAATGTTGACTTATCCTTGACTTGGGGATGTAAATTACAAGTACCTCACAAGTTGGAATGGGTTCGCCTGATGGCGAGGGACACTGGTAATAGGGAAAGCTAATCCACATGCAATAACCAGTTCAGTGCACTAGAAGTTATACCACATGGATGGATTAAGCTTGAGCTCAAAGCGAGCGAGTGCCCCCCCCCCCCCACCCCCCAAATGCAAATATTTACACTTTGTTGTAAATGAGTACAAATAAACTACTTTAATTTTCAATACATATGAGATATGATAAGAAGAAGAAACAGTAAAAAAAAACACCCACAAATGCAGATATGAATACTTACTTGTAAACCATCCTTGAAAGTTTTCATATCACCAAAGAATTCCTCCATTGTGTACTTCTTGGGATCAAAGGAAAAGTACTTGGCTGTACTCTCAAACAGTGTTTCCAGCTTCTTGTACATAGCACTGAGTAGTTCATGCTGCTGCTGCGCATCTTTCAAAAATACCTGGCAACTAGTTAAGGACTCTTGTGAACAAGAACTCTTTCGTGAACACAGTTTAACTATCAAAATATCATCAATGAGTTACATCACAGAACATGGGATATTCCCATATGTGCTCCGTTATCTTCAACAGCCAGCAAAGAGTCCCAATACTAATCATATATATCCATCAATCTTTTCCTCAGAGTCCTGAGTGTCGGCCAGATTCTATGGCCACTCCCTGCAGCACCATTCTCTGTCAAGCTTTTCCTCTGAGTTCTGAGTGTTAGCCAGATTATATGGCCACTCCCTGCAGCACCATTCTTTTCCTCGGAGTCCTGAGTGACAGCCAGATTCTATGGCCACTCCCTGCAGCACCATTCTTTTCCTCGGAGTCCTGAGTGACAGCCAGATTATATGGCCACTCCCTGCAGCACCATTCTTTTCCTCGGAGTCCTGAGTGACAGCCAGATTCTATGGCCACTCCCTGCAGCACCATTCTTTTCCTCGGAGTCCTGAGTGACAGCCAGATTCTATGGCCACTCCCTGCAGCACCATTCTCTGTCAAGCTTTTCCTCGGAGTCCTGAGTGACAGCCAGATTCTATGGCCACTCCCTGCAGCACCATTCTCTGTCAAGCTTTTCCTCGGAGTCCTGAGTGACAGCCAGATTATATGGCCACTCCCTGCAGCACCATTCTTTACCTCGGAGTCCTGAGTGACAGCCAGATTCTATGGCCACTCCCTGCAGCACCATTCTCTCTAAGCCGTGATCATCTATCTGTTCTTCTGCACTATACATACAATCCCAAAAGGTCCCAACCACGTTTGCCTTATCAATGAAAGAAATCAACAGAGCTCTGGATCAATAAAGTGCAAATGTTTGACCTATATTCCATGAGACACTTTTTCTTTTGAGCTGAAGTAATTTCCTGCTATACGTCTGTGATGTGATAGAGCTACCACATTTTGTCGGTCCGAGAGCATGGAGGAATAGATGGTCAATCTTTCCCTCACTTTGACAAGTGATGAGCCCAGGCACCAAACAAACATCCGACCGTGCTCTATGACATTACCATCAAAGTTCGCTATCATGAGATCCTACATGTATGATAATTATGATTAAATAAAGAATGATAATGATGATTAAATAAAGAAGGCGATAATCATGGTATTCTTCTTCTGTCTTTCATCTCCCAATCCAACACTGGCCTTAACCAACTGATGCCAAGTCCTTTATAGACTTGTTCATGATTGGTTGGGTTCTGCAGCTGAAGTTATTTTACAGGATGAGGCATCCAGTCTCAACCCCACCTTCCTTGGTCACTTTATACCTCATGAATGGTAGCTTCTCTTAGTCCTCGGCAATATGTGGAAAGTGACCTTGTTACCAGATAAATATTTTCCAAATGCAAAGAAAAGACATTTTACAATACATAAACATGAAGGCAAGAAAGAAACATGTTTGGTTTGCTTGGTTGGTGAACCTTCTGGAAAACTAGTTTCAGCTCTTCAGTCCGATGCATTAGTGATCAGGCTGTTCGAGCTTGCTTCTACCAAAGTGAGATTGGTGTAAAGACTTCCCTATACTAGGCATTGTGGGACACAGGCCCTCAATCATCTCACACCATGCTGTCATGTCTTCTGCTACCTTCTGCAGCTCCATCCAAGTTCTCTGTACATTATTCATTTGTCTGTAACTTTCTTCTGCATGTGTTTTATTTCTTATTATATTAGGATTATTTGGAAAAGCTGCAGTGTATTTTTCCAATGTTTTTTTTTTCAACTGCACAAATTTTGATGTTGCCAGCGGCTTAAAAAAAAATTGCATAGCCTTTACAGGACCTCACAGTCAACCTCAGGAATTTTTACTATAAATTCTTGGCAAGTTTACGTTCAGTAGTTTGCCTTTGCTTTCTAGCTTAAGCCAGTTTTAAAAATTGAGTTAAGAATCAAACTGGAAATTACGCAAACAAAACATAACACTGACTGTACCATACACGTACAGCAAAACCATGAAGGATACTTTCATAACTTCAGCAAACTTGTCGTCAGAATCATTAGACTTGCCCAGTGTCTTCATATCCAACTCCAAGTCCTTCAGCTGCTTGCCCATGGTGTTTATATTCTTCTGAATTGTTTCTGACGAGACTGAGGTCACAAGAGAAAACAGCATTGGAAAGTTGCTTATCAAACTTAATACACTCAGTACCAAGAAAAGCACCCTACATTCAATAGTTACTGCATAGTACAATGACTAAATGACTATTCTTAACTCATATCAATATTTCTTTGGCCACATCATTCATTCATTATGTGCCATGCCTGTAAGCGTGGGCGGTCATGTTTCGCCATCTCACTCGATCACCAGAGTCGTGGATCACCTCAGTGTTCTTGTCTCGACCATGCCACGTGGTCAAGCCATCCATGTATTTACTTCTCTGCCTACCCCTTGTTCTCTTCCCCTTGATTTTGCCAGTTGTCACATCACGGGGCAGTCAAACTTTGGCCAAAGCATCAGACAGTCAAACTCTAGTGTTACATTACACTTGTGTTGCGACAGGCAAACTTTTTTGGTGACAT
Organism: Cepaea hortensis; assembly: GCA_963921405.1. Lineage (NCBI taxonomy): Eukaryota > Metazoa > Mollusca > Gastropoda > Stylommatophora > Helicidae > Cepaea > Cepaea hortensis. The sequence continues at coordinate 133,090,934 of OY992879.1, read as the reverse complement.
GACGAAGTTACACTTTTTTTGGTCACATTATGAGCCAGTCACATGCTTTTGGTCACATTCTGAGGCAGTCACTTATTTATGTCACAATATGAGGCAGCCACATGTTTTGGTTATGTTGTAGTGACTGACAAACACCAGTTCTGTGTGGTAGTGATTGACAAACAGCAGCTCTGAGTTGGTTAACTCTTCTTTGGCGACCCATCTAGAACTAGTCTAGCTTGACTTCATTTGGCTTAATGTTCTCGCAGTTTGGTCAAAGTTCATCACATCCATCCCCTAAGCCATTTACATGTCCTGCTCCTGGAGGGCATTCATTATGTCTGTCTCATCCAATGCTCATCCGCTCCCCACACTTGCCAAGTCCGCAATCCTGTCTGCTTACTGGTTCTAAAAAGTTAGTTGCATATCCTTTACAGGATGTTGCGTCAACCCCAGCATTTATTTTGGCTGTTTGTGATCTCTTGGCAAGTTTACATTCAATAGTTTGCCATTGCTTTCTGAACGACCAGCACCCATACCATTTTTATTTTTAAAAAACCAATGCAAGATGGTCTGCTACTAAACTGCCCGCAGCAGTTGAAATGTATGCTACATGGCTTTACCGCATACTGACTGCCTACAGATTTATGCTTTTCTATCATATGCTCTTACAGAGTCCTGCATTAAAGCAGAATTCATGTGATGCTTTTTTTTCACCTACTTCAGAGTCTGTCTTTTGCCGTAACCCTAGATCTTCTATTAGTGGCAACTTATCAGGCTTTGTTCTCACAAATTAGTCAGACCACTTCACTCTCTGAATTTCTATGCTCTTGACACATACTGCAGTTCCTAAATATATTTCCAAAATTTTCAACAAAAAAATAGAGAGATATCTTGAACAAGTGCCATGCCAATAAGCATGGGCGGAAATTTCCCCATCTCACCCTTTCAACCGAGTCTTGGATCAGCTCTGTGTTCTTGACACACTGATGCCATGTGGCCAAGCCATAATATTTATCTCCCTGCCTTCCCCTTGCTATTTTCCCCTCAATCTTGTCAGCTGTCTAAGTTTTTCAGTCTATTTCTCCTCATAATGTGCCTCCAAAAATTCTAACTGTATATCCAATTTTTCAAATCAATTTACAATTCTAATTTGTTTCTTGTAGGATTTGCTTATTGGTTTTTCTGTCCATTCATAGTATTCCTTTTCACAGAAACATGTCCACTGCTATTTGACATTTCTCAGCTTGTCTGCTTATTGTCGATGCTTCACATGTATATAACAGAAAAGGTTTTATATAGCACTTCATTACTGCTACATTTGCCATGGTGATTTTTGTTCTAATCCCTTCAAAGCACCTTCAACAGATGTTGACTGTTCCAAGATAGTTGTACTGACTAACTTGTTTAAGAATTTTCCCATTTATTTGGATGTTACGTGGTATTTCTTTTTTTTTTCTTGTAGACGACCTTAAACATTAAAAATAAAAATTGTTAAATATATTCAACACCATAAAATGACATAGAAACCTGGACAATGAACACGAAATTGAAACCATTAAAATCTGGATATACAAAGAAATAGGTCATATTTTACAGAATAAAAAGCAATCCTATACAGAGGTTCTAGAGGATGAGGATGAAATAAAACTGACAAAAATTAAAAAGAGAGAAGTTAAATATTCAGCACATTACAAAACACAGCATTTTTCTGAAAATCATACTGGTGAGAAGAGTTGAAGGCAGGAAAGTAAGAGGTAGACAGTGATACTAGTGGGGAAAATAACAACAAGAGATGGATAAACAACATCGTCAGTGTGTAGAACATGGGCTGTAGAAAGAGTGTGTCAGAACTCCATTACAGCCAACCTTCATTGTGGAAAAGGCACCCAAATGACAGATTGCAGTTCCTGCTCAGATAGCTTCTATCATAGAATTTCAAGCCTGTCTTACAAGGGCAAGAGACAGGAGTGTGTTGGAACTGCATTACAGATAGCCTTCATAGTGGAGAAGGCACCTGACTGTGACAGATTGCAGTTCCTACTCAGATTTGAATAGCTTCTATCATGGAATTTCAAGCCTGTCTTACAAGGGCAATAGACAGTGTGTTGGAGCTCCATTACAGCCAACATTCAATGTGGAGAAGGCACATGGCTGACAGATTGCGGTTCTTACACAGACATGAATAGCTTCTATTGTGAAATTTCAAGTCTGGCTCACCTCGAGCTGCTTTATCCACATGTATCGTCTCATCCAGGAAGCCCAGCATGTCTGGATACTTCTCTTCTAAGATTTGTGCCAGGAAGTGAAGCATAGTCAAGTTGCCATCTTGGCTTTTAGTGCCCTCAAGCTAAAATTGAAAAAAAGTCAAAATGTAGATCATACAGCAACAAAACAAAACTACATGGAGGCTGTCACCTAATAGACTTCTATTGTGAAAGTAAGCATGATGACCTGCATTACAATTTGCTTGTCACTGAAGGGTTATTCCGTCCCGAGACGTGTATCCACTGATAAAAATTCCACCGTGGAGCAAGCAAAACAGGGGGCTTCTGATCATCAGAAGGTTTTCCCCTTCACTGAATGTTTTAGTCCATCCTCTTAACAATCTTCAGGGGTGGGGCCCACCCTATCATGACTCGGTGTTTTTCTCCTGCCGTGATTCGCACCCTGCTTTCCCGTTCTGAGACATTCAAACTGTTTTTTTTTCCCTCAATTAATCCAGCATATTCAGAGTATGCCTGCCCACAAACAATCCTGGAGATGAATACTGTGCACTCGATGCTTACTCACATGTCACTCTCTTTTTCTTGTGATGGCATCTGTGATGATTACACCGCCAGGTGAGTTCTTATGATGAACTTGACTATGACTCTAATTCCATGCAACAAATCCTAAAGTAGGAACTTTCTTGAATCTGTGGCGTGCTAGGTCATCACATTCTGTAGGTATAAGTTCATGAAGGAATACGTGGCCAGTGAGTGGCGAGCCCAGGATTTGTACCCTCACCCAAGTTCATGCGACTATCGGTGCAACTTTTTAGTTCCATACAGCTTAGAATATAATCTCTATAAAGCAAACACAAAGCTAGATTTTTGTTATGGCATTGATTGAAATAGCTGTACCGTAAATCTAGCTCTGTGTCTGTGGGTAAACATTCTTGGAAATGAATGTGGTAGTTCCCCTTACCTTCCATTTCCATAAAAGACATTTATATATTATAAATATTCTTTTGTGAGGAACTTTGCTAATATTTGGAAGTTTTCCAATGAAACAGAAAAAAGTTAAAAGTAAAGCTATTAAATTTGCTATTCATTTTCAACTTTTCCTCTTTTTATATAAATAAAGACCTTTATTAAGAAACAGAAAACAATAATATTTTAACAAAATGATTACAGTGTATACCTTGGTTAAAAAGCTGATATCAAAACCAAATGATTCAGCATTGCGAGAACCAGCATTCAAGTAGTTACCCATCAAAAGTAACAGCTCCAGAAGTCTGGCAAACTTTCGGCTGTTCTTAATTTCATCAAGAGCTTCTGTGGCAGACACCAAATCCTGGACAGAAATAACTTTCACAATGAACAAAACATAAGACATATCTACAGAAGACATACCTATCAACTTCCACAATGAACAGAAGACGTACCTATCATCTTTCACAATGAACAGAAGAAAAGACATACCTATCAACTTTCACAATGAACAGAACAGAAGACTGTAAATTACAACTACCTCGGAAGACAGAGTGGGTTTGCCTGATGGCAAGGGACACAGGTAATAGGGAAAGCTAATCCACATGCAATAATCAGTCCAGTGCATTAGAAGTAGTAGCATATGTATGGACTAAGCTTGAGTTCAAAGCAAAACAGTTGAACGCCCGAAAACATCTATCCAACAAAAAAACAATATTGAACAAGATTGGTTATTAAAACAAACAAAAATAAGAAAAATGTAATATTTTGGAGATTAAAAAGACATCAAAGTCTATCAAAGATAGTTATGGAAGAAAGAGTGTGACGGGAAGGCAGACAAGAAGAAAACCAAACCACAGGTGGATTCAAGATGTGAGATAATTTACACATAACAATAACACAGGCAGGTTATCTAGCTAATGACAGAGAGAAACTTTAAAGGACTGGCAGGAGGGTAAAATAATGCACAGGACAGGTCACTGATGATGATAAATATGATGACTGTTTAAAGTTTATGCAGCGAGTGTCAGTATTGATTTTACACTAGAAATGATGTTAGTGTATCAGAGTTTATTGCCTATCTGTAGTCTATGACTTGTCTTTATTAATAAAATGCTCCTTTCAGTCTGCATTGCTATGGGATAGAGGAGAAGAAATTCTATTATGACTTTCATCACTGGGAAGTGCTTGTCGGTTAAGATAAGTCAATAGCCACAGAACTCAAATGCATACTTCAGTGTCTCCTGGTCTACATCTGTAGCAAATATGCTAATCTGTCCATTGTTAGATTATTTAAATTATTTTTCATAGCTGGATCAAAGTAACTTAAAATGTTTAACTCCAATGATAAATTAGTTCAGCTATATGGATCAGAAACAGAGACTGACTACAAGAACTACTAATAAACTCAGTCCTTCATTAATTGGTACCTGCACAGAATAGTGGGACTAAAGTGATTTGACAGAGACACAAATGTGAAGCTCATGGAGAGAACCAAACAAATTCCAGTGAATCAAGAGGTGAAAAAAAGATGTTGGCGCTAGATAGGACACATATTGAGAACACGAGCTGACAGTATAACTAAACACTCCCTTGTCTGGAACCCATAGGCAGAATGAAACAGTGGAAGACCTAAAAACACATGAAGAAGAATTCAAGACAAGATGAATAATACTGGAATAATACAGACAGAGCTGCAGGAGATAGCAAAGACAGGACATCTTAGTGTTGGTTGCTTGCGAGCCAATACCCCAGTGGGGAGATAAAGGACAATAAGGGTCAAATTCCATCAGACCCTGATGTACCTTATTGTCAAATGGATATTCTGATAGAAAGTTTCTGACTATCCATCCATCCATCATGTGCCATGCCGGTAAGTGTGGGCGGTCATGTTCTGCCATCTCACTCGATCACCAGAGTCGTGGATCAGCTCCGTGTTCCTGTCTCTACCATGCCATGTGGCCAAGCCATCCAGTTATTTACTTCTCGGTCTTCCCCTTGTTCTCTTCCCTTCGATCTTGCCAGTTGTCACCAAGTTCTCCAATTCATTTCTTCTCATAACATGCCCAAAAAATTTTGACTGTCTACGTCTAATGTCAGTTTACAATCTTCATTTGTTTCTTGAAGGACTTGTTCATTGGTTTTTCTGTCTGTCCATGGTATTCTTTGCATTTTCCTCAGAAACCACATTTCCACAGCCATCAGCTGTTTTTCAGCTTGACTACTTATTGTCCACGCTTCACATCCATACAAAAGTATATAAGTTCTATGTAAAACTTCAACACTCTTTTTCTCGTTTCAATTGATATCTTTTTATTGGTCAGTATGTTTTTCATCTTGCAAAAGGCTACCTTCGCAATGGCAATTCTTGTTCTAATCTCTTCAAGGCATCTCCCATCAGATGCTATGACTGTGCCGAGATAACAGTATCGATTCATATGTTTAAGACTATGCCCACCTACTCGTTTATCACATTGTGGTATTTCCTCCTTCCCAGTGACGACTATAATCTGTGTCTTCTTAATATTCAGTTCTACCCCTAGTTTTTCACTGTGTGCAACAACCGCATCTACTAAATTTTGCAGGTCCTATTCTGACTACTGCAAAATAAATAAAAATGTTGCACATCCTTACAAAATGACTAATAGAGGAGACAAGTTACGTCTCCTCTGAAAATGCTCTGTTAGGTAGTCTAATACACCATGATGCCTTCACGCTACAAATTAAGATCTGTGCATGCCAAAAGTCTTATTCATTGACATTTTTAAATTTATCTAATATAAACAAACTTCAATAAGAACTTTCGCAATAATCTAACAATTTCTGCCATCAATAGCACTAATTTTAACAAACTTCACAAAGAACTGTCATAAAAATCTATCCATTTATGCCATCAAACAGCCAATTTGATACTCAGTTTGAAAATCTGTTAAAGGCACTCAAATAGGGAAACTTTACAACTATGTTGGCAATGAATTCAACAATTCATGTATATTTATTTACTCTTCCTGGTTTCTCAATGTCTTCAAGGCACTCAAAATAAGATAGCAATTCAGGAAAGTAGTTAAACATTCTATTGAACACTTTCTGCAGAAAAAAATACTTGGCAAAACAACTAACACTGGCGATAACGGCAACAGCTGCAAAAAAAAAAAACCAACCTTACAAAGTAAAGCTAAAGCTTACAAACTGGCATACGAAGACAATAATCCGAAAAGCTTGAGGTTCAGAAAAACATTCCTTTTATCTCTATAACAAATATATCTTTCATTTTGTATATGTCATGGAGTGAATGAAGGACAGAAGTTAATGTGGATATGTGATGGTTGTTGTTATAAACATGTCAAGAATTCTGCCAAACTATGGGTGTTCATGGTGAGAAGATGAAACAAAACAAGAACAGTTGTAAGCAATATTTTTTTAATGTACACATAGAACATTCCAGTTCTGTGGTGAAGGAGTTATGAAAGCAATTAATAATCCTGCATACCGTGTTCAAAACACAGCTGCAGACAATTTGAAAACAGACCGCCTTGCAATGATTTTATACAATGCTATGTGTGCCAGTAGTTCAGAAAGCAGTGGCAAACTATAGAATGTAAACTTGCCAAAAAATACTGGGGTTGACTACCACGTCCTGTAAATGATATGTAACTAACACAAAGAACAGACAGATGTACGTATGCATGCAGACACACACACAAGTGTGCATGCATGCACACACAGAGACAACTTACAGGTTTTATGTCGGACACCAGTTCTGGGAATCTCATCTTAAACAAGATGGAATTGAGGCGAGGTACAAGTCGCTTGATCCCTGACATCTGAAAAATAAAAATGTGATCATTTTAAAAGACCATGTAAAGGGAGCAGGATAATTATGAAATAAGTTTTAGTCCACAGATATTTGAGAGAGAGAGAATGAACGAACAAACTATTTTCAAAGAGAGAGCAGGAGAGTGAGCGAGCATGCAAGAGAGAGAGAGAGAGAGAGAGAGAGAGAGAGAGAGAGAGAGAGAGAGAGAGAGAGAGAGAGAGAGAGAGAGAGAGAGAGGAGAGAGAGAGAGGAGAGAGAGAGAGAGAGAGAGAGAGAGAGAGAGAGAGAGAGGAGAGAGAGAGAGAGAGAGAGAGAGAGAGAGAGAGAGGAGAGAGAGAGAGAGAGAGAGAGAGAGAGAGAGAGAGAGAGAGAGAGAGAGAGAGAGAGAGAGAGAGAGAGAGAGAGACCCCCTCTCTCTCTATATATATATATTCAATTGCCATGCCAAATGGCATCGGCGATCATACGACTTCACATCCTGGCCAAAAAAAATCAGTACTTTAAGGAAAGGCCAGACAGACACATAATCAGGCTAAAACTGATACCATTAGTATTTGGACTCTACTGGCTTAAAAGTCGACAGGGTCGACTTCATTGCATCAGGTTTTATCCCATATGGCTCGGTCACTTTCTATAGCGCGGAAAGCGTCGCACAAAGCACGAACTCCGTAGCTCTAGCGATGACCCACAGGAGTCTCCGAAAAATTTAACTCGTGAACTGAAGGACGCGGCCCAGAATCGAACCCACAACCTTCGGAGCCCAAGTTAAACAGCTTGACCACTTCGCCACGAAGACTCTACTGGCTGTTGAAGATGAGGAGGAGCACGTATGGGAATGTCCCAAGCGCTAATATTTGGTTCTTGACACACTCATTTCAACCATTCTGCAATTTAAAAAAAATCTACGTACTGTGACAGCAAACTGCTCTGGTTCTGCCAACTCTGCGTATATGTCTTTGAGTTCTGCCAGTTTCTTCATGTCGTCTGGCTCTGGAATGCCTTTGATCAGCTGCTCCAACATATTGGTCGTCAGATTCTCCTCATCAACTGCCAATATTCTGCGCCTGATTTCATCAAACGGAAGTTTCATGGAACTCAGTAGGATAGCTGTGAAAACACAAGAGAATCAATCAACCATAAGCAAGCTTTGCAAAGGTATTCTAAACATTTGTCTCAGTAACCATATTTCCGTTGTCTCGAGCTCTTCCTAATTTCTTCATTCATACTCCATGATTCATTGCCATTCAGCAAAACAAGTTCTATATAACATTTCAGTATGCACATTACACATTTTAGTACTCTCAGTACTTCAGTACTCAGAGCTCTGCTACCAGTGCCTTAAACGGATGCTGTCTAAATATAAGAGGAAACAAGCAAGATGAAATGCTTCAGAAAAGCTGCTGGCTACAGACTAGACATGCCAGAATGAGAGATTATGACATTATAAATATTACAAGTACCATTTCTTCATCTTATAGTCCAAGCTGTGTGGCATCGGTCATGTTTGCCCAAGGCCTTCTGTCTCATGTACTGTCAATGATTTCTGATAACAATGTTCCCCCATGCCATGATGCCAAACTGTCTAGCACCCTCTCTTGGTCTCCCCCTGCCTCTCTTCCCTCCCCCTATTCTGTCACCACAACGTACTCCAGCTGTCCCCTTCTCATGATGTGCCCAAAGAATACAAACTGGTTTTTTCAATGCAAGTCACAAGTTCTCTTTGTAAGTTAACTTCTTTCAAGGTACCACTACCTGCACAGAATGTGTAAAGAGGCAACAAATGAAGTTGTTCAGATATCATGTAAGTTTGAAGTCAAATCAGATACCACATTGTACCTGCAGCTGAAGGTGATCTAGTTATAAAGATAAAAGGAGACAAAGAAACAGAGATACAATCAGGCTATACCATAAAAATAAACTGAAATCAGCTTAGGCATCAAATTTGGCTTTAAAAAGAAAAACCTATTCCATCATAATCTTGTAGCAGGTCTTATGCAGCCTGTGGTCTCATCATGGCATGCAGAAAAGTATGTCTGTCTCTTGCTATCCCTCCTGCCCCAAATACCCTCCTGCCCAAGGTGTCTACAATGTCCTGTGTCCATCTTAGTGCTAGTCGTCCTCTGCCTGTTCTTCCAGGACCCATGCTTTTCATGACCGTTCTCTCCCAGTCACTGTGTCCATCTTCGTGCTAGTTGTCCCCTACCTGTTCTTCCAGGACCCATGCTTTTCATGACCGTTCTCTCCCAGTCACTGTGTCCATCTTCGTGCTAGTTGTCCCCTACCTGTTCTTCCAGGACCCATGCTTTTCTTGACCGTTCTCTCCCAGTCACTGTGTCCATCTTCGTGCTAGTTGTCCCCTACCTGTTCTTCCAGGACCCATGCTTTTCTTGACCGTTCTCTCCCAGTCACTGTGACCTTGAACATGGCCAAAGTATTTCAGTTTCTGAGACATGATATTGTTTATGAGCATTTCTCTGATGTTTAGATCTTGTAGAATTTCAGTATTTTTCTTCTTCTTCATCCACAATATTCTCAGAATTGTTCTGTAAATTTTTGAGCTCAGAGCCCCAATTTTCTTCTTTCATGATTCTGAAATGGTCCATGATTCAGTTCCATATGTTGTGACAGGAAAGATGCATGTTCTCGAAAACCCAACAATTATTTTATCAATAAGTGTAGACCAAAATAGTGGCTCCGAGTGGCTAGAATGCCGGATTCACTTTCAGGAGACCCAGGTTTAAATCCTCAGCAAGGTGTACATTTTTTTTATATCTGAGGGAAAAAAAAACCTAACCTGCACAGTTCGTGGCGACTGCACTAGCCAGGTGGCCTTAATTCCTCAGGCTCAAGAACCCCCCTGCCATACACTGCAAGATACTATATTGGCAGTAAATGACAGTTTAAATGACAGTAGATGAACATATAAAGTACTTGTCAAAAACTTACATAAATTCTGGCCTGACTTCATGTCCAGCACCTTCAGCTCTTTCCCTTTCTTTGCTGGCTTTTTCTCTGCTGTTTCAGAGACTTCCTTCTTTGCTGAGAACAGACAATTAAATACCACAGCTATAACAGTATGAATATCCAGCTTTTACAATTGATGAAACTGCTTCTATTACATTTGAAAAAATGAAAAAGCTGAATATCTACAATATTGAATGGTATAGACTTTTACCCTAAATAAGACCTAAACATGTCGCAGATTGGTGTATATTCTTCTTATTCTTTTTTTTTTAACACCTTCAGGTGTCAATATGAATCAATTCGAAGAATGCAGCAGTCAACTTGAGCTTGTTAGCATCTTCATAGAGTCATCTTCAAATGGCGTACGTGTCGTCCAAATAATTTTCTGTTCTGCACATGTTGGACACTTGCAATAAAAATTTATCTGTAGTTTATTACATGTGGTATTTGAGTCTGTTGTGACCTTGTGGAATCTGAAGATTGTTACTTATTCTTTTTACTGGAGTTGGTAATAGGAATGATCTTTCTGGTGGCCTGGCTACTCTGGTATCCATTTGGTTCTATAATTGATTCTTATAAATCTCTTGAACTCAACCTGGGGATCTTCTACTTTCATTTGCCAATTTGTCTGCCTCTTCATTTCCAGGTATATTGCAGTGTGAGGGGATCCACTGCATTATTTCTTCAGGAATCCAAGCACTTCATCAGCACTGGAGGACTTGCCTTGAATGCAGTGGTGTTTACATCGAAAAATAATACAACTGTTCTTTACTTTTTCAGAATATATTTACCCAAATCATTTAAAGCCCCCTCGTGTGATAAAGGAAAATGCCTTCCAAGCCCTGAAACATTGATACCATCCCCCATATTTATACAGATCAATCGGCACTGAATGAGTGATGGAATCAATATAATACTGGTGCCTGAACTTTCCAGAAATTGTCCTAGTACCCATTTTAGGAAGTCGCTATAGTGTCATAGCTAGATGCCCACCCGTTGGCCTGTGGTCATGGGTTCGAACCGCATCCGGTGGATATGAATTGTTCAAACTGACCAGGGCTCCCTGGTTGCCATAGTCTACAATAGGTACCAGGAAATGGCTTTGAAAGCAATGGCAAGTGCTGATTGGTCTATTCAAATATGGGTCTTGCACCATATATGTCTTAAGGTGTGTGTGTAAAAGGGGTCCTTTACTTTAGGCTGGGTCAACTTGGGACCCCAGTTCAATTTTTGTTTAATCTCTGCCTGAATAGGGATTCAACCACGTGATCAACAGGTTGGCAAGCAATTGTGCTAGCCACTGTACTGCCACAGTTCCCATGATGATGATATGTGAGTCAAAATCTACACAACATTTAAATCTCAACATACGAGGTGCTTTGGTGGAAAATAACAACTCCAAGTTGCTGAAAATATCCGGGCTCTCAAACTGGGTTTCATGCAGATTCACCCATATGGAATCTTTCTCCAGAGTTTTGGGGTTCACCTGAAATAGACAATGAGCATTTGAACATATAGGCATATACAGACAAGCCTCATAAATCTTATTCTGTGATGTACACAAAATGCCAGACAGGCGGACAGCACTGCTTTGCTGACCCAGCAGCTTCTGCAGCTTTTGTTTTGTTCCACATGTATTGGTGTTACCTTTCCTCTGGAGTAAACTAAGCAGGCTGAGAAAGGGATCATGCAGCATGGGCAACACATGGTGTCTAAATTGTGCCCAGGCTTTGTGCTGTGGAGAGGTTACGCCTTTTTGTAAAGCACAATGCAACAAACTATTTATGTCAAGATGACAAGGTGCCTATACAGTACAGTAGTACACAAAATGATTTTATTTGGACTATTTTAATTAAACCATTAGAAAATTTAGAAACACATGACAAAGTATTTAGGACACCAAAATGACTGGAGGTCCTTCTCAGATGTCCTGTGGAGCCAGGGGACATGAGAATATAGCATCTGGCTACACCACAAAGACTCATACTAGAGGCAACATTGCAGTTATAGACAAATTTCAAATGAACAAAATAAGATACTCAACTTGTACAGGAAAGTTATGTTCATGGAATTTTAAAACCACACTTATCTGTGTAAGGGAATATGAGCATTGTTATAGTTGGAAAAGTTGTGTTTCTGTTTACTAATAAAGTTTTTAAAAACATAAGCACTTGCATGTACACATTTTATATAATACGCTCTCTTAAAAAGGGGAAACACTTTCAATCATTGATACACATGTTGCAAAATGATATCAGTCTTTCCTGATACAATTAGAATCACATATGAATCACATAAATGCAATCCACATCTGGCAATTAATAGTAATAATAATAACTTCCTTTTTTTAGCACACACCGTATGATACTGATGATCATTTGTCCCCAACCTTCTGTCTTATGTGCTGGCAATCATTTCTGATACCGATGTTCCTCCATGCCATGGTGTCCAACTGTCCAGCATCTTCTCTCTTCACCCTGCCTCTCATCCTCTCAAACTTTTCCGTTGTAACAACATACTCCGGCTTTCCCCTTCTCATGACATGCTCAAAGAATGTCAGCTGTCAACTTCTGAAGTGAGTAAACAGTTCTGTTTTTGAGATAACTTCTTTCCAGATATCTTCACTGTTATTTCTATCCATCCACATAATTTTTCAATAAAACCACATCTCCACAGCTTTCACATAATCCCTCACTTGTTTGCTATCGTCCATGATTCACATAGCACATAACAGTGATAACCATTAAAACAATGTGTCTATGGTTTCTTAGCCGGCTTCGTGGCTTAGAGGTTATGACTTTTCTCCGTAATCTTGTATACTCTCGTGGGTAACATGATGACGGTGAGAATCAGCAGTTGTTTGAATTGCATCGGTAACTTACGGGGTATGTGAGCCGGCCGCTCAGAAAGCAATGGCAAACTACTGAGCATAATCTTGCCAAGAAATCAACATACAGCTGAAAGATGCTGGTGTTGACAGCAATGTCCTGTAAAGGATACGCGAAAAAAAAAAGGGTTTCTTTACTGACTTAGTTTTCATCTGTATAGCATACAGATTTACATTTTGGGAGGGTGATAGTTGTTGAGAATACCATTGGAATATAACAAGTGCAATGAAGATATCTAGAAAGAAGTTAAACTCACTAACTGTACTGGTTACTTGTATCAGACTTTTTTTTTTTTTAATTGCTCGCTTTGAACTCAAGCGTAGTCCATACATGTGCTACTGCTTCTAGGTCACAACTAATTTTTGCGTGTGGATTAGCTTTCCCTATTACCAGTGTCCCTCGCTATCAGGCGTACACACTCTGACTTCAGAGGTACTTGTAATTTACATCCCCAAGTCAAGGACGAGAAGTCAATGTTTTAGTCCAACTGTTCGGTGTAGGGGATGAACCCGCTACCTCGACATCAGCACACGGGATATTTAAGAACGAGCGTGCTTGTCCATTCAGCCATTCTGGCTCCCACTTGTATCAGATGAAGACAGTGCATTCTGTACACATGAGTAAGGGGAAAGCTAGAGTACATGTCAAGAGGAAAGTTAGAGGGAAAGAGAGGTAGTGGGAGACAAAGAGAAAATGCTTGATAGTTTGACATCATTTATTCCACATTTGACTAAGCATGACTACTTGTGTTGCACAGTCAATGAGCTAGTACTTTTCATGCACATAATGAGTCACTGCACAAGGGGCATCAACAATGTGGGGATACAAGATACGTCAACCTCTATGAATGCCACACAGTTGATCACAATCAGTAAAAAAACTATAGACAACCGTCATTTGTGATACTTCAACATTCATTAATACAATTGAAAGTTTGGTATTGCTCTGTTGTTCTGTCACAGTGATTACTGACATCTTGTTATCAAACTTATTGGTGCCAAATTGATATATTTGTGAGTGGATCTGTGATCGTGTCAACTACTTTTTTGCTCCTTCTGGCTGCTATCTGAGCCGCTGAAGCCCGAGCTGCTCTTACCATCCTCCTCTTGGTTCCTACTTTTACCTACCTCCTGTTGTCTTGTCACCCCTCAACCCCTCGTGTTTTAAGTACCCTTACAATGGAATATTGTTTGCACAATTCGTTTCTAGATTGTTCCAGACTAGCAATGCATTCTGGAATCTGTTATCTTTCAGTTATGTTCAGAAATAAATTTTTGACTGTTTTCCATGTACTAATGTGTATTGCTACTGGCCATGTGTGACAGTTTGACCTCCTGTACTTTCTACCCAATTTTAGGTTATTAATGCTTTGACCTAGAGTACTGATTGACTTAGGTGAGTCAACGATTTTTACCCATCCCATCTTGATAATTTACAGTTAAGTCTCGAACAAGAAAATCTGGTCTCCAAGCTCATAGATCAATTTGGCACTTACAGTAGAGTTGCCAGTTTGTCATTTCAAAATCTTCACAGGACACGGAACCTCAATTATGACAATCAAACATCAACAACATATATAATGTAATTGTTTTTCAAAACCAATTCAAAGTAATTCAATTTTATTAAGAAATCAATCATGGTTAATAAAATAAAATCATCACAGAATTCATCATATATATATATGGAATAATGTAATATTATCAATGTTCATTAGTTACTCATCACCCTCCTTTACATTCAATTAATTTTCTAATCATGTACATTATTAGTGAGCACCAATTCTAACTGTTCATCAGTTCTCTCTTTATTATGAGTCATTACATGAGATAATGTTCACACTTTTGCTTGTTCCTGTTTTGTGGAAGCTCTAAAGCTGTGTCACATGTTCACACAACAAACAACCAAACTGTCATTTCTGTCTTCACCACAATACATCACCGACTTGTTAGTTAGCTTACCTTGCCCTTTGTAAATAAAGTTCATTCACTGTCAGCACAGTGGCAAAAGATGTGAGCTACCATGAAACCAGTGGAAGACTATTTCTTCCTTAAAACTCTTAAAACCATTAGTTGGGATTGCAACCACTATCCTTCCAAATCCTTGTGCATCACATGGTAGGTTATGTGGGGTATGTAGGGTAACATACAGACACTAACATGCTCTAAGATGCAACGGACAAAATGTGCCAGAGCCACCTTCTCTTCTCAGACAACCATCTCTTGGTGGGTGCTGGGGTTGGCTTGGCTTGTGTATGCCCAAAGTATGTATCTTATATATAAATTAGGATGTGCGTCCGTATTTATGTATCTCTGTATCTATGTATGTCCTTTATTCGTTCGCGAACGGCCCATCCGATTGAGATGAAATTTTCTACACGCCTTCCTTTCATTCCAGAGCTGTCAACTGTGATATTTTGTTAGTGTGAAATCGCCTGCTTACTCAGTATTATTTCATTTTTCATTTTTCATCATAATTTCATATATCTCAGGGGACCTAACTCTGTAAAAGTTATTTCAAGGGGCATAACTTTTCTGTATAACTTATAGTCATATTGTGGCATCGTTTTCAAGGATTTATAAACTCTTTGTCCATAGTTATGTACCGGCATATGAGTTATAATAAATAATGATACAATCTGTAAGGCATTTTCAAAGTTTTCATAAAAATGATGCACAATGCATAACATTGTAACTCATCTTTTTTTGCTTAACTTAAGAAGTTACTGTAGTCATGCAGGTGATTAGAAAGAGTTTTCATTAAAAATAATGGATGGTGTGTGGTAGAACGTTCTTTTAAGTTACATTTTTTTTGTTGTATGAATTTAATGAAGCCGGACAGGGTCAGACAGACAGACAGATAGACAGTCAGGAACAGGAACTTATATGACTACTTATATAAATTAAATGAGATGCTTCACACCAGGAGCTGGGCGATGTCGGGCCGGGTCAGACAGACAGACAGACAGACAGACAGACAGACAGACAGACAGACAGACAGACAGATAGTCGGTAACGGGAACGGGAACTTATATGACTACTTATATGAATTAAATGAGATGCTTCCCACCAGGGACTGGGCGAAGCCGGGCAGGGTCAGGCAGACAGATAGACAGACAGATAGACAGACAGATAGACAGTCGGGAACGGGAACTTATATGACTACTTATATGAATTAAATGAGATGCTCCACACCAGGAGCTGGGCAATGCCGGGCCGGGTCAGACAGACAGACAGACAGACAGACAGACAGACAGACAGACAGACAGTCGGTAACGGGAACGAGAACTTATATGACTACTTATATGAATTAAATGAGATGCTCCACACCAGGGTCTGGGCGAAGCCGGGCAGGGTCAGCTAGTATTTTATAAATTAGACACTCAAATCTCCTCTTAAACTCTCCCTGCTATGAGTGTCAATCAATACCGATGATTGCTTTTCTTAATTCGCGAGGAACAACTCTGCACAAACACATCAATATGCATGTTTTCAAGGAAAAAAAGTCATCTTACTATACACAACCATTACTTGAAAAATCAAAAGTTGTGGGGTGCATCATTGCCAGTAGCAGTGCAGTCATCACTTGTAGCATATCATAGTGACATGTGTTCTGAATATGCTCAACCTGGGGTTACACATGCTGTTGCCTACAACAGTTTTGGAATTTTGTTAGCACCAGATGTCTTTCGCCGGTCTCCCTGGCGTATAGGGTTAACGTCTTTCTCCGTAATCCTATATATTCTCGTGAGTAATGCAGCTGCGTGAGATTCAGTAGCGGATCGCGCTGCGCTGGTTACTTACGGGGGTATGTGAGCCGGTCGCTCAGAAAGCAATGGCAAACTACTGAGCATAATCTTGCCTAGTACATCAGCAGCAGCTGAAAGATGCTGGTGTTGACTGCAACGTCCTGTAAGGGATATGCAACATAAAAAAGATGTCTTTCCCTTACTCCCCACAACTGTCCAAAACATCAACATGTCAAATCAAATTGTACTAACTGCTTCTCTGTTTATCAAATTATCAAAATAAACTCTCCTATATGCTGTATTTATTAGTCAAAATAAGGGATAGGACACAAATTTTGCCTCATCAGCACTTTCCAGTGAATTCCCATGACAACAATTATGGAAACTAACGATGGTTCTCATAATAATCACTGCAAAAAGATCATTAGTACCAGTGTAATCAGGGCTGCTCATAGTGAAACTAAATTATGACCACTGGTCTTGGCTCTCAGAGGGGGAAAAAATTGTTCATACCGCACCAAATCACCATACACATAGCGCCAATCATGAATCTTTTATAATGGAAGGACACTAGGTGCAACCATACTCAATTGATGCTAATTATTACCCAGGCTGATAAGAGAAATGAAATGAATTAAAACCTAACTCTACATATGAAAATTCAAAGCACATGAAAATTTGAAGAGGGCCAGAAATCACTGATACAAAACTGTCAGTCAGCGACACTATCAACAGCGACCTTCATGATCTGTTTATTTCTCAAAACATTGGTTAGATGTCCTATTGTTTACATTTACCATGAGAATATATATACATATGCAGTTTTGATTTTTCTTTTGTACCTTTCATCTTCAGTACGTTCAAGGTGCTAATTTATTTTACTGTCTTTAGGTCGGACCTTTCCTTTTACATCTGATGTCACTTCTTATGTTAACTGAAGTAACTTGGCTGCACTTACCTTTACGTTTAATCTCCTCAGCTGCTACTGCTTCTAACCCTTCGCATTTAAGCTTCTTTCCTGTTGTGTCTAATTCTGACATTTGTAATTCCATAATTTTCTTATTATCCTTAAAGCATGAAGTAGTGTTTTTTTTTTTTTGGGGGGGGGGGTTGTCCTTTTCTCTTGCCTTTCCTAACTTTCTTATTAATATTGCTAAATTCCTATTATAGGTAACACACACTTATCTGAAGATTCAGTTTCTGTTGACAAAGTTCAGTACATTTCTGGTCTTTTTGACATTGAAAGATACATATTAATTAATTTCTCTTCTTATATGGTATCAGAGCTATCTTCCGGCAAAACTACATGAATAGTTTTTCTTTTTAGGTGCTTTACCCTTTATGTTTCTAATCAACAATTTGCACAACACTATTTTTATAAACAGGATCATTTTTTATTCGGTTGAGGGTCTACTTTTGCCGAGCTATATTTTTTTGGTTCCATCTTGACATCATGCATTGGTTTCAACTGCTGTGTTTAGGTCTCTCACTTCATTCTCGGACGACAAGGAGTCTTGTTTACTGTTGACTTCTTTGTTACTTATTTTTGCCACAGCACCTGCAACAATTAGTAGATGCGGTTGTTGTACACAGTGAGCAACTGGGGTTAGAATTAAATTGTAAAAAGACTCAGGTTATGGTCGTCAGTAGGAAGGAAGAAGTGCCACAATGTAATATACAAGTAAATGGAAATATTCTTCAACAAGTGAATCGGTACAATTATCTTGGAACAGTTATAACATCTGATGGGAGATGCCTTGAAGAGATTAGAACAAGAATCGCCATGGCGAAAGTAGCCTTTAGCAAGATGACAAACATTCTGGCCAATAAGAAGATGTCAATTGAAACGAGAATAAGAGTGTTGAGGGGATACATAGAGCCTGTTCTTTTGTATGGATGTGAAACTTGGACAATGAGCAGTCAAGCTGAAAAGCATCTAATGGCTGCAGAAATGTGGTTTCTGAGGAAAATGCAAAGAATACCATGGACAGACAGAAAAACCAATGACCAAGTACTACAGGAGACAAATGAACATTGTAAACTGATTAGAGAAATTAGACGTAGACAGTCAAAATTTTTAGGACATGTTATGAGAAGAAATGGATTGGAGAACTTAGTGACAACTGGCAAGATCGAGGGGAACAGACCAAGAGGAAGACCTAGAGGAATGTCAAAGACTGAAGCAGGAGGCAGGAAGCCTGCCTCATGATAGAACACCACCGGGACGTGGGGTCAACCTCAGATAGAGTAGAGGGAACATAGTGCCCGGGATCAGGGCAGGATAGATGATAGAAAAGGGGGACTATTAACTAGTCCTCACACGAAGGCGTTGACCAGATAGTTAGCACTACTGGTCACGACAGAATCACGCCTGCGTGATCGCTACGATTGCCACTCAAACCAAAGACAGCTAATAGAAGCGTGCTAACTGACCTAGCACGCAAAGAGCCGAAGGACGCATGAAGGTCCTTCCGCGTGGCGTGTAGCGACGCGAGTGAAGGAAGTCAGACTGGGGACTGACTCTGTAGTGTTCACATCGTGTAGAATAGAAGATAGTTTTCGTATAGCCTAGTAGATAGAGAATAGCTATAGGGTTTAGGAAAACTAGTGATAGAGAATATTGTGACTTTATGTGTGATTAGATAGCGACTGTTTTGCAATTGTAAAGAGCCAACGGCAATAAAATGTACCATTTCATTCCTCGCACACGACTTGCAAGTTTCTTGTATGGTGTGGGAGAAGTAATCCGATGATGCCTGAAACATGAGTTGTTGACAGGCAATAGGATTAAATGTGGTGTCAGAAGTGCGGCTTGAACCTGAGTTCAAGCTATAACACTTACCCACGGCTCTAGACTAGGTTTACGGATAGGATATTACAAAGATTAAATGTTTAATTTGTGTCAGTGACGATGACGTATGCAGACTAGATCGAGTTGCCAGCAGAATTGTGCCTATCGTGATGAAATAATGTTTATTTGTGCTTATTAGAATGTTATATATTTAAATAATGTGTTTTTCAAAGTTGTAAGTATTCATATTATGTTCTTCTTTCATTTATTTATGTAATTATTTATTTGTTTTTGAATAATTGTCAAAAATGATTCATGGCGGAGCAATACAGAGGTCAGCGACAGTATTGATTTTTGCAAGCTAAAAATAGCGCTGCGCCTTTGACGTGGCACGATTGACAAACAGTTGGGCCTCGCCACTTGGAATCAGCATTTCAGTGTTTACGAACTGCGAAGCTGCTGCCTGCCTGAATCTTTACGATATATTAACTATTATTTGTTTATTTAAGTTAGAGAATAAATATATTTATTTATTTACACATTATTATTATATTTATATTTATTTAAAAGCAGTTATTGATTTTTTTTTCGTACTTTTCTATTTGTTTACCGTCACGAGGGCACTACTTTCGGCTATGCAAATTAGATTTTGTCTGCACCATACTTCCATAGATTAAACTAGGTTAGTAACGAAAGACATATTACGGTAGAACGAAGACAGGACATTGACATTAAATAGTAATTAATCGATGTTCTGTTTGTTCGTGGGCATGTCAGGGTCATTGTACCAATTTGTCAAAAATCTATTTTTCGTTTACGAGTTGTTAATTGTTGCTGCTCTGTAACCAGGGTGCACTACAGCTGATAGATAACGTGAGTGTGTGCCGATGTGCCAAACAAGGTGACCTGAGTAGAAAACTTGTGTGTATTCCGGGGTGCCAAACAACGGGAACGGTGTTGCTGACGTGTTGTTCCTTGTTCTCGGGAACATTAAGATGAGTAAAACCTACGTTTTTGGCATGCATTGTGATTAATAGTGCATCTCTTTTTCAGCGTGTATTGTATGAACAGACTTTGTGCTCTAATTTTGTGGAGAATACAATTTTCCAGATTGTAAACAAAGAGTACAACTTGGAGTGCTCAGATATTAAATAACATAGCATATTAAAGAAAAATAACCGAGTGAAGCAGTCAGTTCAGGTCAACGCGAGCCAATTACCCAGCAACATGGCTACTCTAGCTGACTTCATTAAAGCAGGTAAAGAATTGCAATACACAGGTAAAGAGCTAGAACAATATGCAGATCAAAAATTTAAAGAAGCAAAGGATGCAGAGAGAGATGAACGCGCACAGGAAAGACAACACCAGATACAACTAGCTGAGATAACAAAACAAAAAGAAGTGCTAATTAAGCAACAACAATTAGAACTAGATAAAGAATTAAAACAAAGAGAATTAGATCTAAAGCAAAAGGAGATAGATGAAATGGCAAGAGTTAAGGAAAAACAAATACAAGTAGAATCAGAGACAGTTAAAGATGAAAGAGATGGATATAGACTCACACGCAGAGATCTCTGCCACTAAACTTAAAAGTCAACAAGAAGAAAATAAGTTCAACAAATACAAAAATATTATCAAACCATATTGTAAAGACGATTCAATATCTGCTTGGACAGAAAATGTCGAGTATCAGTTTAAATATCACCAAGTGCCTTTAGAGATGTGGGCTATGATTTATATGAAGAACCTGAGTGGTGAGCCCCTTAAAGTGATAGAATCTATACCAACCGATCTTAGATCTGACTACCAATACATCCGTGATAGGATTATGCATCACTTTTTACTTGATGCCCCTGGGTATCAGGTTCAGTTCTCAAATTTAAAACCTAAACCTACTGAGACTTTCATTGACTACGTCTCAAATGTTCAAAGTGTACTAAATAGGTGGCTTAAAGCAGCTAACATAGGAAAAGACTTTGATAGATTGAAAAACTTAATAACTATGGATAAAGTAATATCCACGATACCATCCTCTTTTGCTAAATTTTTGCAGCAGTCAGACATTGAAACCATAGAACAGTTTGAAAAGAAAGGGTCGGCATATTTTTCTTCAAACAGAAATATTTTTAAGACTTCAAATGACTCTGAAATAGTTTCCGTTGTAAAAGATCAATCTAAAAACTATCAGAGCAATAGAAAACCATTTAATAAATTTGACAAGAAAGATAGAAAAATTTCAAAATGTATCCACTGTCACCTTTTACATGACACTTATTCAATGTGTGACAAATCACCTAGTTATCCGGCACATCTTGAAAATGTTATTAAGAAGCAACAGAACAAAAGATCTGCATACCGGCGTGCCATCAAATGTGTTTTTTGTTCCAGCTACGGCCATTATTCAAATAAGTGCCTAGGCCGCCAACGTATGAAAGCCAACAATGCTATTTTACTTGATACATCTTCTGATAGTGGTAGTGAGACTGAGTGTGATGTTGAAAATGAATTACCTGTTAACCAAACGGAAGAGGTGTGTTGTGTAAACGATATGTTGAGTTTTGACAGTTGTGAGCGATGTCACCAATTCCATGCTGACGGAAAATTAGAATATGGACATACAGTTCCATTCTCATCTGAGAGTGTGAATGCAGCCTTAGCCTCCAGAGGCAATTTAGAGTTCCACAATGCAATGGTCAGTGATAGACCATGCCAATGTTTGCTGGACAGCGGTAGTACCCTTATTGGTCTCAGAAAGGAACTGGTGAGTCAAGAGGATTATACAGGTGACTCTGTCAAATGCCGAACCTTTTCGGGTAACATTGAAATTTACCCTTTGGCCAAAGCCCGTATTAACACTCCTTTCCTTTCGGGTACATTTACTTGTGCTGTACTTGACAACCCTTGTACTGATTTAATTCTGGGTTGCTTACCCCAGCTAAAACAATGTACTAGCGATGAAATAACTGCATGGAAACAACTGAATGCAGTTAATGCAACAACCAGAGCAGACACTATAAAACATCAAGACACGCTTCAAGATGAGAGACTACTGGTGCTTTCTCCATCTAGCACTGATGCTACCAACAGACAAAAATTCATAGAACAGCAGAAAGCTGATCCTAGTTTGTCTCCTTATTTAAAAGTATTGAAAGAACGAGCAAAAGTGACAAAGAACGCATCATGGTTCTTCAGATTAAATAATGGCATTCTTACTAGATATTATACTACTGGTAACCATGAGATTCAGCAAACGGTGTTACCTGTACAACATCGCATAACTGTGCTAAAGATTGCACATGAGTCACCGTTTGCTGGCCATCTTGCATATGACAAAACCAGGGCCAGAATTCAGGCTCATTTTTATTGGCCAGGTTTTTGCAATGATATTAAATTATTTTGTCGTTCGTGTAATGTCTGTCAACAGTTAGTACGAAAGGGTAAACATGCTACAGCTGAAGTACAACCTTCAGCGAGAACAATTGAACTTGAACCAGATCAAGACATACTTCTCTTGCTTCCTGACAAACGAAATTTATTATTGACTTCATGGCAAGGGCCATTCAAGGTGGTACGTAAAATTTCAGATGTTGACTATGAAATATCAATAAACGGAAACTTAAAGATATTCCATGTCAACATGTTGAAACCTTACTATTCACGACAAGAGACAGAAGTAGAGACAGACGAACACAGTGCACCCACACCAAGTGATCAGACGACAGACATACACAACGCAACTACACTAGTTAGCGAGACTGGCATATCCGACGAGCATACACTTAGCGAGAATACAGAATACACACTTAGCACCACCACCGTACTGAATCAGGTAGACGACGACGGAATGGAACTACCAGTTCCTATTGTAGACAAGACTGCTACATTAGATAGCATACATATAGAACAGGGACTAACAGACAGTCAACGACGACAATTAGTAGAATTAGTGACGGAATACAAAGACATATTCTCTGACATTCCAGGTAGGATGGACAGAATCGAACACTCCATTCTTCTTTCGGACTCTAAGCCTATTAAATGCAGGCTGTACTCAATCCCACTAAGCTATAGGGAAAATCTAAATAAGGAAATTCTGAATTTAGAGGCTAGTGGGATTATCCAGAAATCCACCTCTGAGTACTCTTGTCCAATTGTTCTAGTTAAGAAGAAAGATTCTACAATTCGTCTGTGCGTGGACTATCGAAAGCTCAACAACGTCACCAAGATCGACGCAGAGCCAATTCCTTCCTGCGAAGATCTTATTCTTGACATGTCCACCTCCAAAATCTTTTCTAAATTAGATCTCACTAAGGGATATTGGCAGGTCCCTATGCAGTCTCAATCCATCCATCTTACTGCTTTCTCAACACCTTTAGGACTGTACGAGTGGCGTTTTCTTCCTTTCGGACTTCGAAACGCTCCTGCCACTTTCGTACGCTTAACTAGAGATCTACTTCATGGAGTGACTAATACAGTGACCTATATAGATGATATATGTGTCCATACTGATGACTGGACAACACACCTACTGAAACTGAGACATGTCTTTAATAGGTTGCGACTCTTCGGGCTCACTGTCAAACCGAGCAAAGTCGAATTGGGCCTAAAAGAAATGGATTTTTTGGGTCATGTCATTTCTCAAGGTCAACTAAAGACTGACCAGAAAATTATTA
The DNA here is from genome assembly GCA_963921405.1 of Cepaea hortensis. Lineage (NCBI taxonomy): Eukaryota > Metazoa > Mollusca > Gastropoda > Stylommatophora > Helicidae > Cepaea > Cepaea hortensis. Next base: position 133,066,883 of record OY992879.1, on the reverse strand, counting down.
CCAATATTATGAATCTGACCATGCCTACCACCAAGAAACAGGTCAGAAGCCTTTTGGGGTTAGTGAATTACTATAGTAAATTTATTCCAAATTTAGCGGAGATTACAAGTGTATTTTCCAATGTTTTAAAAGCTTCTGTAAAATTGGATGTCAAAGATGCATTATTAATTTCTGCATTGTCAAAATTGAAAATCTTGTTTAGTAATGTTCCAATCCTCCGCTTGCCTAATCCGAGGCTCGTTTATTATCTTAGGACAGATGCCAGCAGGATCTCCATCGCTGCAGTACTAGGCCAATTTTATGAGGGCATCTTCCATCCGATTTGCTACGTGAGCCGTAAGATCACACCCACCGAGTCCAGATATTCCATATCCGAGTTGGAAGCCTTAAGCGTCATCTATGCGGTGAGAAAGCTGCATCGATTTCTGTCGGGTGTGCACTTCATTGTCCAGACTGACAACTCCCCAATAACGGTCATACAGAGTAGTGTACATCGAAATGACCGAATATACAGGTGGTCGCTAATACTACAAAATTACACCTTTAGTATAGAACATATTAAGGGGAAAGATAACATCTTGGCTGATACCCTTAGTCGACCATCTGATGTAGCAATACCAGAAATTTCCACATAAGAGTGTAGAGTAATAGATGTTAATTTAGTGCAGTCAAATATTCTATGTGAAATATGTTAGAAATACATGAATATTATGTGCTGAACTAAGTACCAAAAACATTGACCTGCTATGGGTCCGTAGACATCAAAAGTAAGAACTTTACTCTGGGAACAAATATATCACCTTGTGAACTAGGACAGCTTATTACTTGCTAAGCTCCATATATGTTCCAGTGAATTAGTTGTGTTAAACAGAGAAAAACAGTGTCAGATGATTATATACATACAGACACGAAACCAGTGGTCTACTTTACAAACGAACTCTACAGGTGCAATACCCATAGAACAAATATGACTGTGTAATGGATTTCAAATACCCAGAACAATTGTATAGATATTATGCCAATGAAAGCATGTTTCTGAACATTAATGGCAACGGCTAACCTGAGGTATTTAAAGACCATGTATATATAAACTTAATGTGATATGTATCATAATGTTTTTATATAGTGATAAAATATAGATAGATTATGTCATTTTAATTTATATTTAGAGTTAGACAATATAATATTTTTCATTTTTTTTAGTAGATAGAATATGAATTTACTGATTTATTTAGCTTTAAAAGTAGATTAGGATAGTAATTTAAAGATACAACTAATTATAAGAAGTTTAGATATGAATAGTATCATTCAGTTTATTATATTTCACTTTGTTTCATTTCATTTGATCTCATTCCATCTTAACCAATCCATTTAACAAACGTTATCATTTAGTAGCATGATTAGGTTACACCATAATAGAATAGAAATATTATACACTTAAAGATACATCATTTTCACCATATAGAATAAGAATATCAATCATATAGTTTTTTTCATTTAAAAACATTAGTTAGAATATCACCCATTTTAGAAAGGGACGTAACTTATTACAGTTCACATCACCCATTTCACAAAGGGACATAACTCATCTCACATCAATGTCATTTCACATAGGTAAATTATATCCCTTAAATTAGATAAATATTAGGAGTAATGTAAGCTTATTTTAGGATTAATATGACAGATAGATTAACACAGTAAATGTATATTTATAGAACTAGTATTAGTATGTCAGCATTTAGAGTAATATTTCTGTAGAATACAGTGGTAAAGAATACCAGGGTACAAACCATTAACCCTTTTTTCTTACATGTAAATATGTTGTAAATACTTGACGTGTGCAACGGTTGATGCACAGTCATTAGGCTCAACTCTGCCAAACTGAGCCAAGCTTGTACAGTGTCACTCCAAGGTTTTTAAATAACTATGAGAGTGAAAGTTATGTGACAGAAATGAAGGTAAAAGATGTGTGACAAAGGTGAGGGTGAAAGATGTGTGACAGAAATGAGGATGAAAGAAGTGTGACAAAAATGAGGATGAAAGATGTGTGACAGAAATGAGGATGAAAGAAGTGTGACAGAAATGAGGATGAAAGATGTGTGACAGAAATGAGGGTAAAAGATGTGTACCAATAGTGAGTGTAAAAGAAGAGTGACATAAGCGAATGTTAAAGATGTGTGACAGAAGTGTGAAAGTAAGAGCAAATGTAAAATATACAGGAGAGAGTGAGAACAGTCAGCGGATTTTTTTTGCCGCTCAACAAAACTTTTTATTTTTGTTGCCGTCAAATGTTGGTTTCAATGTTGAAAATGTGTTGTAATGAATGTATTTTGTGTAGTTTAGTTTAGGATCTTAGTGAAAGTATTTTGAGTCTCATAAGACAGAAACATAGTCACAGATTTGTATTATACACATGTTTGTGACCACAGTTAAATGAATTATGGCACTTGAAAAACTAACTTACATACACATGATAGTTAGATACACATGTTAGAGGGTAGATTATACGTTTAATTACATCCAAACACACAAACAACCAGAAAAACAAACATATAAATTGCATACACTTTTATTAGATCAAAGGGAGATAACTCCGGGTCAGGGGACATAATAGACAACGAAACACTAACTTAACAGTGAATTATGACTTTACACGCGGAAGCGAGATAGGTAAAGCCTGTCACTCACAGCTTGTGTAATGGTTGTTTAATATTATATGGGGGACATGAAGCAATTCATGTGTTGACCTTCAGAAAGTCAACTTTGTATGGGTAGTGAGTTAATTTACTATTTGAGGGCAGGTCTTATAAGACAACGGTCCGGTTCAGACATACCTCTAATTAATATAATATTGCGATTGAGAAGAGGGCTCACGCCAACCAGACAAGTTTGTGGCGATTGCCAGTAGCCAAGTAAAGTGATGCTACATTGTGACATTAGTCAGTAGGTCTATTGAGTAGCCCAAAGCCAGGTTATCTACAGTCTTTGACAAAAATTAGACACACTAATTTTTTAGAAACCTCTTGCGTCACAACCAATGAGTCAAAGTTGATGACGCAACACAGGAGGGGAGGGTGTGTGTCAAAGACTGAAGCAGGAGGCAGGAAGCCTGCCTCATGATAGAACACCACCGGGACGTGGGGTCAACCTCAGATAGAGTAGAGGGAACATAGTGCCCGGGATCAGGGCAGGATAGATGATAGAAAAGGGGGACTATTAACTAGTCCTCACACGAAGGCGTTGACCAGATAGTTAGCACTACTGGTCACGACAGAATCACGCCTGCGTGATCGCTACGATTGCCACTCAAACCAAAGACAGCTAATAGAAGCGTGCTAACTGACTTAGCACGCAAAGAGCCGAAGGACGCATGAAGGTCCTTCCGCGTGGCGTGTAGCGACGCGAGTGAAGGAAGTCAGACTGGGGACTGACTCTGTAGTGTTCACATCGTGTAGAATAGAAGATAGTTTTCGTATAGCCTAGTAGATAGAGATTAGCTATAGGGTTTAGGAAAACTAGTGATAGAGAATATTGTGACTTTATGTGTGATTAGATAGCGACTGTTTTGCAATTGTAAAGAGCCAACGGCAATAAAATGTACCATTTCATTCCTCGCACACGACTTGCAAGTTTCTTGTATGGTGTGGGAGAAGTAATCCGATGATGCCTGAAACATGAGTTGTTGACAGGCAAAATACCTGGATGGCTTGGCCACATGGCATGGACGAGACAGGAACACTGAGCTGATCCACGACACTGGTGATCGAGTGAAATGGTGAGTCATGACCGCCCACGCTTTCCGGCATGGCACATGATTGATTGATTGATACCTCATATCGAACGACTGTTCTCTTAAGAACTTGGCTTCTTCGCTGTTAGATGGCCATGTCTATTGTCTTTTATTACTACTACTTTCACATCCGTTACCACGCATCATCTGGTAATTACAAAATCTCTGGTAATTCATTGTTGTATTTCACTTCACAGCAGCGCGCCTCAAACACTTCTGGTTTTGTCTCAACAAGTTAACAGCTCTAATAACATGATTACACTGTCTGTCACTGACATTAACTAACTACCCTCTATTCTTCTATTAAACTTGTTTAAGTTGTAGTACTGCTTATTAATTCTACATGGTGAACTATCTAACATTTGTTAGTTTACTTTGTCAACTAGATTTGAAACTATGTACTACCACTTTTAAGTCATCCAGCAACCTTGTCATTAAAACTTAGGTCTTTTTGTACCTTACTCATTGTAATATGTGATTGCCATAATTCATATTTAGTAATACCATAACAATTAACATAACACTTCAACGTTTATCTAATTAATCACTTATCTAAAGTAGACTGTCTAGACTTGATCTGTAAGTTGAACTTGTCTCACAAAGTTGTGGCTGCAGGACTCTTGTGTTGCTGTTGTAATTCAAGTTGGAGGAGTAGACCTAGTTGTTAACTCTGTAGTTATGCTCAGAACCACTGGATCTCTCTACTTGATGAATCAATTGAAGAAACACCTTGTAAATATACCACAGTTCATAAACAGTTCACAAAGTCTGTCTGGCATTGCTGGACCACAACACAGTGTGGGATTACCTAGTTCCTTCACGTCCACAGTTTGTAAGTAGAAATATTTGCTACACTAACTCTGTTAAACAAAGTCTGTGTAGTTTACTGTCCTGTCATTGGTTTTTCGATCACCCGATGAAGAACACAGAATATATTGCTAACTGACTATGAGCTGTCACTTCCATGGAATCAACAACTGTAGTTGCTTACAACTCCAGCTTTGATGTAATTGATGTCTCTTCCTGGATAGCTATGTGTGATTGACTTGTTGTGTATGAGGCAGTTGATGATTAACTGCATTTTGCAAATGAGAGTCCCTCCCACTTCAGCTCCAGAAGATTAGTGTCAGTCTTCGTCTCACAGCCTGGTGTCATAGGATCAAGCAGGCTCGAGCATTGTTGAGTCTATTTGTTAAGATGTGTTTTTTCTTCTTGTGAAGTTGTCTTGAAAAGTTGTTGTTATGCTGTCGACTTACTTCTGTGTCTGTGTTGTGGCATAGCCAACCTGTGGCTGTTGTTCCTAGATGTGGTTCAAAATCCTGTCGAGCGGCACCAAATCTGTCTCACCTGCTGCACAGTCAATGGGCTAGTACTGCTCATGCACACAGTGAATTACTGCACGTGGGACATCAATAGCGTCATGATGCAAGTTATGTCAACCTCTATGGGGGGCCACAAGATCGATCAGTTAGTAAAATTATAGACACTTGTTTGCTTTGCTTCAACATATATTAATACTGCTGAAAGTCTGGTACCGTACCATTGTTCTGCCACAAAGAAATTTACTGACTGTTTTCAAGCTTATATGTGCCACATTGACATACTTTTGAGTGGATCTCAGCTGTACCTGTCCCCTCTGTTACATATTTTCTTATCCCATTGAAAGCAAATTTGCCTTATTTATACCACATATTCGTATAAGAATCTGGATTTAACTGTTTTTCTTTCACCAGAAATAAAAATGTGCTTAATTTATAACATACAAGCAAAGCAATGAAACAATTTAAAACGACAACTGCCGCAGCCCTAGAAACTGACCTTTGTCCAGTTTAACCTCTTCGTCTGGGTGCTGGTGGTGTATTTCTTCTTTGGTGCCATTCCAAAGGGCAGCTGATTGGAAGGTGCTGCCGGAGCAAACAGTCCAGGGGGAGGTGGTGGACCCATTCCCGGTGGAGGGGGAGGACCCATACCTGGAGGTGGAGGTGGAGGAGGGGGTCCGCCTCCTGGTGGAGGTGGAGGAGGAGGTGGTGGTGGTGGGCCAAAACCTGGCGGAGGAGGTGGAGGAGGCGGAGGAGGTGGACCACCTCCGGGCAAAGGAGGAGGTGGCGGGGGTGGGGGAGGAGGAGGGAGTCCACCAGGTGGAGGTGGTGGCGGTGGGGGTGGCGGTGGTCCATCACCACCACCAGTTTTGTTCAGAACCTTGCTGATGTTATCACCGATGCCTTGTTTTATCTGAGAATGAAGATTGACGGCAACAAATTGAGTCTCACTGCGCAGCAATAATTAAACAACAGTTCCAACTAGAAATTAGAAATAAATTCACAAGCATGGGGAACCACGGTAGAGCAGGCAGCAGCAAGCACACATGCCTCAAGGCATGCAAAAGGTCTTTTACTTACTTTTTACAGAGGCACAGGAAAGAGACAGAAATAAAACACACATACACATGCACAGGAAAGAAATAGAAATTATAAAACACTTACTTGTACACAGGCACAGGAAAGAAACAGAATTTATAAGACACACTTACTTACTGTTACACAGGCACAGGAAAGAAACAGAAATTATAAGACACACTTACTTACTGTTACACAGGCACAGGAAAGAAATAGAAATTATAAGACACACTAACTTTTACACAGGCACAGGAAAGAAATAGAAATTGTAAAACACACTTTTACACAGCCACAGGACAGAAAAAGAAATAAGACACACTTACTCATGCACAGGAAAAAAATGGAAATTATAAGACACACTTACTTTTACACAGGTACAGGAAAGACATAGAAATTAGACGACACACTAGACAACAGAGAAATTGAAAGCTATGCACACACTGAAACTCAATCTGGCCAAAGAAAAAGAGTACACTGATGCATGACCAGTTAGCTAAAACAATAAAGGTAATCACATGGGAGAAACTATCATTGGTGTGTGAAGTGTTAGGCCCTTACATATTCCAGGCCAGGACATATGCTTTGTCGTTCCTCATTCGAGGGAAGTATGTCACACCTAGCCACGCACCTCAAAAAATCAGTGTGTCTGACCCGGCATGCATTTGTGTAAAAGTTGCTTCCTCTGCTAAACAGCTTCCATCAACCATAATGGGTATTGTATTATCTACCCTGGGTAGGTTTCATTTTCAAACGATTTTGTCAGGGCAACGGCCTTAATGCCTATTCTTAGCGATTTCCAACTGCCATGGGAATTTTAGAGTGCATAACTTGCAAATGGCACCTCCTGTTTTTCGCCCTTATCTGAAGAGGCTAGATATCTGATCTCACTATGCAATAAATCAGAGAAACGTGTGATATTAAATAATGGTTCTTGGAAAAATGCCCAGCCCTATATTGGATCCAACCTGGTACCTTTTGCCCTGAGATTGATACCAGAACCTATCAGCCACAGCTCCCCCAGCCAGGACATAATGAAGTGGGATAGCCAGTTCATTTTTTTCTCTTTCTTCCTTCACAAACAAATCCTTGAAATTGTGAAAATTATCCGTTCCCCATTTTATGAGACTGGGTCAACCCCAGAGAAACACTCATTGGAACCAATAATCCTGTCCCTGCAGAGAAATGAGATCGGACCATTGTCAAGGCATGCAAGTAAACTAACTCCAATGCCAAAATGGCTCCAAGTCATCATTATGTGTCCTGCAACCTGGCATACGCTTTTTCGCATCTCTATGAGTCTCAGTTCTTGTCTCCAGATAGACACCTTTTAAAGGTGTCATCACTAGTCAGGTCTATCATCCAGCTGAATTATGGAATATGGACAAAATATGTGTCAGATAGCAGCTGCTGAGAGGCTACAATGCTGGGTTCTCCTTCAGTAGACCCAGGTTCGAATCCTTTGTAAGGTGTGGATTTTTGAGAAGACAAAAACTGGAAAATGTGACAACTGGAAAGATTTGTGAAAAGAGAAGACAGTGAAAGACAGTTCTTGACAGTCTTGTGTCAAGGCACAGAAGGGAGTCAACACACGAACTGATACATGCCGTTGGAGATCGCAAGACATGGAGAAGCATGATCACCTATGCCAGCCAGCTAAGCACTTAATGATGACAGTCAGTCAGAACAGTAGAGGTGTAACATCATTCCTAATCTTCAAAGGAGATTCCCGAGAAGAATACTCAATGTATCAAGAAGAAAGAAAAGAAAATATGAAATCATGACTAAAGTGAGGATTATAACAATGCTAGGTTTAATTAGAAAGCAAGTTAAAACGTTCGGCCATATAACCAGGCTACCAACTAACAGTATACCACAATGAGCAATGATGTAGAGACCAAATGGATCCAGAAGCCAGGAATGCAAACCTGGTCAAAAATGCACACTAAAAGCCGGATGTGTTGACCTAAGGGTTTCGATCCAAGGGTGCCTAACCAGACACACTGCAATCACATCTGAAAAAACACTCCAGATGAAAGCAAAGAAGAAGAAGAACCAGAAGAAGAAGCCAACCATGTAAACGACGGACAGAGGGAATAAGAAAGTCTATGGGAATCTCGATATATGAAGGCCATAAGTGGGCACTCTCCCGCTGTTTATGCTTCACCTCGACACCGCTAGGTACAAGAGAAACAAGATGAGATGAGATGAATGGATTGTATTGACCACAAAAAGCAACCGACTCACCCCCTCTTTAAGCTGCTGCAGTTCACTCTCATACTGCTGCAGTTTGCTCTCTAGGCTGGTGGCTTTAGCTTCAGCCTCCTGTTTGGCTGTTAAGGCAGTGTCTAATTTGATTGAAATGTCCGCCATGCTCACATCAGCTCCTGAGTCTTCAAACTTGGAGCTTCCGGCCAGGCTGCCTGTTCAAGTGACAAGGAATCATAAGCAAAAACTAACGTGACAAAGAATAATAAGTAAACAGCAGTTTTATGCAAACAGCGTGAGTGCATAGGAAATTTATATTAAAATTTGTATTAACTTTGAAATCACAGTAAGGATAACAGAAGCTCCACATTTGAACAATACCTGTGACTGTTTTAATTGTTTCAGGTAAAGTATTATTCATTTATTCTCTTCATATGATACATAACTCAGCAATATGCACCTGAGAGATGCAGCGAAATATGCCAGGCAATAAATCCTGCAACATGTTTGTAGCTTTCATGTTTAAATTCACTAAGGGAATATAAGAGATGATATAAACAGGGAGCTATATGATGCCCTAAATATCGGTGGTCATGGCATACCAGAGATTCGGTGATGATGCAGTATTGCTATCCACAACACAGACTGGTATAGAAAACTTAATAGCCTCCACTCAATTGAATAGTGAAAATCACAACTTATATCTTAACATAGCAAAAACAAAGATAATGCATACAGATAAAACCACTATGGAGAAAGAAATACATGTTAATGAGGAAAAATTGGAGGTGGTGGACAATTTTGAATATCTTGGGTCATTGATTACCACCAACGGTGACACAATGAAAGCAATTAAGCGACGACTATCAATTGCTCTTCAAAGACTAAAACAACTGAATAAATTATGGAATGGGACAGACAGAACTACAAAAATTAGATTTTTAAGAGCATGCATCTTTCCCATTGCAACATGTGCCTGTGAGACCTGGACACTTACTAAACAAGCTGAACAGTCCATAAATGCTTTTGAATATAAATGTTATAGACGAGTTCTAAGAATATATTGGGTAAAGAAAAGAACAAATGCATCCATACTTCAAGAGCTGAATATTGAAGAAGGTTGGTTATTAAAGACGATAAAACAAAGAAAATTGAAATATTTTGGTCACTTGAAACGTCACAAAAGTTTGGAGAGAACAATAATGGAGGAAGGAGTATATGCCTGGGAAGAGAGGAAGATGAAGGCCAAAGAGAAGATGGGTGGCGGATGATTTCCAGATGGGTATAAAGGATGCGGGACATCTTGCTTGTGATTGAGAGGTTTTCCGGAAGGTTGTTATGGGAGAGAGGTTCTGCAAAGGACATGCTTCTTAATGAATGAATGAAAGGGAATACATCTGAGTTTAGAACTAGCTTGACACACAGAAGCAATAAAAGCCAGTTCATTTTTATGATAGTTATAATCTGTGACAAGAACACCCAATCTAAATATTCTGTGCCAAGTAAAATATTCTGAACCTTCTAGAACATTCAGTAAAGGTCAGATGCAATTAGTGTCCTCTGTAATAATATAAGTGTCATTTGTAATATTATCAGTGTTCAATGTAATTATATAAATGCCCTTTTTAATAGTATAAGTGTCCATTGTAATTGTATCAATGTCCTTTATAATTGTATAAGTGTAATAGTAATAGTATCAGTGACCTTTGCAATAGTTTTAAGTGTTGTATAAGTGTAATAGTAATAGTATCAGTGACCTTTGCAATAGTTTTAAGTGTCCTTTTTAATAATAACAGTGTCTTTTTTAATAGCATAAACATCCTTTTTAATAGTATAAGCGTTGTTTGTTATAGTAAAAGTGACCTTTTTAATAGTATCAGTGTCCTTTGTAATAGTATAAGTGTCCTTGACAATAGTAAAAGAGTCCTTTTTAATAGTATCCCAAAACACAACAAACTAGCTGACAAAAATGTCTCGATATATGAAGTACAATTTATTTCCAAGTTTAAAAATCACTGGTTAATAATCAATTCAACTTACTAAGCAGGGGGTCCACATCAATGTCAAATTTAGTAGCCCTGAAATCTGGGTCGCAGCCATTCCGTTGAAGAACAATTTGGGTTATGCACTCTTCTATCAACTTGTAGTACTGAGGCCTAGGGAGAATACGAAATTATTCTGAAGATGTTTCTATTTCGTTGTAAAAATATGTGTTACTGTGCCGCCTGGCAATATCTGATGACCTTACATCTCTGACTGGGAAATATTAGCATCGGTATAGAGCTGCAACCAAGATAATGTGTGAAAGTATGCCCAAAAATCATCATTTTAATTTGTCATACCTTTTTTGTTTTGCTGATAATGACATTTGGAATAAATTGACACACTGTCTTGATGTGTCAGACTATTTTGATGGTGATAATAATTTCCATAAATTCACGCATACAAATGAGACCTATATGATGATGGTACACATGCAGTATTAATTTATCAGACTAAGACTGATAATGGTAAAATGTAAAACAAAGTCACACTGTCTTGATATGTCATATCTATACTAATGATTATGAAATCAGACAAATTCACAGCTTTGCTTTGTGAGATCAATAATGATGATGCTATTTTAATAAACTCACACTACTGATTTGGCAAACTTACAAATATAAATTCAAACTGTTTTGATTTGTCAGACCTACAGTGAAGAAGATGATACTACCGAGTTGAGGGTTCAAAATCAGTCATGGGAAATTTGGAAGCAGACCGCTTTGTGTTTATTTCAATGGTATGAGGCATCAGTTGTTCAGAAAGCAATGGCAAACTACTGAACTAATATTGCCTGATAAAACACATACAGCTGGGGTTAATTGCAACACCCTGTAAAGGACATGCAAATAACTTTTCTTTAATGAGATAAATATCCAGGCTTGGTACCAGCTCATGTCACATCTGACCATTTTGAACTTGACACAATATGGACTTAGAATCAAATCACACACTACCCTAATTAGATTGCTAAACTGACTATTACCTGGCATAAATGTCATAAACTGACTATTACCTGGCGTAAATGTCATAAAATGACCATTACCTGGCATAAATGTCATAAACTGACCATTACCTGGCATAAGTGTCATAAACTGACCATTACCTGGCATAAGTGTCATAAACTGACCATTACCTGGCATAAATGTCATAAACTGACTATTACCTGATGTAAATGTCATAAACTGACTATTACCTGGCATAAATGTCATAAACTGACTATTACCTGGCATAAATGTCATAAACTGACTATTACCTGGCATAAATGTCATAAACTGACTATTACCTGGCATAAATGTCATAAACTGACTATTACCTGGCATAAATGTCATAAACTGACTATTACCTGGCATAAATGTCATAAACTGACTATTACCTGGCATAAATGTCATCCCTGATTGACAAGAGGTGCTGTAGTATGGAGAGAAAGTATGGTTCCGCCACTGTATTGCTGACGGTGTTGAAGATCACTTCAAAACAGGCTTTTGGACTAGTGAGCTCAGTTAAGGAAATGCTGCTGAAGGATCTACTACAGAAACATTGTCACACAATCTTCATGCTAATGTTTAACCCTACCAGACTGCTGTACCAATTTTTCGGTAATTTCCTAATCTGCCGCTATACCGATGTACCTAATTTTCGGTTATTTTGCCTAGTACGTGAAAAAAATGCGTCACAAACTAAAAATAACCAACCAATCGTGGTCAAACCTCATGGTTAGCCATTGCAAATGTCTACCGCCATAGGTTTGAATTGACTGTGTGGTTTAGTGCGAAAAAAATTCTGAAAATTCACAATGAAACGAGCGGCTGATGAACCAAGCACTTCAATAAGTAAGCGAAGTAGGTCTAGGCTTTTCACAGTTCAAAAGGTGATCCATACTTTGATTTATTCAGACGGGATTGGCACACAAAGGTGGAATATTGGAGCTAGATGAAAGGTAGACCTATTTTCTACAATGTCTCCAAGTTACATCTTATTCTAACCACTTGTTTGCATGTAACTAACATTTTTCTATATCATGTTGGTTTTTTCTATTTAATGCTCAGGAGCCCAGGTAATAGGGACAGTTAGGTTCAGGGCCTCAGGTCTGGTAGGGTTAAGCCCATCTGTCCATACGAGTTGTGACATTTACACATTTTTGATAATATTGCTTACAGCTCTTTCTGTTGACCATTAACACTCTGTTCCTGCTCCATTATAGTGTGAATAGAAAACTCTGGTCAGTTCAGTAACAATATCATTTTGTAAATGTCAGTGTACACAACACTTTGATAAACACTTCCAGTAACCTGTGACTTTATGATCATCACAACACAACACAAGCCATTTAACAGGGAAGGACTAGGACATCAGGTTCAGACTCGGAACATATCATATACAATTTAACATGCACGTTAACAGATCCCAATCAAACTCACACTGGAGATCATGTTCCGCTTCAATAATAATATGGGTCTAACACCAAATGCCACATAAAATGTTGCATGCACTGACATCTTTGTTTTTTTGTTTAATTGTGGTCAATATTTCTTTCAGGAATATATTTAACTCCGATTTCCAGCCAGTTCCCACATAACCGAGTTTTTTTTTGCTTTAACTCTATGTCCCAGCCAGTTGTCACATTAATCCACATAACCCATGTTATTTGCTATGACTTATGTTCCAGACACTTGTCACATTAACCCACATAACCCATGTTATTTGCTTTAATTTATGTTCCAGCCAGTTGTCGCATTAACCCACATAACCCATGTTATTTGCTTTAATTCTGTTCCAGCCAGTTGTCTCATTAACTCATATAACCAATATTGCTTTAATTCTGTGTTCCAGCCAGTTATCACATTACCCCACATAACCCATGTTATTTACTTTAATTCTGTGTTCCAGCCAGTTGTCACATTAACCCACATTATTTGCTTTAATTCTGCTCCAGGCAGTTGTAACATTAACCCACATAACCCATGTTGTTTGCTTTAACTCAAATTCCAGTCAGTTGTCACATTAACCCACATAACCCATGTTATTTGCTTTAATTCTGCTCCAGGCAGTTCTGCTTTAACTATTGTTCCAAACAGTTGTCACATTAACCCACATAACCCATGTTATTTGCTTTAATTCTGCTCCAGGCAGTTGTAACATTAACCCATATAACCCATGTTGTTTGCTTTAACTCTTATGCTCCACCCAGTTGTCACATTAACCCACATAACCCATCTTATTTGCTTTAACTCTTGTTCCAGCCAGTTATCTGTCACATTAGAGAAGGAGAAGAACTGTTTCATCTTCAAACAAAAAGCAATGGTCATTAAATACTGTAACAATATGCCTTTCCGTCAGCACAACGCTGAGATATGTAGAAAGAAAGGATATTCCATCTCCAAGCGAATGTTGTCATATCGATGAGAGAATTCCTCCATGTCTTCATCTTTGTGTTCATGGAAGATATGCACATGGGTCTTCAGTTCCTCATCATCTTGTTTATCCAGCCACTGTGGGAAGGCAACCAGAAAGCTTAAAAAACAGGTTATGCTTAAATGACGTTTCACAAGTATATGGGAAAGGTGACCCCATACAGAGCCTCAAATAGACTAGGTTACAATTATGAATGTGTTCAAAGTCAAATCTTCCACTGCTTTTTCTTCTTCTTCTTGTCCATTGTTGTTCTGGTAATTTCTATTGTCTAAACCAGTTTAAAAAAAATATGTTTTGCTGCATTTCAAAAATCGCTAAGACTCCCAAGCTGCTTTGTGTGGATGTTTACTGGCCCAATGCTCAGTCTGCAACTGACAAAAACACCTGCAGTTCTGAAGTGCATGTTCACCTGTCTGTTCAACCTGTTCACATATGCACAGTGGTGGTGGGGCCAACTTCAGTCTGTGAAAGTGATTGTTCAGTCTTCTGCTCTACAAATCCAGGCATTTTGGCAATGGCCTAAGCCTGTCCATTCTTTAATGGTATCTCTCAAGGATTGCATTTGTCTGTCACTTTACTTCACCTTTTTCTGCCCTTTATTTGCTAATGGAGCAAAGGCGCTCAACCATCTCACACCAAACCGTCTTATCCTTTGCTATCTATTTCTGCTCCCTCCATGTGCTCCCTATATTATTCACCTCGGTCTCAAATTTTCTCCATATATTTTCAGGTCTGCCTCTATTTCATTTGCCCTGTGGATTCCAGTGAAGGGGCTTTCTAGTTATCCTGTTCTCAGGCTTTCTCAATGCATGTCCTATCCACTTCCAGCATCTTTCCTTCACCCTCATGGTTCACCAGAAGCTGTCTAGTTCCCTCCATAAGCTCTACATTAGTAATTCTGTCATACCATTTTAATCCTATTCTGCACAGACAAATATTAATTAATGTCTTTAGTTCATTAGCCATTGTTTTAGTCTTTCTCAGAGTTTTTTAATCACACATGCAGTTTGGTACTAGTTTTAACTTCTTTTGAATGCCACAAACTTCCCAACAATGAATCCCAGAACAAAATTAAACATAAGCTTGATCATTTATCACATGGTGGATGATTACTGTTAGCAATTGTTCTGACATGGCAGTGTAATTCCTTGCCAAAACAGTTAAACTCCAAGTCCAATGCCATCTTTGTGGAGCAGCCCTTTTGCCTATACCAAGGTCCCTTGTAAATGTACTTATTAACCGTCACCTACCACATCATTTTTATGTCTACTGCGAATTCAAAATTGTGTCAAACTTAAAGTCTGCATAATGACTTGGAGGTGTGTGACAGTTACCATTACCAAAACCGCAATTTAGTAAAGACAGTTTGCAACCCCAGATCTCGAGACATAAGGCTTCTTAACTTTTAAGAGTTACATTCTTCTTCTTCTTATTCTTCTGCATCCATGTCATGAAGATGTGTTGACCTCCAAGACGTAGCAATTACAACAATTCTAATTATTAAATTACTCCTAATTAAAGTCCAGCACATTTTGCTTAAGAGGTGCACCAGAAGTGGATATAATGTTCATTAAAAAATAATCAGTAATGGATGGTTGATTGCAAAATATCTTCACAGCAAAAAAGCAAAACAATTCCAAAACCATATAAAGAATCAATTTACTTTACCCCAATTAGATCAACGAGGCCTGTTCGCATAAACTCATTTCTTAGGTGCATCCGGAAATCTAAATCATCTGGTGTGCTGACAATGGCATTCACCAACTGGATGCATGCCACCTGAGGTGATGAAAACAGATCAAGTGATATATATGTATGAAAACAGATCAAATGATAGATATGTATACGTGTGTTTATTTGTGAGTGTATGTAAGTAAATATATATATATATATATATATATATATGTAATGTGCACAACTTGTTGACACTAGACTCTGTTGATACAAACACAAGGTTAGGTATCCATCTCACTACCCAGGAGATAAGGGAGATGTGTTTATCATTACAAACCACTGGTTCTTGTAGAAATCTCCATCCCCATGCTGGGAACCAAACCCAGCAACTTCTCAACCTGAGGCAGACATAACCTCCCAGCCATGGTTTACCAATAAGTAAGTCAACAACTAAGCTAAGAGTTCAAATATTCAAGTACACATGTATAAAGAACATTCTATCTGCACTCATTTAGATAGCACAGTGGTTCTCAACCTTTTTTGGCCCGTGTCCCCGCTTCACCATATTTTCAGTACGTCATTCCCCCTTTTCGCATTCCTACCTAAAAATGTGGCCCGTGCCCCCCTTCACCATATTTTCAGAACGTCATTCTCGTATTTCCTACCTAAAAATCCCGCCCCCACCCCTACACAGTATACGTAATAATGGAAGCTAAATTTAATAACACATACTAAAACAAGTCTAGACGTCCACATGAAACATGATTTGTGGGTCTACTTACTTTATAAAATGAATTTTAGAAGGGTGAGATGTACAGAACCGTACAGTATGAAGGGAAAAACAATATCAAGCAATCGGTTCTTGTATTAACGCGATCTTGAAATAATCTTAACATAGAAAACAAAGAAAACTGAAATATTTTGGTCACTTGAAACGCCATAATAGTTTAGAGAGAACAATAATGGAGGGGTATATGCCTGGGAAGAAAGGAAGAGGAAGGCCAAAGAGAAAGTGGGTGCAGGATGTTGCAGATGATCTCCAGATGGGGATATCGAACGCGGGACATCTTGCTTATAATTGAGAAGTTTTCCGGAATGTTGTTATGGAAGCGAGGTTCTGCAAAGGATATGCTACTGAATGAATGAATGAATGAAACAGTCCATGATTCACACATCTTACCTGCATAGCAGGATTATCCCTCATCCCTAAACCACTGATGATAGGCAAAAACCGCTCCTGGCCACGAATCTCTCCACACACTGTAATTCCCTCCAAGGCTTTTTCATGGCTAGAAACAAAAATAGTTTAAAACTTGTGATTAACCAGGCTGCCTTGTATCATGGCATGATTAGTGTCAGTACAAGAATTGATAAATAGTCCTAAAACGCAGTTGTTGTTCAGTGACACAATTCCCTAAGCCAGAAGAAGAAAAATAAGAACATTTAATTGAGCAATATGGACATTTCGAGGTAAGCTAAGTTAACAAAGAAGACATATAAACATCAAAAAGAGGCAGTCATCATTTTTTGACCATGGTGGTACAGTGGCTCAAATGCTAGACTGCTGAGCTGGTTGTCTAAGACTGGTGGTCGCGGGTTCAAATTTGCATTTAGGCAGATTATTCAAAGTAGCCTGGGCTTCTGGACTGACCAAGCTCAAAATGGGTACCAGGAAATGTTATGGGAAGTAAAGGCAGTCAACACAATATTGCTCACATCACCCCTAGAATGCTGATTCATGTATAAAAATATGGAGCCAACACTATATACTCAAAGCGCTTCAAGGTGTATGGCACAGTCCTCATGGTATTTCAAAGGGTCCTTTACTTGTAACTACTAGCCAAAACCAATCAACATCATTACCCCCATTTTTCAGACTCCTTGGGAAAATACCATTACTGGAGTCAGCAATGTTTGAACTCTCAAAGGACGTGAAGGTTTACCTGTCTCTTCTGCCTACCATCTCTCAGTCTGCCTCTGCTATCACTGATCACTAAACAATGTTTTTTCAATGTTTCTCTTCTCATGATTAAATAGCATTGTTTCTCTTTTTTTTAATACTTATAAAATGTACTACTTTCGTAAGTCTTTTCTAGAACTTGCTACTTAATTATGGAAGCCCCAGAAGTTTTAATGTAGTTCACATGTCAAATAATTGGGTTGTTCTTGGTATTTTTGATCCAATACTATTTATGCTCTTATTTTCACCCCCTTGCAATGTGATACATCTGGTTCACACAATCCGTGATGGATAAGAAATTGTCCAAGCATTATCAAGACAAAGAACAAACATCTAAAACTGTTTATGCGCCACCTTTCATCCCAATGCCATGTAGTACTAAGTCTTGTCCACACATAGTGTTCCTTGATGTGTAATAATTTTCAAAACATCATGTGCTGAACAAAACACACAGATCCAACACTGTTTATGCTCCATCGTTCATCCCACTACCATGTAGTAATACTTCTAGTCCACACACAGTATTCCTTTATAGATAAGAATTTTCTAACCATCACCAACTGCTGGACAAATAAAGCTGATCATCAAGTATTCATAACAGTGTGAACACAGCTTTGTTGTGAGTGAATTCTGTTTACGTGCTTGTATGGGGAACTAATGGCCTGTATCCTCCTTGCAAGCGTGTTGCTGTTATCCTTAAATGTTGGCTAAAGCAAGTACTTCTCAGAAGCCCAACAGACAGAAAAAGGTTGATTGTTATGATGAATATTCACAAATTTGTTAAAAGAACACAAATAGTGGCAAGAGTTGTTCAATTGGTAGGGAGACGTGTATATTCAGAAAACAAATACTAGAATTACTTACTCTATGAACTTTTCCTCATGTAATCAAACACGAAAATTTGAGGACACACAACTAAGACATTGATGTTGATCTCACAGACTAGACAGAGCTGTTCTCAATTCAAAAAAAGAAACTTTCAAAAAATCCTACTCATTAACAAACTTTAACCAGATGTTTAGTCTGGCTATTTGCAACCAAAATGGTTAATTTGTTACCAGGATAATGTAAACCTTGGGGGTCTCAGTGGTGAAATGGTCAAGGTGCTACCTCATATATATATGAGGACTGCTGCAAATTCGTTGGACTGCCAGAGTAACAAACAACGACTGCCTGAAAGAGGCTAATGAAACTAGAACATTATATACAACAATAAGAAAGAGACAAACAGCTTTCTTTGCTCATGTGATGAGAAGAGAGGTATTGAAGAAGATCATGACAGCTGGAAAGATCAATGGGAAAAGAGGCAGAGACAGACCAAGAGTTGAGACAGTGGCATGGAGGAATATCATTAACAGAGTTGATCCAGAACACCAAAGACCGAGATCTGTGGAGAGACATGAACGCCTACAACAGCTGGCAGGGCTAATTTTATTTTGTATTTTGCGCTCGCTCGCTTTGAATTCAAGCGTAGTCCATACATATTACGACTAGTAATGCTGAACTGAATTTTGCGTGTGGATTAGCTTTCCCTATTAACAGTGTCCCTCGCCATCAAGCGAACCCACTCTGACTTGTCAGAGGTACTTGTAATTTACGATTCCAAGTCAAGGACAATAGGTCAACATTTTAGTCCAACTGTCCGGTGTAAGGGTTAAACCTCTTACCTCGGCATCAGCACATCGGATGTTTAAGAACTAGAGAGGAGTGGCCAGGATAGCACAGTGGCTAGTACGTTTGCCTGCCAACCTGGTTGTCATGTGACTGAATCCCCATTGCAGCAGGAACTCCTTTTCACTCACCTGGGCTCCCAGATCAACCCAGCATAAAAATGGGTGTCTGGAAATTGTCTGGAAAGTAAAGGCAGCAAGTTTGATGCTAACCACATGACCCATCAAGTGCCAATTGGTTTACAAATATGGGGTTAGCACCATATACCCAATCAACACATCTCTTGGCATGAGAAGGGGTCCTTTATTTGACATATATAGGGTGTATTTTTAATGAATGTGAAGTGTTTGAAAATATTGCCAGTCAAAGCCTTGTATTCACCCTATGTAAAGCTCATGCAACATAATAGGTAAATACAAAACTTGGACCGGCAATATTTTTAAACACTGCACAGTCATTAAAAATACACTCTGTATAAGAAGCAAGAGTTCATACAAATGTGCAGATGCTATTACATGTTACTGAACTAAAAGGAACAAGCCCAACTACCACAGACTCGGCAACAACAACAAGAATCCAATACAAACACCATTATGACAAAACAAATGATTATACCCCTTAGGCGGGACTAAACAAATGGCTGCTATCAACCGCACAGCTTCAAGCATTGTTGGGGGATCGGCTGGGTCCACTGTTCTAGACATGATGGTCAAGGCTTCCTCATGCTCCAAGATTCGCCTCAGACCAAACTGAAATCATACCACACATCACAGGGGGATACAAGTTTGACATCATGCAAGCAAGGCATGCTGGGATGCTTACAACAAACAAGAAGGACAATGAGCATAAACCAACAGTACTATTTCATAATACATCATCCATCATGTAGCAGGTTCTTCGCAGAAGGTCTCTAGCACAGCCTGCTGAAAAGGTTTGTGTCAATTTCCCTGTCTCATGCAATTTTCATGCCAAAGGTGTCTTCAACATCCTGTGTCCACCCCTGCGCTGGTGAAACTCTGCCTTTCTTCCAGGAGCCATGCCTTCTATCTAAGTCACTGAGATGTTTGAAACGGCCAAAGTGTTTCAGTTTCCAACACGATGCTGTTTATGAGCCAATTTTCATCTGTGCTCAGATCTTGTAGAATGTCAATATTTTTCTTCTTCTTGATCCACATAATACATCAAGACTTTAAAATAAACTTTTTAACCAGCTTGGACATACACATATGACTATTCTATGGAGGATAAAAGTAGGAGCAGCAGCATAACTGTAAAATGGTAAAATGCAACATAAATATGAGTGCAACATTCAAAACTTAGCTGATTGTAATAGCAAAATCTAATGTAATATATAGATGGCTACAGAAGGTTGAAATACTAAATACTGCAAAGACCTGAAGGTACCAGGTTGTTGCTGAAGTCATCTTCATCCCAAAAGGCTCACTCTCTCTTACTTTAGGACACCTGGGCAGTTGATTTGATCAGTGTACTGTTTGGTCCTAGAAGAGATCACTATGCCTGGGTGGGTTGATTTCCCAATTAACTAGTTGTTCATGCTGCAGGCCTTTTTTGATCTGGTGGATGAACTTTAACTGTGACTGTATCATATTCTGATTCCATTGTTTCACAAATGTCCCCAGCATTTTGATTCTTAGTTTCCATTAGCCTAGGGTTGTTGGTAGTGTGTTTGAACTTGAGCTGTTTAATATCCTGATTCCTTTGCTTCGCATTTGCCCCAGTATTTCGGTTCTTAGTTTCCATGAGCCTTGTGCTGGTACAGTGTTTTAACTTTATCTGTTTAATGTCCTGATTCCTTTGTTTCACAATTGTCCCCAACATGCTGCGTCTCCATTTCCCATTAGCTTTGAGTTGCTGGTCTGCTTGCTGAAGTTAACTGTGACTACCATGTCCTGATTGCTTCCTGGTTGCTCCCAATATTCTGGTTCTTCATTTCCATTAGCTTTGAGCTGCTCCTATGGGCCAGATTTCCATTTTCTAGACAATCTG
Source organism: Cepaea hortensis (assembly GCA_963921405.1). Lineage (NCBI taxonomy): Eukaryota > Metazoa > Mollusca > Gastropoda > Stylommatophora > Helicidae > Cepaea > Cepaea hortensis. The sequence continues at coordinate 133,045,723 of OY992879.1, read as the reverse complement.
GGCAGTCTTGTAAATGTGCTCTAGTGTTTGCTAGGGTATGTGAAAGTCTCTGAGATCTGAGATGCCTGGTGACAGCTTAACACTTAGCACAGAAAATGTTATATATGAACATTCAGAATGCTAAAAATTAGATACTCCAGATCTAAAATAAAACCTTGTATTGCTGACTATGCTTGCTGTTACTACCTAAAACATGTGAACTATTTGAGGCCTGTTCATTAAAAAAATTAGAACCAATTGACTGATTAGGCAAAAACTTTTGAGAATACAACAGAAACCTTGCACTAACATGCAATAATACAAACCATCTTTACGCCACTTGTTAGCATCAGGCAATTCAACATTAGTTAACATTCTGCATGAATGTTGAAAATTTCTCAACTAATTAACAAGTAACAATATATCAGGGAGCAACAATTATACAAACTTACAAAGATGACTTTTATCACTAATCAGTAAAACCATTGCATGGAAACACATTGAGTCCATAAGCAACAAAACCAGCCAGATCAACAGATGTCAATAATATTACAGAAGAAACATGTGAGACTAAAACCAAAACAGCATTGTTGAACACAATTGTCCTCGGCACCCTATGTTTTTCATGCCAGACCTGCACATAACTCTTAGCATAAAAGGAAGAGGGAGAATTATCATAGGAAACAAGTTAAGCACCACCATTGTCAGACATCATCAAATAAAAACAAGTATACTGGCCATACATACTTCATGACTATCAACAGATACTGCTCCACACAAAAAAGCAATATAGCTGAGAGATAAAACAGGAGTAAAGGTTAAGGCCAAATATCCGTATAAGACCAAATTCATATATACAAGTTGTATGAGGCCTATGTCTAAGCTAACTCCAGATATAATTCTATCTGATGCTGAAAGGCAAATGAGAAGAGGGGGGGAGTAGAAAGAAGATGAAAGTTATTTGCTTATCTTTGTCTCCTGACATGTAAGAGACCAGCATCCTAACCTCTAGTTCACTGATAACTTTGTAAATCAAATTATTCCAGAGTTATGTCTCTGGATTTAAACCCAAAAAAAAAAAAAAAGTCCCCCCCCCCCCCAAACCGGCAGCATATGCACAAGCACACACACACACTTTCACTATACATGAATCTTTAACATCCTCCAATTAGTAAATCAATTCACTTAACAAAATTTCCTAGAGGCGAGACATGTTTTTACCCCAACAATTTTTTTAGACAACCAAAAGTCTTTTAAGAAAAAAAAAAACCACAAAAATTAAGAGGCTAAGACAAAGACAACTTATCACAAACATAAGAGGCAGTGAACATTTTTTTGGCCACATTGGGAGAGCAGAAAACAAACATATGGAAAAACTTGACATATTCATGACAGAAGATAAAGGAAGACAATGAGGGAAGATTCTTGACAGCCTTTTGTCATGGCATGGAAAAATATCAGCAACATACTTATGACATTCTGTAGGAGATCGCAAGATGTGGGACAGTATAACCACATAACCCAATATGTCTCATGGCATAAAAAAAGAGACCTGTACAGTTTTTTTTTAGAGTTATACTAAAGAAATTTGGACATTTAAAAAGACATAAATGTCTGAAAAAGATCATTACAGAGGGTGGTAATACCAGGGAAGATGAGACGAGGAAGGTCACGACAAAGATAGATTCAAGTTGTGATAGATAACTTAAACATGACAGCAACAGAGGCAGGACATCTGGCTTATGATAAAGAGAAATACTGATTGTTGTGAGGCAAATTTCTGCAAAGAACAGACATTCAAGTGGATTCAGAGGATGATGATGACATACTAAAGAAATCTGGCCTTAGCTTTTCTATGGCTATATCCACTGTATGTATATTTAGCCTCCTTTCAAACACTGCTCTCGTCACTGTTTAAAGTGGTTATTTTCCCCAATTGAGCATCTGTTGTGATACTTTTGGGGACTGAAAAGTTTACTTTCCACAATTGAACATCTGTTGTGGCACTTTTGGGAATTGAAAAAGTTCATTTTCCCCACTTGAGCATCTATTGTTGACACTTTTGGGGATTGAAAAAGTTAACTAAATTAACAAAACAAAATAAAAACTGCAGTATGTCAAGTCCCGTAACTATGTTATCAAAAGCACATTGATGACTTACGGTGTTATTCATAAAAGCCTTGAGACATCTGATACATTCGTATGTGCTTCTCCTTTCATGGATACTGGGGAAACAGTAAGGTGAGCAGGTTGTAAGAAAATGTTTTTGTAATGACAAACAAACATTCACACTTGAAATTATAGATACAAAGACAACAAAATGTAACAAATTTGGTAGGTTTAGATTCTACAGTAAAACAAATACAAACTCCTTTCTTCTGCTCTCTATCTCCTATTGGAGCATTGATCCTCAACCATCATGCCATACAATCTTTTGCCATGTCCTGCAGCTCACTCCATAACCATAACCACTCAATATTCATCTCTCTCTAATTCTCTTCTACGTGTGTTTTAGGTCTTCCTCTATCTTATTCGCTCTGTGGGTTCCAGTGAAAGGATTTCTGGCTACACTATTATCAGGTTTTCTCTATGAATGTTCTATCCAGTGCCAGCATCTAATACTCACCTCTCGATTTGTTGCAATTTTTTTGGTTCTCTCACTTGAAAGTCACAGTGAAGAGTTTGTATTATCAAAATGAAACTATCATAATCATTTTGTGTCGTGTCGATAAGCTTGAGCAGTCAAGGTTCACCATCCAAACGATCACCAGTCTTGGATCAGGTCTGTGTTCGTCTCCCAGTTATGCCATGTGGTCAATCCATCCAGATATTTATCTCTCTGCCCCTTGCTCTTGTCCTATTAAGTATGCCAGTTATTGCTAATTTTTCAAGTTTACTTCTCAATACTTCTCTAACAAACCTATGTAGAAGTTTATACGACAACAGTGAATGCATAGTGAGAGCAACTGGAGGACACTCAGAACCCTTCACCATAAGATCTGGAGTACGACAAGGTTGTGTCCTGTCCCCTCTCTTGTTCATAACATATATAGACAACATATGTAAAGAAACCAGCCAAGCAGAGACAGCAAGAATACCGCATGACGAGAACACAGAAGAAGAACCATCTGCAAATCTAACCATTAGAGAACTCCTGTTTGCGGACGACCAAGCACTAATAGCAAAATCAGAAGCTGAATTACAAGACCACATGAATAGTCTAAACGAAATGTGTAGGGAACATAACATGAAAATTAGCACAAGCAAAACAGAGGTAATGACTATAACTAAAGAAGAACAAACAGCAACAATTCACCTAAACGAACATCCCTTGAAACAAGTAAAGAGCTTCAAGTACCTAGGAAGTATAATATCATCAAATGGCAGATCAGAAGACGAGATCGAAAATAGGTGCAATAAGGCAAATCAACTCATTGGACAAATGGCACCAATACTAAAGAACAAACATGTATCAATAACTACTAAGAAAGCACTTTACAACACAATCTTCCTACCAACTCTGTGCTACCAATGCCAAACCTGGACAATGACAGAAAAAGAGAAAAGAAAAATCACAACAACAGAAATGAGGTTCCTGAGAAGAATACTCAACGTATCAAGAAGAGATAAGATCAGAAATGAAGAAATCAGGACTAAAGTGGGGGTTAAAGCTGCTCTAGATTTTATTAGAAAGCAGCAAGTCAAATGGTTTGGCCATGCAAGTAGGCTACCAGTCAACAGCATGCCACAACAGGCAATGACGTACAGACCAGATGGAAACAGAGGAAGAGGTCGACCACGTAAACGCTGGACGGAGGGAATAACAGAATCCATGGGAATGTCGATATACGAAGCCCATAACCGGGCACTCTCACGAAGTTTATACTTCACCTCGACACCGCAAGGTACAAGAGGAACATGATGAGATGAGACTTCTCAATACGTGCCCTAAAAGTCTTGACTGTCTGTCTAATTTCTCTAATCAATGTATGGTTGTCACTTGTTTTTTGTGGGATGAACTCATACGTTTTACTGTCTATGGTATTTTTTGCATTTTCCTCAAAAACTACATGTTCACTGCCGTTAGATTTGGTTAACATCATATACAGGCATCAAAAATGATTTACCACTAAATTTATTTGTTTTTACAGCGTCTGTACCATTATTAGTACATACCAGGAGAGAAATAAAGGACAAAGTTAGTTAATGTAAAAATTGAAGTTTGAAGCTAAAATACTAAAGTCATAGTTGATTAATGTCACAACTGTCTGGAGTTTGAGCTAAAATACTACATTCAAAGTTGATAAATGTTAACAATTGTCTGAAGTTTGAAAGCTAAAATACCAAAGTCATAGTTGGTTAGCGTATCAACTGGTCAAGACATGAGTAGCAAGTAAAGTAATATGATGATAGCGTCAGTATGGAGTCCTTAGAAACACAATGAGAATTAGTGAGAGATTAACCCTTTACAAGGCAGAACGTCCATTTCCGTCCGATGCCTTTAACGAGCAAATCGGCCGATTGTGTCCGATACTATTATGCATTGTAAAAACGCGATTTCTCGGCTTTACGATACTTCCGACGGCTACTTTCGCTTTCGCCGATAGCTTGACAACGTGGCCGCCATTTGTAAACGCCTACTATGAACTTGAACTGACTTTTACGGACTTTTTTTTATAGTTTTCGGGGTTTTTACGCTGAGTTTTTCAAAACAGATTTAGGCGATTCTTCAAGTGATAGCCGAGATTTCGCTAGGTTCAATTTAAGTGACATTAAAGGGCACAAAGTTTACTATTAATCGGAGCTAGATATCAGTGCAAAGTGTTACTTTGCATTAGCAGTCTGAGTCGGACTTTAAAGAAAGTGATTATGATTCTGAAAATGTGTTTGTAAATTGCCGTATAGATGACGGAAAATCACAAACAACATGCTGTATTTCGTAAATATTTGTGTTCATATATGGATTACCGACAACAATCACGTGAGTAACATTCTGCATGCTTTTCCCTTCATTGTGTAGTTTATTTAACTAAAATTGGTTGACTAACACCTTATTTGTGATGTTTTTACTTACGCGACCCGAAATTTTACCGAACCTGAAAAAATCTTGCCCGTTCAGGGCTAAAATACGGACAAGCGTCTGCCCTGTACAGGGTTAATAATATGGGGAGGACACAGAGGAAGCTGCAAATAATAGCAAAAGATAGAACAGCTTGGCATGAAATGACTATGCGCCAGTGGGAGCTCCAGTTCAGATCAAGAATATGGAGGGAGTACTCAATATCCTCATGATACATTGCTTGGTATAAAATTAATACACTCCTAAGCACTCAAAAGAACAAAAATGTTTCTCACTTGTCACAGCAGTAGGTCAAGTTCTTCAATATGGCATTTAATCCTTTCTCCCCAAACTCCATGACCCAGCTGTGAATGAAAACAACAACAGAAATTTTATATGTATATTTTTACACCATACAAGAATATAAGTGACATTTCAAGATAATTATAATACTAATATAATAGCTCTTTGACTGGCACTTTATTTACAGCTGTGTATAGAACAGCTGCTTGGAAATAACATTTCTGACTGCAGATATCAGGGGCTGACCATTTTTAGTCTTTACCCTGACTATGAAGGAAATTTCATTGAGGACTAAAATTATGTATTGTGTTTATTCATTTTCAATAAAGCCACTATTTGCATTGACACATTTATACCACATCTGTTCGACCTTGAAAAGGTTTGGAAATAGAAGACATAATTCTTTACACTAAACCAGTTATCACATGCCAGACTTACTTCTCCGTAACTGTCAAAATTATTTTCTTTGAGCTGTTTTTCATTTTTAAAGATTTTTGAAAAAAAAAAAATGTCTGATGGAGAACATGGTGGGTGTGGAAGAATCTTAATATTAATATCCTTGGTTGTTAACTGCAGAAGCTTTGTGAAAACATTGCCTTGAGGCAAAGAGAGAGTGAATGATATCCTTTGTTTTATTAGATTTATTATTTATACAAGATCATTTTCAGTGCACACAGATATATCCACAAGTGCTCCAGTCTCCTCCTATAGATCACATGAGGGGAATTCTCAGCACAGTGCACAAACTTCATAGCATCAGCGATAATCCAATATAGACATTGTTTCCTCCGAAGTTGGAGAGTGTCTGCCTGTACGGCGAGGAACCACCAGTCTGCACACCAATAAGCCAGACATGGGACAACGGATACTCAAGCAAACCTCAGGTCCTGTATGACATCATACTGATGTTGGACAACAGGATGCCTTCATCCAACATACAGGACTTCACGTTGGAGCTCAAGCCAACGAACACAAACAAGCAAGCAAGCAAGCAAGCTAGACATTGTGCTTGGGCAGCAGCTTACTTGGTACGCATTTGAAGTTCCCTTCTATACCAGCAGCAACTTCAAAAATAACACCTTCTAAACAATGCAATGTAGCAGTTACTAGCTTGGCTGGGTTGAGTTAAGGTGTGTCTCAAGATATAACATCTTCCGACCTGAAAAGCTTGAGGTAACATTTATAACTGACATATAACAGCTACCAACCTGACAAGCTTGACTAAAATTTATAACTGGAGATATAACAGCTACCAACCTGACAAGCTTGAGTAATATTTATAATTGGAAATATAACAGCTACCAACCTCATTGGCTTTATGTAACTGGAGATATAACAGCCACCAATCTGACAAGCTTGAGGTAACATTTATAACTGGAGATTAACAGTCACCAAGCTGACAAACTTGTAACATTTATAACTGGACATATAACAGCTACCAACCAGACTGGCTTGAAGTAAAATTTATAACTGGAGATATAAAAGCCACCATTTTCCAATCATAGGGGACAGAATAGAAATTTTCTGAGCATGTGCCTACCTCAGAGTCAATGCAAACACACAATATCCTCTGCATAGTGAAATTATGATGGTAAATGGAAGAGGTTGAAATGAGTAAAGTCATGGATGGGTGAAGCTGAAGACATTCTTCAACAGGTGTGGTCACTTGAGGACTTAGAACCTGGCGAGGAGTAGGTGAGTTCTGTACATCCTTTTCAGTGTGCATCCAACTAGACAGAAAATGCAGACAAGAAAATCCAGCTACCGTGGAGGCAGAAGTACAGGCTCTTTGAGAATTCTTTAGAAAGCAATGCTGTCATTTACACAGATGGGTCAGTCATTGGACGAGTGAGAAGTTCATGGGCCTTTACAGTCAGGCCGGAGAATTATGAAGGAAGATTCTGGTGCTTTTGCTCTGACCACAAGTAGCCTGACTATGGAAGTCATGGCAGTAAGTAAAGCAATAACATGGCTCGAGACACAGACATTCACTAGGGCATTGTGTCCTTATTGACTCAATGAGTATGCTCAGGAAGATAGAGATGGGGTGGGTCCAAAGAGAGTGCTTGTTGTCTCTGGAGCAGTCTTGGCTGGCAAAGATTAGTTTCATTTTCATGCCAGGGCATGCAGGTGTACAAGGAAATGAACAGGCTGACAGGCTTGCAGATAAGGCTACTGTGGAAGACGGATGAACCATGGACCAGGCTGACATTTTGAATACTCTACGAGAAGTAAGTCGTATGTGAGAACCAAGTGATGACTGAATGGTCAGGCTGCGAGAACAGCAAGTTAAAAGAGGTGAGGCCAAACAAGAACACTATGCAGGAAGCCAAAGAAGATTAACAAACCAACACAGAACTTGTATTATTAGCCGCTGCAGGATGTACTGAGGAGGGGATCCGAGCACTTATGGAGTGAATTGTTCGATGTGAAATGAGGATGATCTGTCGACTAACAAACTAACTAACTATATAAAAGCCACCAACCTGACAGCCTTGAGGTAACATTTATAACTGACATAACAGCTACCAAGCTGACAAGCTTGAGGTAACATTTATAACAGACATATAACAGCTACCAACCTGACTGGCTTGAAGTAACATTTATAACTGGAGATATGCTTAATTTACTTTAGTCAACGGATCAACACACGGGTGTAACCCATAAGTGCTCCATTCTACTCCTAACTCAAGCCTGAGTCCGAAGAATCACAGCTCAGTGTACGAACTCTGCAACACCGGTGAGGATCCTTAAATACTTAGGGTAGATATTTTCACTCAAAATGTTGCCCGGGCAGCGCCGTTAGGCTACTCTTTTTTTTACGTGCGCAACAATACTTACGGGTGTCCAATCTCACAACCCGAGCAACTGGAGATATAACAGCAACCAACCTGACTGGCTTGCTGGTCAATGACACTCGAAGAGTCTCCAACACCTGGGTCCGTTTCTGGCCTTTGAGATCAGGGTTCATGAGTTCTTGAACAGAGGTTTGTGGTGAGTCATGTTCTCCACCTCGTGCCTATAATGACATAACCACATGCGGTGCTGAGTTATGGTGGTGTTATAACATGTGGCATAGAATTATGATGGCAACATAACATGTGACACAAAATTATGATGGTGACATGACATGTGATACAAAATTATTATGGTGACATGACATGTGACAAAAAATATGATGGTGACATACTGATATGTGATACAAAGTTATGATGGTGAGATATTGACCTGGGGTACAGGGTAATGATAGTGTAATACTGTCATGATCTACATAATTATATTGGTGTGGTAACAACCTGTTGTGCAGAATTATGATGGTAACAAGAACATAAGCTACAGAATAACCATACTACTATATGCATGTGAAACATGGACAACAGTGAAAATGTGGTTTCTGAGGAAAATATTAAGATTACGATGGATAGTCAGAAAAATGAATGAGACAATTCTATGAGATACAAATGAAAACCATAAATGGGTAAGAGAAACTAGACATTTTTTTTCCAAGATAAGAAATAAACTTGAAAAACTTAGTGACACCTGGTAAATTTGGTGGAAGGAAAAAGCAAGGGGAAGGCGGAGTTATAAATGCCTGGATGACTTGGCGAAATGGCATAATTGGGACAACACAGACCAGATCCAAGAATGGTGATCTTGTGAGATGGTGATCTTGTGAGATGGTGATCTTGTGAGATGGTGATCTTGTGAGATGGTGATCTTGTGAGATGGTGATCTTGTGAGATGGTGATCTTGTGAGATGGTGATCTTGTGAGATGGTGATCTTGTGAGATGGCGAGTCGTGATTGTCTACGCTTGCTGACACGGCATGTGATAACGATGATGATGGTAGCATTACAATGGCGACCTAGTATAGTAATACGCGGTAGATTATGATGGTGACAAAATAACATGGTTTAGAATTATAAATAGACCCTTTCCACGCCATGAAGGTACAAGGTGTTAGTTCCATATTTTTATAGTTGCATATTCTTAGTTGCAATCAACCCCAGCATTTATTGGCTGTGATTTAGTAGGAAATTTTAAGTTAAATAATTTACTATTGCTTTCCGAACGGCTGATGCTCATACCTAAGAAACAACACAAGGGATTCCATATTCGTTGAACGTGTCAAGATGAGTAACTGTAATACAGTGTGACAAGCGGAAAGTTGGAGGGAAGAGAGACAGGCGTAGACCCGAGAAGATTTCATATTACGTAAGGGGAGAATAATGTGGCAGAACAAGACAACCAACGCCATATGTCATTGATTTAATTAGGTTATAAAATGTGACTGCGTGTGTGGTGGTAGTATGCGTCTGTGAGCTACTGTGTGTGTGTGTGTGGTGTGTGTGTGTGTGGTGTGTGTGTGTGTGGTGTGCGTATGAGAGCTACTGTGTGTGTGTGTGTGTGTGTGTGTGTGGTGTGTGTGTGTGGTGTGCGTATGAGAGCTACTGTGTGTGGTGGTGTGTGTGTGTGTGGTATGCGTCTGTGAGCTACTGTGTGTGTGTGTGTGGTGGTGTGTGTGTGTGTGTGTGGTGTGCGTATGAGAGCTACTGTGTGTGGCGGTGTGCGTATGTGAGCTACTATGTGAGCTCTATTAAAATAAGGTTGTGGAGTATTTTTGTATGCACACAAAAGTATTTCGTTTTCACTGACGCTGCACAAATAAAACTATTTCGTTTACATTGACAACCGATGAACTGTAGGGTTCTCTCTCTCTCTCTCTCTCTCTCTCTCTCTCTCCCCCCCCCCCCCCGGTTCCCTATCAAGATGAGTGCAAACTGAAGCTTGTACAAATTATCCGCTGACGGTGAGTCTTTACCCGTACTCTCTCACTTCCTCCCCCTTCTCCCATCTTACAAACCTGTTTTCTTCACCACTCACATCGCTACTTCCCTCAATCCATCATCTTTCCTCCACCCCCCCCCCCCTCCCTTATGGCACGTTAAGTGTAAAACCTTTGATAAATTTGCAAATCCCGTCTCTCTTTCACTAAAATCCTGTCCCCCACCCCATCTAACAAACCTTTTCTTTTCATCACTCACTCCTTCCCCCCAACCCATCTCTCTCTCTCTCTCTCTCTCTCTCTCTCTCTCTCTCTCTCTCTCTCTCTCTCTCCCCCCTCACCCCATCTTACAAATCTGTTCTCTTCATTACTCACTCCTTCCCCCAACCCATCTCTCTCTCTCTCTCTCTCTCTCTCTCTCTCTCTCTCTCTCTCTCTCTCTCTGTCTCTGCAAGTTACAAGTAAAACTAAAACCTTTGCTCACACCTACTTCCTCCAACCTCCCTCTCCCTCCCTCTCTCTCTCTCTCTCTCTCTCTCTCTCTCTCTCTCTCTCTCTCTCTCTAGCTGAGCGCACAGTAAGGCCTGAACAATCTGTCCTACAAGGGGTGGGTCTTCTATATCTGCACGTGCATAAACCGCCCGTGTGCACACAACGAGCCGCCTGTTCTCCATCCATCTACATGTTGACTAAATATACACCGGGCATTCGTATGACGATTACTCATTCTCTGCACTTTATTTGCTTGCCAGTTCATGTGCTTGATTGTGGATGCGAGACCCGAGTAGGCTGCTCCAAACTAGGTCACGCTCACAATACAGAGACAGAAAAAAAAGCCAAGCATCCGACATTCTTTAGAGGCAGTAAGGTTGTGTGGAAGGGAAGTGATCACATCACCTCGTAGTAAAAAGTGAACTTTTCAGGCTTCCATGCTCCTACAGAGGCACAGGTGTAAAGCGATTTATTGTGCTAACGTGCATGCAACCTATCATCATCATCATTATCCTCATCATTATCCTTATCATCACAATCATATCATTATCATTATTATCCTCGTCATCCTCATCAAGTTAGCCCAACGGCTAGTACTGAAATTTTATGTCACTTTTTTAAATGTTGCATTTCCTTTGCAGGGCCGTACCACCAACCCCAGGTTGATATGTGATATGCTAGGCAATTTTTACTCATCCTCATCATCATCCTCATTATCATCCTCCTCCTCCCCATTACCTGATCATCATTATCATCATCATTCTTATATCATCATCGCCCTCATCATCACTATTACCCACATCATCCTCAACCTCATCATCTTCCTCTTCAATAGCATCGGCTTCATTGCACCGGGTTTTTCCTAAATGGCTCGGCCTCTTTCCGCAAGGCGTCTACCGAATGCGTCACACAAAGCACGAACTCCGTAGCTCCAGCGACAACCCCCAAGAGTCTCCGAGAAAACTGCACTCGTGAACCGAACGACGAAGGCCGGAATCGAACCCATAGCCTTTGGAGCGTGAGGCAGACGGTGTTACCACTTGGCCACGGATACCCCTTTCACCTGCAAGATCAATTAATGACACTTGATGAGAGGTCACAACAATTAGGTCTACAAATGCAAAGATGAAAGACAAAGATAAGAATAAATCACGTAAATTGTAACCCGATCTCCATTGGTAAAACCTCAGATATTGCGGTAGAAATGTAAACAATGATGATGGATCAGATAAAAATATTGTTTTTAAAACTTGCATATCCTTTACAGGACGTTGCAGTCAACCCCAGCATATTTTAGCTGTTTGTGATTTCTTGGCAAGTTTACGTCCACTAGTTTGCCATTGATTTCTGGACGACCGAGACACATACCTTTGAATGGAAACTAACGCATGGCTGTCTGCGCCCAAATCGCCCGTAGCTGTTTCTAACGCGGTCTGCGGGATTACAAATTGCATGGGTAACCGCTTCGTCCCAGTAACAACATCATAACAAGACTAGAAAATATGAGGAACTTTCACGGCATTCTGAAATGTGCGGAAATCAGAAGAAATTAAACTTAGCACCAAACTTCGAATACTTAACTCCCAACGGCGAATCAGTTATGTGCTATGGATCATTAGTTTAGTTTAGTCGAAGGATCAACATCACGGCACACGGGTGTAACCCATAAGTGCTCCGTTCTACTCTTAACTCAAACCTGAGTCCGGAGAATCTCAGCTCAGTGCACGAACTCCGTAGCACCGGCGAGGATCCTGAAATACTTTTGTGTAGATTTTTAACTCGAAATTTTGCCCGTAAGGCTACTCTTTTTCGGTTTCCAACTGCCAAGGGACTTTTTACGTGCGCAACAATACACACGGGCGTCCGATCTCACTACCAGAGACCAGGGGAAATTTTTGTTAATAGAAGTCCACGTGAAAACTTCCCGCCCTCACCGGGGCTTGAATCGGGGACCTCCAGCACTCGAGGCGGACACCATACCTCGAGCCACTCAGCCCCCCCCCCCCCCCAAAAAAAAATAATCACTAATAAACTACAAGCTTTCATTAACTGTGCCTGCGCAGGATAGAAAGACAGATGGTATGGCGCAAACATTAGTTCGGAGCTTGTGGGGCGAATGAAACAAATTCCCGATAATCAAGAGACGGGGTAAAGGGACGCTGGCATTGGAAAGGGCATACATTGAGAACACAATAGTATAACTAGAAATACTCTTTCTATGGAACCAACGGGGCAATGTAAATAGAAGGAAACCCAAAAACACATGACAAAGAGAATCAAAGATAGATGAATAATATAGGGGGAAATATGGAGGGAGACTCAGCGAGATGGCAAAAGATATGAATGTTTGATGTGAAATGGTTGATGGAGGTCAGCGTGGACGAATGGATAAGAACGCGTATTCTAAAACATCAAATGTGCTGATGCCGAGGTAAAGGGGTTCAACTCCTACACTGGACAGGTGGGCTAAAATGTTGACTTCCCGTCCTTGACTTTGGGGACGTGAATTACAAGTACCTCTGAAGACGGAGTGGGTTCGCCTAACGGCGAGGGACAATGGTGATAGGGAAAGCTAATCAACACACAAAATTCAGTCCAGCACTACTAGAAGTAGTGTGTATGGTCTACGCTTGAGTTCAAAGCGAGCGAGCGCCAAAATAAATGGCTGAGGACCTACGATCCACTGGGGATAAAAGACGGCAGGCGATGAGGCAGAGGAAGAACAAGAACAGAAAGTGGACGAAAAGGAAGGAGGAAGGTGAGAAAGAGGCGGGCGGAGGGGGGGGGGAGGAACCTGTTATTTGTATATTACTTATATGTGTGTTATATATATATATTTTTTACCAGCCAAATATTCTATACAGAGAGATCACGAAATAAAATCACGATATAAATCACGATTCGGTAAATAAAACCGTCATCGGTACACAATCAATCACTCCGACTTTCAGGTGCGGGTGGGGATTAGTGAGGGGCGGGGATACAGTATTGGAGCGAAAGTTGCTGTGGATTAAACAAAAGGTGCAAACTGAATGGAAGATTTAACAAAAGATGCACGCCTAATGGAAAAAGATTCTAATAAGCTGAACATCAGAGGAATGCATGCACTAAAAGATGCCAAAACTATAATCACGATAAAAGACAAATAGAAATGATTTACAAACTATCAAGACGGTACATATGTGAGTATGTTAATTTTACCTTCTTGGGGTCTCTCTCTCTCTCTCTCTCTCTCTCTCTCTCTCTCTCTCTCTCTCTCTCTCTCTCTCTCTCCCTCCCGGTTCTGAGGTTATGAATGCAATTTATAATCCCGCATACCGTGTTTGAAACAGCTGTGAGCGATTTGGAAGCAGACAGCCTTGCGTTGGTTTCCCTACAAGGGTATGAGTGCCGGCTGCTCAGAAAGCAACGATGAAAACCAAACACGTAAAAACTTGCACAAGAACCACAAACAGCCAGAAAATGCTGGAGTTGACTGCTACGTCTGTAAAGTATTATCAACTAACTTTAACTATTTCTTTCTCTTTCTTTTCCTCCCTTTCTCACTCCTGTCTTTCCGTCCATCTTTCTCCCTCTTCCTCCTCCTCTCCCTGCCTCCCTCCTTCTCTATCATCCCCGCCCTCGTGTGTCTGTTTGGTGAAATATGTCAACAGATTGGATATGATTATCGCAAACTTCAAAAACTGTCTTTCTGGCAGAATGACCCGGGTTCAGGGTTCCAAACAAATCCCTAATTGTACGTACCCAAGTAGTTGTAACAACGGACGTTCATAACTCTGGCATTAAACGGGGTGGACTGGACAGGACTGGGGGAACGGGAGACGTGTCACGACGGGCATTCATAACTCTGGCATTAAACGTAGTGGACTAGACAGGACTGGGGGAACGGTAGACTTGTCACGACGTGCATTCATAACTGGCATTAAACGTAGTGGACTAGACAGGGCTGGGGGAACGGTAGACTTGTCACGACGTGCATTCATAACTGGCATTAAACGTAGTGGACTAGACAGGGCTGGGGGGACGGGAGACTTGTCACGACGTGCATTCATAACTGGCATTAAACGTAGTGGACTAGACAGGGCTGGGGGGACGGGAGACTTGTCACGACGAGCATTCATAACTCTGGCATTAAACGTAGTGAACTAGACAGGGCTGGGGGAACGGTAGACTTGTCACGACGTGCATTCATAACCCTGGCATTAAACGTAGTGAACTAGACAGGGCTGGGGGAACGGTAGACTTGTCACGACGTGCATTCATAACCCCGGCATTAAACGTAGTGGACTAGACAGGACTGGGGGAACGGGAGACTTGTCACGACGTGCATTCATAACCCTGGCATTAAACGTAGTGAACTAGACAGGGCTGGGGGAACGGTAGACTTGTCACGACGTGCATTCATAACCCTGGCATTAAACGTAGTGAACTAGACAGGGCTGGGGGAACGGTAGACTTGTCACGACGTGCATTCATAACCCTGGCATTAAACGTAGTGAATTAGACAGGGCTGGGGGAACGGTGGTCACGACGTGCATTTATAACCCTGGCATTAAACGTAGTGGACTAGACAGGGCTGGGGGAACGGTAGACTTGTCACGACGTGCATTCATAACCCTGGCATTAAACGTAGTGAACTAGACAGGGCTGGGGGAACGGGAGACTTGTCACGACGGGCATTCATAACTCTGGCATTAAACGGAGTGGATTATACAGCAACATAATGTACTTGACGTTGTAAACACTGCAACATAATACACGTGACATTGTAAACACTGCAACATAATATACGTGACGTTGTAAACACTGCAACATAATACACGTGACGTTGTAAACACTGCAACATAATACACGTGACGTTGTAAACACAGCAACATAAAACAAATGACGTTGTAAACAAAGCACTGAGCATGTTCTAGCACCCATTTTATCAGGATGGGTCCACTTCCAATGCCAGGTGCCAATGCCAGCAATATGCACATTTTTTTGTCGTTCGCTCCCCTTAATCTCGAGTGGAGTCCACACTGGACTGATTTTTGTGATGTGCGTCAGCATTCCCTATTACCAGTGTCCCTCGCCATCAGGCGAACTTACTCCGACTTCAGAGGTACTTGTAAGTCAAGGACGAGAAGTCCCCAAGTCAAGGACGAGAAGTCAACATTTTAGACCAACTGACCGGTGTAGTTCTTGAGACGAATGTTGAGAATTCCTTGGACTGCCAGAGTAACTAACGACGATTACCCGAAAGAGGCTAATGAAACGAACATTATATACAGCAACAAGACAGAGACAAACAGCTTTCTTAGGTTATGTGATGAGAAGATAGGCATTGAAGACCATCGTGACGACTGGGAAGATCGAGGGGAAGGGAGGCAGAGGCCGACCAAGAGGAATTATGTTGGATAGATTGAGACGGTGGTATGGGGTAATATCAGCAGCAGAGTTGATCCAGAACACCAAAGACCGGATATGTGGAGAGATGTGAACGCCTACGCCAAATGGCATGGCACTTGATGATGATGTTGTTGACCGTGTGGGGGGTATGTCTCATGAAAATAGAAAAGACGCGCAAACAAAGGAAGTAAAAAAGAAATACGATATACATTTTTGAAACAAGAAACTACCAAAAAAGTAAGGAGGCGGTATAAGCTAAACACACTTCCAAATCCGATTTAACAGAGACAGACCAATAAGACTACAATAAATAAAATACATAACACATTCAAACAGAAGGAAATACGACAAAACACACACAAAAAATTAAATGCAACAACGAACAAAAGACACAAAACAAAGACATGCTCAGACTTCATGCGGCTGTGGGTTAATTCCACTTAAGTTAATGTTTACATAAACGTGTGGCTTTCTGTAACCCCCAACATCCATGTGAATATCGTGTACATGTGGGCAGACACTGCCACTGCTTTTAAAGAGATCACTTGAATAAGCACAAAAGCCGGATATGTAAAGGACAGATCAGATAAAGACACTCGGATAAGTACAAAACTCAAGTGGCCCTCGACAAGGACTGTAAAGTGATCAACCTATCTTCCTCTTCCCCCAATGAACCAACAAATTACCGCATACTAAAGCGGTGACGACCGCTGGGGAATCTGATTTCCGTGTTGCCCTGTTGGCTTATCCGGTCCGATCTACTCCCGCTGGGAACGCACCGGGCGGTTTCTCCCAAGAGGGTTAAACAGGCGTTGGGCGAAGAGGAGCTTCAGCCGAAGTATATCCAGGTGATATGCATGTGTTCAATGCGAAGGCCTTGCGTGTAGACTGTTTCCAGGTCGTGAAGTGGCAGGCATGTCAAACAAACGGGCAGCGGGAGGTGTGCGGCCGTTTATGAATGTAAGTGAGGCCCACAAGTCCAATATTCCAATGCTTTAACGCTCGCCTTTTATCGGTGTGGTAACAATACACAATATTCCGCCATAATATAATACACTCCAAATTGCTTCCACTGCCTATAGAACATCTGTTTAAAAACAACAATTTAACAAATATAACAGTGACCTTTACTAAATACAGCTAAAACAAATCGACTTAAAAACAATGGTTTTGTCCCGCCTTCGCCTGCATTATTAAATTATATTTTGGGCATATTATAAAAATACTATGAACATAAGAATATACTATGAACATATGAATATACTATAAACATATGAATATACTATAAACATATGAATATACTATAATCATATCAATATACTATAAACATAATATACTATAAACATATGAATATACTATGAGCATATAAATAAAGCCGCTTAAAAGTCGACAGGGTCGACTTCACTGCACCAGGTTTTATCCCATATGGCTCAGTCTCTTTCCGCAGCGCAGAAAGCGTTGCACGAAGCACGAATTCCGTAGCCCCAGCGACGAGCATATGAATATATTGTACAAGGTATTTTGTGTATTTGATTCTGCTGAATGTACGTTACATTGTAGTTAAATGTGTATATGAATCAAGATTACGTGACCCCCAATAATAAATGTTAATAATGTAGTCACCGGGCTAATTTAACTCTCTATATCCCAAGCTGTTGCTACTTTAAATCTTTCTGTCCCATGATTTTATTACTTTCTGCCTCAGACTTTTTATTATAAAATTTTCTGTTCCAGGAGAAGAAGATAAGCACAGAAAGAAGAAGAGATGGGAGCTTTGGGTGTACGACAAACAGAAGAAAAGTCAAGAACTAATTATATAAGGGGCGTTCATTGGAAATCCGTTCGTGCCTCACTGCGCGTAATTACGTACGTTGAACATGATTATGCCATAGTTTTGTGATAAGTACTCACCAATGAATAAAAGAGCACGTGAGTATCGTCCCATGATGCATAGGTTCTGTTTCTGACCGTTGAGAAAATGGCCGGGTTGATCCAAAATCCGTCCAAAGAAGCTCAAAGAGCGGTAATTCAGTTTCTTTCATTTGATGGATGTCGACCAGTGGACATTCATCGAAGAATGCAGGCAGCGAACGGTAACAAATGTGTGTCAAAGACAACAGTGATAGACTGGGCACGAATGTTTCGGAAAGGTCGTCAGTTCACGACAGATTTTCGACGGCCGGGTCAAGCGCATATTGTGGCAACAGAAAAAATCATCGCCAAACTTGATGCAGCAGTACAGTTGAAATTATGCACCAACTATAGAACTGTTGTCCTGATCAGTCATGCAAGTAAAATTCTACTAAAAATCATAATGGGAAGACTTCGTAAGAAAATGGAAGAAGAAATTAACGTGGTTCAGGCTGGATTTAGACAAGGAAGAGGAACAAGAGATCACATTCTCAATATGCGTTTAATAATAGAGAAGTGCAGAGAATTTAATGTAAACCTATTCTCATGTTTTGTGGATTCTTCAAAGGCATTTGACTGTGTACAGTACAACATCAGAAACTTTGGGAAATCATGAGGAATATGGGCTTTCAACCACATGTAATACAATTCATAAGAATGCTCTATCTAGACCAACAAGCAGCGGTTAGAATAGATGGCGAGACTTCAGATTGGTTTAACATCAAGCAAGGAGTCCGTCAGGGCTGCGTGCTGTCACCCTATTTGTTCAACCTGTACGCCGAAAATATAATGAGAAACGTAAGAGATGATATAAACAGGGAGCTATATGATGCCCTAAATATCGGTGGTCATCACATACCAGAGATTCGGTATGCTGATGATACAGTATTGCTATACACAACACGGACTGGTATAGACAACCTAATAGCCTCAACCCAATTGAATAGTGAAAATCACAACTTATATCTTAACATAGCAAAACCAAAGATAATGCATACAGATAAATCTACTATGGAGAAAGAAATATATGTTAGTGAGGAAAAATTGGAGGTGGTGGAACATTTTGAATATCTTGGGTCATTGATTACCAACAACGGTGACAATGAAAGAAATTAAACGACGACTATCAATTGCTCTTCAAAGACTAAAACAACTTAATAAATTATGGAATTGGACATACAGAACTACAAACATTAGATTTTTAAGAGCATGCATCTTTCCCATAGCAACATACGCCTGTGAGACCTGGACAATTACTAAACAAGCTGAACAGCGCATAAATGCCTTTGAATATAAATGTTATAGACGAGTTCTAAGAATATCTTGGGTAAAGAAAATAACAAATGCATCTATACTTCAAGAGCTGAATGTTGAAGAAGCTTGGCTATTAAAGACGATAAAACAAAGAAAATTGAAATATTTTGGTCACTTGAAACGTCATGAAAGTTTGGAGAGAACAATAATAGAGGGGTATATGCCTGGGAAGAGTGGAAGAGGAAGGCCAAAGAGAAGATGGGTGCAGGATGTGGCGGATGATCTCCAGATGGCTGTATCAGACGCGGGAAATCTTGCTTATGATCGAGAGGTTTTCCGGAAGGTTGTTATGGGAGCGAGGTTCTGCAAAGGACATGCTACTGAATGAATGAATGAATGAATGAATGAATGAATGAATGAATGTATGAATGAATACAGATGAACCGTTATCAAAGTATACGTTCGTTAGCGAAAGAATTTGATGTGTCAATTTGGACAATTCAAAAGGTCGTTCGTAAGAAACTGCAATATTGGAAGGTGTGTTCACAGTGGATACCACGGATGTTGACCGACCACCAAAAAGAGGAGCGCATGGGATGGTGTTTGAACCACTTGCTGCGTTACAGAGTGGAGGGTGATGCATTTCTCTTCCGCATAGTGGCAGGCGATGAATCATGGCATCACCACTTTCAGCCGAGCAGCAAAAGAGAGAGAGCATGCAATGAAAGCATGCTGGATCATCAACAGCCAAAAAATTCAAGCTAAAGGTTTCCGCTGGTAAGGTTATGTTGAGCACATTTTTTGGCCATGAAGCGCTATTGTCGGCCGACTTTAAAGAACCTGGTATCAACATCAACTCCCACTACTTGCAAACACTAGACAATCTGCAAAAAGCCATCAAGAATAAACTACCCGGCATGCTTTCTCGCGGTGTAATTTTGTTGCACGATAATGCTCGTCCGCATGTCGCAAAGATTGTGCAGGAAGCATTAGCAAGGAAGAAGTGGGAAATTTTGCAACATCCAGCCTATAGTTCTGATTTGTCAGCATGCGATTTTCATTTGTTCGGACCTCTAATAAAAGCTCTCAAGGGGCAACGATTTCACACAGATGCAGACGTAATGAACGCGGTAAACACTTGGTTCAGTGAGCAACCACAAACCTTTTTTGCGGACGGCATTGGCCACCTACCTAAGTAATGGCATGCTTGCCTAAATGCCTACAGCGACTTCTTCTAACCAACCAATGGTGCACAATTCATTTAAAATGAATGCGTTGTTTAATTCTACCACACCTGTTAATGTTTCTTTCATGCTTTTTTAATAAAGCCATTAGAACGGGTTTCAAATGAACGTCCCTAATAGTAGAATTCGCTGGAAGGGAAGAAAGAATAGCAGTAGCATCTCAGGAGGAGGAGAAGAAGAAGATGAGGAGGATGAAGAGGAGAAGGGGGAAGTGAAGGAGGAGTGAGAACAACAATAACAACAAAAAAGGGGGAAGATAAAGAAGGCGTGAGGCAGACATGAAGTAACGGAAGTAAATGACGAAAATAAAACGGGGAAACAGAA
The DNA here is from genome assembly GCA_963921405.1 of Cepaea hortensis. Classification (NCBI taxonomy): domain Eukaryota; kingdom Metazoa; phylum Mollusca; class Gastropoda; order Stylommatophora; family Helicidae; genus Cepaea; species Cepaea hortensis. The sequence goes on along the minus strand of OY992879.1, from coordinate 133,024,977 downwards.
GAAAAATGAGGGCGGGGAGGGAACCGAACTAGAAATAATGATAACACATGTGACTGACTCCCATGTGATCTGTAAATACACATGAACACGTGCGCTCGTGTCTGTGTATGTTGTACGTTGTATTGCAGAGCACCTGAACAAGTGTGTTTGTAATCTTTTTACGTCCGCTTGAAGTTAGTTGGTTGGTTGGTTGGTTGGTTGGTTGGTCGGTCGGTCGGTCGGCCGGTCAGTCGCGGTTCCAACTTCACAGCAACGGGTCGTCCCCATTATGCTTCGATCCTGTGCCAGTGAATATCACATAAAATGCTCCTCACTGCCCCGTATGAAACGTGGAAAAGACAGGAGTCTCGACAACCAACAGCCCGCACAGGTACACTGTGCATTATGTCGCCGCCAGAATGTCAATACCAAAGTCCTCCACGAAATGAACAGTCCATCTTATAATGCCGTCACCAGAATGCCAACACAAAACTCCAACGAAAATACAGTTCGTCGTCGATGGAAGCGGCAGTCACTAGAATACTAGCAGCCATACATTTCTGCATAAGGCAAAAGCCGGTCAATTCTGCGACATAGCCAGCCGCCACTGCTCCGAAGTCTAGATATTTCAAGATGTTTATTCCGTTTCTAGATGTTTTCTAGCCAGCTACGCCATATTTTCCTAACACATCTCGTACAGATGTAAAAACATTTCACTTCACTGTACACAATGCCATCGCAAGAATGCCAACACAAAACTCGTCCACGAAAAGACAGTTCGTCGTCGATGGAAGCGGCAGTCACTAGAAGACCAGCAGCCACACATTTCTGCATAAGGCAAATGCCGGTCAATTCTGCGACACAGCCAGCCGCCATTGCTCCGAACATGCAGTTCACGCTCCAAACAACCCAAAGCATTTCACACGAAATTCACAGCTCACAGTGTCGCGCCACGCACTCAACACAGTAGCAGTGCGATGGAACCATACACTCCAGTCCAACATGAGGAAAATGCGAAAGCAAACGGTAGCCATGAGCATAAACACTCCAGAGGCCTTAACCATTTCAATGCCTATCCTCCATGTTCGCGAAAATCTGGAAGCCGACCCAGTGTCTTAAACCAGTTACCACCAGATGGGACTTGAAATGTGTCTATAACCGCAATGTTGTCTCTTGTATGAATATAACTGTCCTATTTTTTAAAATCACCCAGTGGTCCATAGAGTTTATCGTCCACTGTTGTTTCTCTAAGCAATGTTTTCCTAGATAAGACATATTTTGAGCAGTCTTGGAATATGTGATATGCTTTCTGTGGCGCCAATCCACATGTGCACATGGCTGATTCGCCAATCTTGAATTTTGTATACATGTGGTTAAGTAATCTTTTGTGTCCTGTTCTGAGCGCAGAATAATGATTTTTTAAGTCTTGTCTTTTAGTGGTAGTCGTCTTGAGCAGGTTTTGGTGGCTTTCTAATTTATTTTATCATTCTTTTGTTTGATAGTATGTCACGGGTACAGCAGGTTCTTCTACTGCTCCTTCCTTAGTTAATCCATCAGCTCTCTCGTTTCCGGGTACTCCACAGTAAGATGGTATCCACTGTATTGTGACCTTACGCTGGCTGCCGTGTTCAGAAAGTAGCGTCCGTAGTAACAATTTCCCAGACAGGAGCTCCTCGAGTACTGATTTTGCATCTGTCAATAGCACCACAGGTTGTGCACCATGGCTGGATTTAGTAACTTCTCTGTGACTACCTTGATTGCCTGGATTTCGGCATCATACTTATGGCAGTACTTTCCTGTTGGTTGTTTGTAATCTAAATTCACAACTAACACCCACGCCCTCAATATAGTCCTACAGCAGAATCAGAATAGTAATATTAACTCTTATAAGCCAGGCGGTCAGTCCTTTAGTCCATATTTCCAAGCTGAGTTCATAATTCGTGGCGGAGTACCTTTTGAATAAACATTTCGTCGTGTTCTGGTTAACATTTTTAAATATTCCCATTGTCAACCTTGTGTAACATTATTTCGTAAAAACTGGGGATGTATGTGTGTGCACTCGCGCGCGCGCGCGCGCGTGTGTGTGTGTGTGTGTGTGTGTGTGTGTGTGTGTGTGTGTGAGAGAGAGAGGTTACGGTGTCCGCTTCAGGCTAAAGAAGGCACCGGGTGCTATATCAATATAGGGCTGCGAATCTGAGCAACTGATCAACAATCGCCATGTCTATTCCCACCAATCTGAGCAGTTGATCAACAATCGCCATGTCTATTCACATCAATCTTGGCAGCTGATCAACAATCGCCGTGTCTATTCCCACCAATCATAGCAGCTGATCAACTTTTGCCGTGTCTTTTCCCATCAATCTTAGCAGCTGATCAACAATCGCCATGTCTATTCCCATCAATCTTAGCAGCTAATCAACATTTGCCACGTCTATCCAGGCATGTGTCACGAACAGGACGGTTTGCTTGAGGTCTTCTTCGGCCCCCTGGAGTTTGTCTCGAAGATTCGTTCCTGCGGACCAGAATGGATCTCTCTCTCTCTCTCTCTCTCTCTCTCTCTCTCTCTCTCTCTCTCTCTCTCTCTCTCTCTCTCTGTGTCTCCCTCCTCCCCTCCTCTCGTCTCTCTCTCTGTCTCCCTCCTCTCCCCCCCTCTCTCCCCCCTCTCTCTCCTCTCTCCTCTCTCTCTCTCTCTCTCTCTCTCTCTCTCTCTCTCTCTCTCTCTCTCTCTCTCTCTCTGGCGAACCTTACACCATACAAGAATGTCATTTTGAACTTGCAGGGGCGGTGAGGGCGAAAGCAGGAAAACGAACATGCCATAATATCTAACCAGCAGACCGTAAGTTCGGGACCGTTTTAGCTCTACCGCAAACTTCTTTGTGTAAACAATTCAGACTGGCAATGTATATTTTTAGACAGACAGTGTTTATTACAGCCGGGGACGGGGGTGTGGTGTGTGTGTGCATATGTGTGTGTGACAGAGAGAGAGAGAGAGAGAGAGAGAGAGAGAGAGAGAGAGACCGGTGCTATGATAGCGGAATACTCTTCCGCATAAATGTATTCAAGAACATGACATTCCACAATAAACCTGAAACGCGGTGAAAATGTGACACATATTTCAGGAGAGCAAAACAAACAAACAAACGAAACAGTATTTAGGTCACACAGCCAATACAGCCCAACCTAAAACATTCATATAGTTAATCCTTGACTAGGATTGTTTGTCATTTATAAATAGTGTTGTTTTGTTTTTTTTTGGCTCTAAGAAAAAGAAAGGTAACTCTTGCGTATTACCGGCGCCAATAAGGAAAGCAACAAATTAGTAAGACTGGCCTACCATGTATGCCGTTAGAAGCAACTAAGGAGGATTGATTGATTGATTGATTGATTGATTTATTGATTGATTGGTTGATTGAACTTTATTTTCAAAGGGTCACCAATTGGGCACGCAGGCCCGTCGGTTGGCGAAGACTGGCTACCTCACTGCGTTTAAAATGTTAGCTACAAAGTTCGACCAAGCATAGCCAAGTCTATAAAGAGCTTGGCGTGAGCCTATGCTCTATTGGTAGATAAAAAGTAGCATCAACAGCAAAGGTAAAGGACCATTTTACATGTCTCGATGTGTGCTGGATAAATGGTGTTTACCCCATAATTGTATTGGCCAATCGGTACTTAATGTTGACCTCATGTGACTAATATCACTCCCGCCGCCTTTACTTCTGGTTCCCTATTTGGGCTGGGCCAACTGATTTGGAGGTGTAGTTCTCAGGGGCAGGAAGCTAGTTGATTGTTTCTACATGAGCTTCGTGCCATCTTCTATAGATCATTGGCTTAACAGACCTTCGCATCATTCTTCTATAGAGCATTGTCTTTACATGACCTTCGCGCCATTCTTCTATAGAGCATAGTCTTTACATAACCTTCGCGTCATTCTTCTATAGATCATTGTCTTTACGTGACCTTTGCACCATTCTTATATAGAGGATAGTCTTTACATAACCTTCACGTTAATCTATAGATCATTGTCTTTACATGACCTTCGCGTCATTCTTATATAGAGGATAGTCTTTACATAACCTTCACGTCATTCTATAGATCACTGTCTTTACATGACCTTCGCGCCATTCGTCTATAGAGGACAGTCTTTACATAACCTTCACGTCATTCTATAGACCATTGTCTTTACATGACCTTCACGCCATTCTTCTATAGAGCATAGTCTTTACATAACCTTCGCGTCATTCTTCTATAGATCATTGTCTTTACGTGACCTTTGCACCATTCTTCTGTAAATCATAGACAAGGCGGGGGGGGGGGGGCGCTTCTCGGAGAACCTGTGTTGACTCTATGCATGTTAAAAAATACCTTGGCAGTTAAACGTCGGAAGAAACATCAGACCGACCATGCCTCTCGTCAGCCTAAAATTTCAACATTAGAAAGTCTGCCACAAAAGAATATGTATAGCATGTGTGATTCTAGTATAAATAAATTTGGAGACTCGGCTATACTACGGAGTTCGTGCGCTGTGATGAGAGTCTTATTGTAATGGGATCAATGGGTGGAGAATGAACGTCCTGCAAGAAAGAAATGAAAACCGTAAACTGATTAGAGAAATTAAACGTAGACAAAGCATACTTTTGGGCACGTTAGGCAGAGAAATACTCGTGAAAGTTTAGTGACAACTGGCAAACTTGATGGGAAATAAATCAGAGAGATGAATAACTAAATGGCTTGGCCACATGGTATATATAGTCGGGACAAGAACACACCTAATTCATGACTGGTGATCATGCGATATGAAGAATCATACCTTCCCCCCACGCCTATCGACAAGACACGTTATGATGATGACCAACGCTCACAGTGAGAAAAATGTGTTTAGAATACTGCTGTAAGAATGTCGTGCAGCAGAAAGCAGCTGTTTCTAGACGACGGTCGTATGCCATCTGTTGATCTTATGGGAGATATTTCCACGCGAGGGAAGGCGAGACTACGGAACAGTTCAATCATGTACTAGATGGGAATTTAGTGAGGAGGTGATCGTAAATGAGAGGCTGATCGTTTTCGAGATGGCGCGCTAATGGGAAATTTCGAACGCTGATTTGTGATAACATGGAGGAGACCGATTATACGTGAGATGTCAGAACTCATTCTTTCACAAGGTAAATGGGCCTCCTCGCCCTACCGCCGCGCGCATACATACGTAGGATTTCCTCTGGTTACATGGTTGGAGTCCGATGACAGTGATATGCCTCAATTCTGTGAAAGAGCTATTACCAACCTAAGCCTCATTCGGCCCCTGTTAGCCTTGTGTTATGCTGAATCTTGATTTGATTATTTCTCGCCGCGCATGTGAAGTTCCAGTGTCGGCCTTGCACACCCTCACTGGTTTCTGTGTGCTTGGCGAGGGGAAGGTGATCTCTGCAACACATAGACCCGCGGAGATGGTACCGTTAGTGCGGGGTCAGGAGAAAAGTCTCTACCCCGGCCACATGAAAACAAGTGCCGATTGGCCAATAAAATTATGGGACATGTAAATTTGCCCATTATTTCCTTTGCAGCTGCTCCTGCTGCCTTTTATCTGCCAATGGAGTATATGCCCTCAACCAACACATGCCAAGCTCTATATAGACTTGGTTATGCTTGGTGGAATTTTGCAGCTAACGTTTTCAGCGGAATGAGGTAGCCATCTTCGTCGACCCTCCTTGCTTGCCTCTTACGGCATGCATGGTAGGTCAGTGTTACTAATTTGTTGCTTCCCTTATTGGCTCCAGTGACACGCAGGGGTTACCTTTCTTTTAAGAGTTAATTCATTCATTCAGTAGCATGTCCTTTGCAGAACCTCGCTCCCATAACAACCTTCCGGAGAACCTCTCGATCATAACCAAGATGTCCCGCGTCCGATTCTGGAGATCATCCGCCACATCCTTAACCCATCTTCTCTTTGGCCTTCCTCTTTCTCTCTTCCCAGGCATATATCCCTCCATTATTATTCTCTCCAAACTTTCGTGACGTTTCAATTGACCAAAATATTTCAATTTTCTTTGTTTTATCATCTTTAATAGGCAACCTTCTTCAATATTCAGCTCTTGAAGTATGGATGCATTTGTTCTTTTCTGTATCCAAGATATCAGAACCCGCCTATAGCATTTATATTCAAAGGCATTTATGCGCTGTTTAGCTTGTTTAGTAAGTATCGTCCAGGTCTCACAGGCATATGTTGCAATGGGAAAGATGCATGCTCTTAAAAATCTAAATTGTGTAGTTCTGTCTGTCCCACTCCACAATTTCTTCAGTTGTTTTAGTCTTTGAAGAGCAATAGATATTCGTCTTTTAATTTCTTTCAATGTGTCACCATTGTTGGTAATCAATAAGCCAAGACATTCACAATTTTCCACCACCTCCAATTTTTTCTCATTAACATATATTTCTTTCTCCATACTAGTTTTATCTGTATGCATTATCTTTGTTTTTGCTGTGTTAAAATATAAGTTGTGATTTTCACTATTCAATTGGGTTGAGGTTATTAGGTCTTTTAAAAGTACTTACAGAAAATAACTCTTTATTTGTAAATGAAAGACAATCCTAGTTAAGGATAAACTATATTAATGTCTTGGGTTGGGCTGTATTGGCCATGTGACCTAAATACTGGATTATCGTTTGGGTATGTTATTTTATTGGAAAATGTGTGTTTCATGTTTACGACGCGTGGCAGGTTGATTGTGGAATGTCATGTTCTTGAATACATGTATGCAGAAGAGTATTTCCCTATCCTATCATATCATCTCTCTCTCTCTCTCTCTCTCTCTCTCTCTCTCTCTCTCTCTCTCTCTCTCTCTGTCAGTCTGTCTGTCGCACACATTCCACACACCCGTCCCAGGTTGTAATAAACCCTACCTGCTAGCTTGCTGTCTAAAAATATACATAGCTAGTCTGAATTGTTTACACAAAGAAGTTTGCGGTAGAGCTAAAAACGGTGTAAGCCACGTACTGAGCTCATACGACCAGAACGCCAATGCCTCGGACTTGAGTCAACAAGCAGGATCCACAACCTACCAACACACGTACAGTAAGTGCTGAGTACAACGCGGGAAGCAATCAAGACAAAGAGCAGACAGTTCTGACACACACAAGCTGCCCATAATCCAAGAAGGAAGTGAACAACGGGAAGACCAAAACAGAACGGGAATTATAACAATGGTAGACGACTAAACAGGATTCGGAACTCCGACGAAATCGCCAAGAAGATGGCTTAAAATAGATACCATTATCGAGGGACACGTGTGCTTGAGCTTCTCTGAAAAGTGAACAAACTGTACTTACTGCCAGTGTTATCTCTACGACGTGATAGAGTGTGCTGTAAAAAGAACATTTTAGTACTTAGAGCGCATATTTTTGCTCAGCGCACGAGCAGATTCAGATATATAACGAAGTAACTCACACAATAGTCGGTTGTGCTGTTTGTACGTGTGCGTGCCTGCTCAAGCGAGTGCGTCTGTGTGACTGTCATTTACTTACACACACAGAATCAATTGTCAGGGAACTCCAAAGACCATAGAGAGCATGAAAAATAAATTCACATGTATTGATAAGCATCCATAGGAGTAGAGGAAAGATTTAGAGATTAGAGGACACACCAGACAATATACAAATTGAAAGCTGTAATGGTCATTCAGGAATTACAACAACCTGCCGCCGACAATAGTGATAATGATGGTGGTGACATTTACGATCACGAATATGGTGGTGATGATGACATTAACAAAATAATATTGACAGCGATGGTGATGCTATCGACGATGATGACAACGACGACGATGATAACGACGACGACGATGATGATAGTGACGTTATGCATATACAATTATGAGACTCAGTTCTGTGTGTTATTTTCAGAGAACTATTCACAATTCTAGCCTATGATGAAGGCCCAGGTGGGCGGTGTGTATTTTTCTAATCCACCCACACACTTCATGAAGCAAGGTATACGGTGGACACCTAAGCTTGCGTTCCAAGGCCTGGTGTGTTGATTTGATTACGTCGAATGTGTGTCTGCCTGCAACTCTGCTATTATCTATCCAAGTTTTCTTGGTCTTCCTCTGGCTCCATGTCCAGACTTTTTTGTGTGTTTTGGTTGTATGCGTTTCGTAAAACAGGTGCAATGTGTAATTTTTAAAAGCTGGTGCCGAGGTAGCGGGTTCAACCCCTACACCGGTCAATTGGACTACAATGTTGTCTTCCCGTTCTTGACTTCGGGAACGTAAATTACAAAGAGCTCAGAGGTCGGAGTGGGTTCACCTAATGGCGATGGACACTGGGTAAAAGGGAAGCTAATCCACACGCAAAAATCAGTCCATTGCACGAGTGGTAGCTCGTGTATGGACTACGCTTGGGTTCAAATCGAGAGAAATAATCAAACCGGAGTTTCCCTGTAACTAGTGATGTCAGCTAGGGTCCCGGGGGAATTAATGATAAGAACATTATCAACATCGGGTATTTCCGCCAATGGGCTAATCGTGAAGCTTCCTAACTATATTATTCCTTAAGTGTCTGTCTTAGACCCTCTTTTTAATTATGTGTATGTCTGCATTGATGAGCCGAAAGTGAGAATCCGTGTCTTCCCTTTAGGGATTGATCTTTCTCTCAAGCACTTATTTCGTTTTCCCTTACATATTTCTCACTGCATCACTTCCTGTCAACTTACCTACGGAGCCCAAGGCAAGGGGTTTGATTTGAGTGCAAATGGATATAGACGTTACTAGGACCTAGCTTTAAAAACTGCGTAGTTATTGTTTTTTTACTGTAGTTGTATCAATGTGTTGTTCTAGTGTTCTGACAAAGCGTTTCCAGCCACAGAATTCATCCCGTCCAATTTTACTGCGTTCGTGTAAAGATGACCAGTTCTACTTTCCGTTTTCAAGATTAATTTATTCATTGAAATGTTACGGCCTCACAGCAGTTCAACCCATTTCACTTCTCAAGTGCAAGTAACGCGTTAGAATCCGCGGTTCCAACAGCTTTCAAATATTTATGTTGCCTCGCGTGTCATGTGAGGCTAGTTCGTTTCGCGTTGGAATCAATACCCGATCAAACAGTGTCAATCAATATGTATGCATCTCTGAATCGGATTACTATAAACCAACCAGGCTTGACACATGGTATCGAAATTGAGGCTGACTGGTGTCGAGCTCATACAAAAAATTAATTAATGAGCACAAAATTAACTAGGAAATTCGACATAAGACACACACTGGTATCGAACTCTCTCTCACTCACTCTCTCTCTCTCTCTCTCTCTCTCTCTCTCTCTCTCTCTCTCTCTCTCTCTCACACACACACACACACACACACACACACACACACACACACAAAACGAATTCGCACAAAATTAACTAGGAAATTCGACATAAGACACACACTGGTGTCGAACTCATACAAAAACGAATGAGCGCAAAACTAGGAAATTCGACATAACAGATACAAGGGAGCGTTTCGACAAAAGTCTATAAAAACAACAAAAACAAGAGTGCTTAGCTATAATACTGAAGTATCACAATCACAAATAAGCAATCCGCGTGTCTGAACAACAAAAAAACTAATTTCTGGAAACGAAAATGTGTAACGGCAGAACAAGATAGGGCAAGAAGCTAGCGGATCGTTTTCGGGAACACCATATGAACATCCACAAGGAAGCTAGTTCCCAAGCCATTCCTGTAACTGCCTTAAAATCTTGATCCGGTGACCACACTACTCGTCTTTTCCAACTACGCACTTTTCCTTTTTTTTCTTCTCGATTTGTTTTGTTTTTCAACATCCGAATCTTATTCAGCTTTTCTCTATTTTCCTTTCCCAGACAACGGGTTTTGTTATTCGTTCATACATGTTGATTCATATTTGTCATTGTGATATTTCAGATTAGTTTTTAACATTCGTTTGAAGGTCATTTCGTCGATTGGCCTACGTAATGAATGTCCCGGATGTACGCTTCAGTGCGCACCCGCGGCACAATAAGGTTATTTATTATGAATGATTGTAGAATCAGCTCATAGTTACCGTATTTATAGCGCATGGGTATACCATCATCATCATCATCATCATCTTCCACTTCTGCCGTCAAGCGTCGTGGGGAGGAATAATTTGCGTTCCAGCGCCCGGTGGACGGCACTGGATAGTGTCATGGGTATACCACGGTGGAATATTTACTAGTTAATAGTTATACATACTTTATAATGGAAGGGGCAGACTTACAATAGCGATGCTCCTACATAGTTATTTATCCGTATACTCCCCTACACGCCCAACTGTATACGTGTTCCCCAGCTACCTGTCTAATTACCTGCCTACTCACATGTCTATATTGCTCCATTTCTCTCTCTCTCTCTTTCTCTCCCTCTCTCTCTCTCTATCCATCCACTAACCTGCCACCTCCACACACACACAACCACTCATCCATCCATTCTGTTATCTGTTTGTCTATCTAAATGTTTTTCTAACCTGCCTGTACATATTGATTCATTAGCCCATTCACTGGTCCTTCCTTCCGTCCGATTATTTTCTATCCATTTCCATCTTTGTTTTGCTAGGCCCAAATTTCAGCTGTCTTAACTTCGCAAAAATAAAAAAAAAAACAGACCCGTTTAACCGATTGCTATATGACATAGTTTGAAACAAGGTCGTGACCGTTCCGACAGGCCGCATTCGATCCTGGTGTCTCGCCTTACTGAGTGAATGAAAGCTAAGAATTTGCAAAATCTGAACTAGCATGTTTATACCAAGCAAAATTGCACCGAACAATGACTGCTGCCTTACATGTCTAGACTTACTCCGCAATAAGGTCGTCACTACAAGTTCATCGGTCACTTTACGTTAATTGGTCACTACAGTTTCATCGGTCACTATAAGTTAATCAGTCACTACAGTTTCATCGGTCACTATAGGTTCATTGATCACTATACGTTCATCGGTCACTATACGTTCATCGGTCACTTTACGTTCATTGGTCACTACAGTTTCATCGGTCACTATAAGTTCATCGGTCACTACAGTTTCATCAGTCACTTCAGATTCATCGGTCACTTCAGATTCATCGGTCACTATACGTTCATCGGTCACTATACGTATATCGGTCACTATACGTTCATCGGTCACTACAGTTTCATAGGTCACTATAAGTTCATCGGTCACTAGTTTCATCGGTCACTGTAAGTTCATCGGTCACTATACGTTCATCGATCACTATACGTTCATTGGTCACTATATGTTCATCGGTCACTATACGTTCACCAGTCACTATACATTCATCTGTCACTACATTCATACTTTATCACACATGTAACTGATCAAAGCGTGGTGATCCAGCGGTATCCAATGGAATAATTATGTATTTCCACGTAGAGTTTTCCATATAGTTGTATCGGTGTGTGTTTGTTGTTTGTGTGCTAACGAAGGCTTTGGCTGCAACGTCCATTTTGTTATGTGTGATCGTATGAGATTAAAGCTTACCAAGGGGGGAACCCTCGTCCTACCGCTCATGACATTATCAGCGTAACACTCCCTCCCCAACTACACTAACACGTCTGTCCCCAAAAGAGCACAAACTCCGTAGCTCCTCCACCAAAGGCCTCGGAAAAGAATTGAATTCGTGAACCAAACAACGAAGTCTGAAAACGATACCATGTTCTAAAGCAGAATGATTCCCAAAGAACGCGACTTAAGGGCGAGGTGAGAATACTCAAACAACTGCGAAATGTGTGTATACAAGCGCCTGCTTGCCCGACTATATTAAATGGTATAGCAAGAGGGTCGACTTCATTGCACCGGATGTATCCCATACTGCTCGGTCTCTTTCCGCGGGGCGGCCTTTCGAAAGTGTCGGACAAAGCACGAACTTCGTAGCTCCAGCGACGACCATCAGGAGTTTCCGAGAATACTGCACTCGTAAACGAAACGAGGTAGGCCGGAATCCAACCCACAACCACATCCCCAGGGAGACGACTCCTCCCACTAGCTAACACTAACCCCCCAAAATATGTTTGACAACATGATTCGGAAGCCCAATGAAATGTTCTGTTGTACAACGATGTTCTAATTCAGCTCAATTTCAACGTCTGGGATGTAATTAGAAGAGAAAAGCAGCTGGTCATCCCTACTCATTATGTCCTGACCTGATACCCGCGAAAACCTAATGCTTCACACTCCGACGAAAGTTTTTGCACAGGATTACCTTTATTTTTCTGCACAAACAAAGCTGACAACAATATGTCGCTCGGGTGTTCATAAAATATGTGGCACTTCAAAATATCGATTACACACACAATGTTAGCTGCACTGGTCCCTTCTTGTTTTATTTTACTTGATAAGGCATTCAGAAATCGCGTTTTTCACCTTATCTTTCTTTATAGCTTTGTAAATATTACTACCCATAAAAATGTGGTCTAGCACCATATACGCAATACGGTTCAAGACGTGTAAAGGATCATTTACTTATTTACTTTAGATATTTTACAGGTAAATGTATGTTCTAAGGTAGACACAGATGCAGGGCACTGGGAATATGGAAAGCTAATCCACACGCAAAAACCAATCCGATGCACTAGGATTAGTAGCACGTGTATGGACTACGCTTGGGTTCAAAGCGAACGAACGGTTAAAAAAAAAAAAAACATGTACGGGAGTAAGGTGTCAGACCTTTATATAATTTAGACAACGGCGTGATGAGTTGGGAGTAGCCAGTTATTTCTGTCCTTGTCTTCCCATACATTCCCACCCCCAAATAAAACTAGATTATCCGTCATACATTTATAAGGTCACCGTAAACTAGATTGCATACGCTAAATTGTAATCCTTCATGGTGGTGGTTTCCAAGATCTAAAAATATATACAATGTAATAACTCGAGAAAAACGTATTGAATGTTTTTTTGTTCTTCTACGTGGTTAGTCACGTAAAGTAGGCCAATTGCGTCGTGTCCATTTATGGCTCAGTTATGATAATTCGACATAACCCATAATACGGTTTCTTGGGGAAATGCAAAAAATACAACGGACAGTCACACACACACAAAAAACGAATGGGACAGTTCTTCAAGAAACACCTAAAATCGTAAATTTATTAGAGGAATTAGACAGTCTGGACTTTGGGGCCCGTTAAGGAGAAATAAACCTTAAAAAATGTGTGACCGATGGCAAACTCGACTGGAAAAGAGCAGGATGGTTGCTTGCTTGCTTGATTTAAAAAACAAAAATTCCAAATTCAGCCTCGTTCAACCTGCTTCTTTCAGCTGTGGTTATTGATGAGGTCCGTGGTTTTTATGGGTTCATTCACCCTAATTCTTGTCTTGTGCGCTCTTACGAGTGAGTCCTATCTCGGACTGGTTTTGTTGGTTTGTGTCTGCGACGTCAGCTGGGGGGGGGGGGGGGGGTGTTGGTCGGCGGCTATCCTTTGTGCCCGTCTCCTCTTGTGGTTTTCTTTGCTGGTGTAGGCTCCTGGCTCGTCTGGCTTGACTGGTTGTAGTCCTTATATGGACTATGTTTGATGTTTGGTTCGCTTTCCTCTAGCTCTGAGTTTGTGTCTTCTTCTCCCAGTTGTCGTGGTATTGTTCCTCCATTTGTTTCCAGATGAGCTGTTCTTCCCTGCTGTATTTCAGTCTCCATGTTATGGTGTCATTTTCGTACTGCTTGCATCATTGTCTAGCTTGCCTTTCCCTCTCTTTGAGATCAGCTTGATATATTTGTCTCCTCTTGTATGTGGCTACGATTGGATTGTCTTCCAATGCAGGATGGGCGAAGGCAAAGAAATAAATATATCGATGGGTTGGTCACATGACATAGTCGGGACAAGAACACGGGCCTGTTTCAAGACTGGTATCGTGTGAGAAGGCGAATCATGATCGCCCATGCTTATCCACACGGCACATGATCACGATAATGATCTTGGATTAGTGGATACTTCGAGTAAGGGTGAAGAACTAGGACCGTTACGGTTTTCATTTGTTATTTGCGGGACTTTTATCCTTCGTTTTTCTGTCCGCACATAGTATTTTTAGCATTTTCCAAGAAACCACATTTCTGCTGGCATGATCAGTTTCTCAGTGTGTTTGCTTATTCTCCACGTTTCACGTACCAATTGTGACGAAACGGATAAATATCGTAAGATCTCTGCATAATAGCCCTTTGAAGGGAGTGCCATGCGTTGGTCTCCCTTTAATTTAATGTCAATTAATAGGGGAGTTCCCTAGAAAAGTAGTGCGGGGGCGGAGCTATTCTAGTTATTTATAGAAGAATCTAGAATGTTCCCCCAAGTGCGTACGTGGTTTTGATCTCTAAGTTCACGAGTGCGTTGTGCAGCACGGGTTGGAGGAACCCATCGTGACTCTGGTTTTCTTCATGTATCATGAAAGTCACGCGGCCCGTGTAGGCGAGGGGAAGGCGCACTGACTTTGTCGTGAGCAGTCGCCCACCAAACCTCAGCGTAGACAGATCGCAGCCAAGAGGCTGTTATAATTGTGATGTCAATATTCGCGGCCAGTGCGGACATCTACAGTCAAGGTTGTGATTCTTCAATCACAGGTTAGTTGAGTACTTATTCTATTATTTAATTGTTGTCGTGATGCCGTGCTGATTCCCGGAATGAATTAATTGCCGTCGTAAAATTGAGTTGTCGCGTAGCGTTATCCGTTACAGTTGGCGGTTTGCATTTTTAAGTAGGCTTTATCGATCAGCAATGTAATGTGTTACCTGACGGAACAAGCCGTATTCCACAGCGAGTGGTGTGTAAATAAAATAGGCCGAACGATGTGCGTTACAGTGTGTAGCAGTTACGGGTTTGGTTTATTCATTACGCAGGCAAGGCGACAGTTTGTCCGTCATGACATCAACATGCTAGACGCTGTAAATGATAAGGTATAGCTTATTATTAGAAATGTGTAATGTGCTTCGTGACATTAGAATGGTAACGTACTTGTTCTATCAGTGATGGTGATTTTTCGAGGAATCAAGGTGAAATCAGCAGTGGTGTATTTGCTGGGTGCAGATAGCAGTGTTATTCCGCGTAAGCCGAATGGTGTTGCATCGGTGGGATAACAGTTGATAGGAAATATTCATGATACTATGGTTACTGCTTGTTGTCAGATGCGTCCGCTAGAATGACCGTGCGTGTTCCATCTTACGTATGTCTAGGTAGCCGACTGGGAGGGAGGCCGGTACGCCCACCCCGTTAGGTCACAGGTGCGACCCAACGCTATCGAGCATATCCGATGGTTGAACACACCCGATCGAGGGTGATGCGGCACTCCGTAATTCGAGGCCGGTAGGTCTAGATAGATCGAAGAGTTGAACCTAACCGTTTCTGTCTCTAATATTCTACTCTTCTGGAACCCTGATTCGGTTCATGGAGTACTTGGAGTACTGCCGTGGGGTAGTAGTTGGGAGGGGCAAAACCCCCCCCCCCCAAAGGTGGAGCCAGAGTTTGGTAGTGGAGTCTGGAGGTTTGCTACATTGGATGACGTGACTTAAGTCGTCACGGGACAAGGTACACGAGACCCACAGTAGCTGTGGGAAAGTGTAGTGGTGGATGGCCACCACAGCTGTGCTCGACCGGCACAGGGATGACTGACCTGAAAGATAGTCAGTGAATAAGAGGGCAACTCAGGATCTGGGGCAGGGATCCCAGACCTGACACTATGGCTGTGATATGATTTTGCTATTTAAGTGTAACAAGTCATGAGTTCTCCTTAGTTAATGCTATAGTAATGAATTATCAGGAGTATAATTCATTATGGACATATAGTTATTAATGTGTGTAATTCATCAGTCCATGGGTGAAGGGATTGATGAATTGATGAGTCTGTCAGGAAGGAGATGTCCGGCTGGACACCTTCTCGATACAGTAATCCCTACACTGAAAGGAAAGTAAGTGTATATGTTGATTGAGGATGGAAGATGAAACCGGATTGGACTGGCACCAGGCGAAGGATGCTTGACAGAGTCATACAGTCGACTCTGGTGCTAGGGGTTATATGTAGCCCAGAAGTGTTACTTGACTGAACAGGTGTGCTATTGCTTTTCCTACCATCATTATGCCTATATATTATAGTGACTAGGTAGATCTATGATGTGATGATTTCATACTCATGTTGGTAGACATGAGGAATGTCTGAGAGGCAGGTGACAGGGTGGAGATGCTGGTAGTCTTTGTTGTAGTTGAGTACTCACACCAACCTCTCCGTGTTTCAGGATCTGTTATTACTATACAGAAGAAGATTCGAGAGCTGCACCATGAGCTCTATGGGCCCACTCATTCCAGTGCCTATCCAGAAGTTGATTGAGGCCATACTGGGAGTGGTTGTCTGAGTCTGCGAGATCAATGTTGGAAGGAGCTGAGTGCTGAATAAGTCGGTAGGTCTAGGGTAGGACCTCCGTCAAGAGTCCGACGAGTGTCATCCGATCCTGAGAGGATCCAACACTGAAACGTCTGGTGATTCAAGCCAGTGAAGCACTGGTGACATTCAGTCTCTGTGTAAACCTTGGTAATTGCAAGGTAGTGACCTTTCAAGTTGTGCAGAGTGATCATTGTTACCGGTCACCATGACCTGTGTTATATGCTTCTGGCCCGGCTGGGTTATGGGACACCATGTATCAGTTGATGCTTACATAGTGTTTTTACATTGGTTACCTTTATGAAGCCAACATGTGGTCCAGTGAACTAGGACATTGATTACAACATGGGTGGAAACACCAGAGTGAAATGTTTAAGGTAGGGAGCTACCTCATGCCAACGTTATGAACTGTTGACAATGTTTGTGAAGGTAGGGAGCTACCTCATGCCAACGTGATGAACTGTTGACAGTGTATGCTAGGTTGTGATTACTACCCATGGATCAGGGTAGGTACATAATACTGTGTGAAGATCTATTGTCCAAGGACATGGAACTAAGGTGAAGTGTTAGTCACCTGATAGACTTTCCCAGTGACATTGTGTGTTCGTGTGGAGCAACCGCTTATTATGTAAGTGACATATCAGTGTGTGGGTCACTGATGAGATAGAAGAGTGACCTGGCTCTTGTGTATTTTGAGACGGTGCTACATGTACTTTTTCTGCAAGTGGGAGACCGCTAAAGTTCTAGGGTCGGCCCAGACTTCATCAGGAGTGTGACGAGTGAAATAGTACGACAGCAAGGAAGGATCCTTGTTCATCAGTGCAGTGTCCGTCAGGCAGTGGTACGGCGCTTGATCAACCCTTGCTTGGTTCTCTGGGTGAAGAGGGAACTTTGGAGAGGCAGCAGACCTTGGAGTTCCAGTCCACTGGAGGAGCCTGGGTGAGTCGCTACCACGACTGGACAACCGCACGAGCTATCGTCCGCCTCCATGATGAATACTCATCTGCATCTTTGATCTTGTACATAGTTCTTCTAGTCTGGCTTCCAGCCATCCTTCTCTGTGTTGTGGTTGACGTAGTTCAGAATTAAATTTTGTTCTCTTAGCTATGACTTTGTGCAGTGATATGACTGGTGTCTGGTCCGAGCCCCCTTGGGGTTTGGAACCCTAGGTGAGGGAGGGGAGGTTAAGCTGTCCCGGCTTGTGTGGGGCCTGGTAGATGTAGAGTGCTATTGAGGTGGTTGGAGCAAAGGCAGGGGATAGTATCTATCGTGGCAAACCAGTCCAAGCCCCGGCGGTCTTGTCACAAGATAGAGTGGGGGCCCATCCGGGATCTTCTCTTTGTTCTGACATCTCGTAGGAATAGGTTATAGTGTCATCTGTCCTATACCTATTATCTACTTGACGAGTAGGGCTACTGAAACCTTTCTCTTCGACGTGGACAGACATTTAGTTAAGTTAGTATAGATACATAGTTACAGTGTTGGTTGGAGTACAGTTAGCATTGTGAGTGGGTATTGCATATCTATACTGATACTAAGTTACACTAAGCATGGCTACTCGTACTTTAGATTTAGCTAAGGTGCGGGCATCTGCAACTGAGATGGGATTGGAAGGTGAGGAGGTTAAAGCCTATGTACTGGAAGTAGAGAGAGACTTCAGAGCAGAAGAGAGGGAGAGAAGAAAGTCAGAAATTGAGCTGGAAGCTCGAAAGGTAGCACTTGAAGAGCAAAAGTTGGTGGCAGACCAACAGGCACAAAAACTGGCAGCTGACCTAGAGTCTAAGAAATTAGATGCTAGGAAGTTGGAAATGGAACATGAGTTCCGTATGAAGCAACTTGAGGTAGAGGCTAAATCGGTTGGTGAGTCTGAGGGAGCAGTAGGTGGAGTAGCTTTACCTAGCTCATCAGTAGCCAGCAGACCAGCTTACCATGCTATGAAATGGCCGTTTCCACCATTTGAACCGGACCAAGAGAAGATAGATCAATTCTTAGAGAAGTTCGAGGCAATGTGTAAAGCTATGGGTTTAGAGCCTGAGCGTTGGAATCTTAAGCTTTCACAAGGACTCCGTGGCACCGCGTACGAAGTGTATGCGCGTCTTCCCCCAGGGATGGAAAATGATTATCCAACCCTGAAATCGGCTCTTTTGAAAAGATTCGAAATGACAGCCCATGCTTACAGGCGGAGGTTCCGAACTTCCAAGAGAGAACCAGGTGAGATGTTCTCGGCCTATAGTGTGAGGTTGAACTCATACCTGTTGAAGTGGATGGCGTTGGCCAATTTCAAAGAGGATTATGAGAGTCTGAGAGAGTTGATGGTGGTGGATCAAATGAAAATGCAGATGTCCAAGCCTTTAAGGAATTTCTTAGGGGAAAATGGGGCGGAAAGGCTAGACATAGTAAATAAGTTAGCTGAAAGGTATGTGGAAGTCTATGGTGAGACTGGGGATTCCAGTCAGACTGATTCACAGAAAAGGCAGAAGGGGCTTGATCAGAAGCCCAAGACCAAAGGTCCCAAAGAATCATCCAATGTAGCAGATCCTGTGGTAAAAGACTCTGGTAAGAAACCCGATAAGCAAAGCCCTCCCGCCTCCCCAAAACGGAAGTGGAGTAAGAGGTGGTGTAAGCACTGTAAGTCTCCTTCCCATAATACTGTAGATTGTCTGAGGAAGCCAAAGGACTTGCACTTTGCGTGTCTCGCCTCTACTAGAGGTAGACCTAGCGAGACCACACCTAAGGGTCGGGAGAAACCAAAGTCTGAGAAATCACCTGTGATCGAAACGATAGAGGTGAATGGGAAGCAGGTGGAATGTCTATACGATACAGGATTGCAGTTTGAAGCTGTAATCTCATCCCACCTTGTGAGCCCAGGGCAGCTCACCGGCGAGACAAGAGAATTTCAGCTGGCCATGAGGAGCTCCGTAGCTATGGACTTGCCGATTGCTCGGATTGACATTCGGTGCAGGTACGTTACGGGTAGCATCCAGGCGGCTGTGCTGCCTGATCCTATTTACCCTTTGATCCTCGGTCGTCCGCATGTATTCCTGGGGGACCCCAGGGAACATTGTCTAGTGAGCGCTAGGCAGGCCAGGGCTAAGGATGGAAAAAGGCAGTGTGGTAAGGAAATAGACCATTCTCTTGCGAGGTTAGTGAGCAGTGCTCAAAGTGGGGACCAGACTTTGCGTCCTTACTTACTGGAGGTGTCCCAAAGTTCTGTCCCGCCAACTCCGGGTCAGTTCTATGTAGAAAACCGGTTGCTTTATCGTAGAGCCGGGCAAGGGGATAGCCAGTACGGTCAGATGGTAGTCCCTACTGACTACAGATCCCGCTTGATACATAGAGTGCATACCTTATCCTTAACCGGACATAATGATGTGGGGACAACAGTCCAGTGTCTTTCCAGCCACTACCACTGGCCTGGAATGACAGGCGACGTGCGGAGATATATCCGGTCGTGCCCAACGTGTTGTCTGGCAGCACCAAAGCACAAGACCAGAAACGGTTTATCTCTGCAGATTGGAGATAGGGTTCTCGCGCTTCTCCCAATCGAGGGGGCGGAATTCGAACTCGGATGGCAGGGCCCTTTTCCTGTGGAGCGGATAAGGTCCCGATCCACGTATGAGGTGAAGGTCCGCGGGGAATTGCGTAAGTTCCATTGTACTCTCCTTCAGAATTTGGAGAGGTCCGAGGTAGTTTCTCCACAAGATAGTGCGACTACCATCGCGCTAGATTCGGTTCTGGGTCCAGACGAGGGCGAGGAAGACTCAGTCCTACGCAGTACATCCTGTGGGGAGGGTCTGCGGTCTCCTGAGCGTTCAACCGTAGATAGGGCGAACGGGCTCCGTCGGGAAGAGGCCCATGGTGTTAAGCACACTGGGAATCGAGGTCGGACAGGCGAAGTCACATCTGGCACGACGGGATCGTCGGGTGACTCGATACGCCGACAGGCTCACTGTCCTTACTCGCGGGAGAGAAGGCAGGAGCAAAGGTACTCCAGACGAACCTGGAGTAAGCGACCATTCATTTCGGTCGACATCCGCGAACAGTCCACGAAGGAGATGCCTAGTCGGGATAGGAAAAATCCTATTGTCGGAAGGGACGAACGAACCTTCAGTAAAGTAACCGATGGCCTACAACAGGTGGATGCGGAACAGTCCAGTGTAGACCGATCCTGTAAGCCAATCACCAGGCCGTTACGTTTCGGGCCTAATCGCTGGAGATAACGTATGTTGGAGGCGGTGGTTGGTGATCCAGCATCCATACCATTCTGGTAAATCTCCCCAGGGAAAGTGAATGTTATGGAACGTCTTTTCCTGGGAATCCAATCTTGATAGAGTAGAGGTTCAGAGTTCAGACCGATCTTTGTCTAGTGAGTTCGACCGGGTCGACCATCTTAAGTGGGGGCCTATGTGACGAAACGGATAAATATCGTAAGATCTCTGCATAATAGCCCTTTGAAGGGAGTGCCATGCGTTGGTCTCCCTTTAATTTAATGTCAATTAATAGGGGAGTTCCCTAGAAAAGTAGTGCGGGGGCGGAGCTATTCTAGTTATTTATAGAAGAATCTAGAATGTTCCCCCAAGTGCGTACGTGGTTTTGATCTCTAAGTTCACGAGTGCGTTGTGCAGCACGGGTTGGAGGAACCCATCGTGACTCTGGTTTTCTTCATGTATCATGAAAGTCACGCGGCCCGTGTAGGCGAGGGGAAGGCGCACTGACTTTGTCGTGAGCAGTCGCCCACCAAACCTCAGCGTAGACAGATCGCAGCCAAGAGGCTGTTATAATTGTGATGTCAATATTCGCGGCCAGTGCGGACATCTACAGTCAAGGTTGTGATTCTTCAATCACAGGTTAGTTGAGTACTTATTCTATTATTTAATTGTTGTCGTGATGCCGTGCTGATTCCCGGAATGAATTAATTGCCGTCGTAAAATTGAGTTGTCGCGTAGCGTTATCCGTTACAGTTGGCGGTTTGCATTTTTAAGTAGGCTTTATCGATCAGCAATGTAATGTGTTACCTGACGGAACAAGCCGTATTCCACAGCGAGTGGTGTGTAAATAAAATAGGCCGAACGATGTGCGTTACAGTGTGTAGCAGTTACGGGTTTGGTTTATTCATTACGCAGGCAAGGCGACAGTTTGTCCGTCATGACATCAACATGCTAGACGCTGTAAATGATAAGGTATAGCTTATTATTAGAAATGTGTAATGTGCTTCGTGACATTAGAATGGTAACGTACTTGTTCTATCAGTGATGGTGATTTTTCGAGGAATCAAGGTGAAATCAGCAGTGGTGTATTTGCTGGGTGCAGATAGCAGTGTTATTCCGCGTAAGCCGAATGGTGTTGCATCGGTGGGATAACAGTTGATAGGAAATATTCATGATACTATGGTTACTGCTTGTTGTCAGATGCGTCCGCTAGAATGACCGTGCGTGTTCCATCTTACGCATGTCTAGGTAGCCGACTGGGAGGGAGGCCGGTACGCCCACCCCGTTAGGTCACAGGTGCGACCCAACGCTATCGAGCATATCCGATGGTTGAACACACCCGATCGAGGGTGATGCGGCACTCCGTAATTCGAGGCCGGTAGGTCTAGATAGATCGAAGAGTTGAACCTAACCGTTTCTGTCTCTAATATTCTACTCTTCTGGAACCCTGATTCGGTTCATGGAGTACTTGGAGTACTGCCGTGGGGTAGTAGTTGGGAGGGGCAAAACCCCCCCCCCCCCCCAAAGGTGGAGCCAGAGTTTGGTAGTGGAGTCTGGAGGTTTGCTACATTGGATGACGTGACTTAAGTCGTCACGGGACAAGGTACACGAGACCCACAGTAGCTGTGGGAAAGTGTAGTGGTGGATGGCCACCACAGCTGTGCTCGACCGGCACAGGGATGACTGACCTGAAAGATAGTCAGTGAATAAGAGGGCAACTCAGGATCTGGGGCAGGGATCCCAGACCTGACACTATGGCTGTGATATGATTTTGCTATTTAAGTGTAACAAGTCATGAGTTCTCCTTAGTTAATGCTATAGTAATGAATTATCAGGAGTATAATTCATTATGGACATATAGTTATTAATGTGTGTAATTCATCAGTCCATGGGTGAAGGGATTGATGAATTGATGAGTCTGTCAGGAAGGAGATGTCCGGCTGGACACCTTCTCGATACAGTAATCCCTACACTGAAAGGAAAGTAAGTGTATATGTTGATTGAGGATGGAAGATGAAACCGGATTGGACTGGCACCAGGCGAAGGATGCTTGACAGAGTCATACAGTCGACTCTGGTGCTAGGGGTTATATGTAGCCCAGAAGTGTTACTTGACTGAACAGGTGTGCTATTGCTTTTTCTACCATCATTATGCCTATATATTATAGTGACTAGGTAGATCTATGATGTGATGATTTCATACTCATGTTGGTAGACATGAGGAATGTCTGAGAGGCAGGTGACAGGGTGGAGATGCTGGTAGTCTTTGTTGTAGTTGAGTACTCACACCAACCTCTCCGTGTTTCAGGATCTGTTATTACTATACAGAAGAAGATTCGAGAGCTGCACCATGAGCTCTATGGGCCCACTCATTCCAGTGCCTATCCAGAAGTTGATTGAGGCCATACTGGGAGTGGTTGTCTGAGTCTGCGAGATCAATGTTGGAAGGAGCTGAGTGCTGAATAAGTCGGTAGGTCTAGGGTAGGACCTCCGTCAAGAGTCCGACGAGTGTCATCCGATCCTGAGAGGATCCAACACTGAAACGTCTGGTGATTCAAGCCAGTGAAGCACTGGTGACATTCAGTCTCTGTGTAAACCTTGGTAATTGCAAGGTAGTGACCTTTCAAGTTGTGCAGAGTGATCATTGTTACCGGTCACCATGACCTGTGTTATATGCTTCTGGCCCGGCTGGGTTATGGGACACCATGTATCAGTTGATGCTTACATAGTGTTTTTACATTGGTTACCTTTATGAAGCCAACATGTGGTCCAGTGAACTAGGACATTGATTACAACATGGGTGGAAACACCAGAGTGAAATGTTTAAGGTAGGGAGCTACCTCATGCCAACGTTATGAACTGTTGACAATGTTTGTGAAGGTAGGGAGCTACCTCATGCCAACGTGATGAACTGTTGACAGTGTATGCTAGGTTGTGATTACTACCCATGGATCAGGGTAGGTACATAATACTGTGTGAAGATCTATTGTCCAAGGACATGGAACTAAGGTGAAGTGTTAGTCACCTGATAGACTTTCCCAGTGACATTGTGTGTTCGTGTGGAGCAACCGCTTATTATGTAAGTGACATATCAGTGTGTGGGTCACTGATGAGATAGAAGAGTGACCTGGCTCTTGTGTATTTTGAGACGGTGCTACATGTACTTTTTCTGCAAGTGGGAGACCGCTAAAGTTCTAGGGTCGGCCCAGACTTCATCAGGAGTGTGACGAGTGAAATAGTACGACAGCAAGGAAGGATCCTTGTTCATCAGTGCAGTGTCCGTCAGGCAGTGGTACGGCGCTTGATCAACCCTTGCTTGGTTCTCTGGGTGAAGAGGGAACTTTGGAGAGGCAGCAGACCTTGGAGTTCCAGTCCACTGGAGGAGCCTGGGTGAGTCGCTACCACGACTGGACAACCGCACGAGCTATCGTCCGCCTCCATGATGAATACTCATCTGCATCTTTGATCTTGTACATAGTTCTTCTAGTCTGGCTTCCAGCCATCCTTCTCTGTGTTGTGGTTGACGTAGTTCAGAATTAAATTTTGTTCTCTTAGCTATGACTTTGTGCAGTGATATGACTGGTGTCTGGTCCGAGCCCCCTTGGGGTTTGGAACCCTAGGTGAGGGAGGGGAGGTTAAGCTGTCCCGGCTTGTGTGGGGCCTGGTAGATGTAGAGTGCTATTGAGGTGGTTGGAGCAAAGGTAGGGGATAGTATCTATCGTGGCAAACCAGTCCAAGCCCCGGCGGTCTTGTCACACCAATAACAACATATAGCACTTCAGAACTTGTACAGACTGCAATTGACAGCTTTTTTTATTGGTGTGTATGCTTTCCATTTTGCAAAAGGCTACCTTTGTCACGGGTAGTCTTGTTCTAATCTCTAAAAGATATCTTTCATCAGATGCGGAGACTGCTCCGAGATAGTTGTACCGACATACTTGTTAAATAATGTCCTCATTTACTCGGATGTTAACTGACGCGATGGCTGAGAGGCAGTGAACGCGTGTCACCCCCCCCCCCCCTCCCATACTCAGGGTTTGACAGCCGCGGATGGCGTTTTGGAAGCAGGCAGCCTTGTGTGTGTGTGTGTGTGTGTGCGTGCGTGCGTGCGTGTTTTTGCGCTCGCTCGCTTTGAACTCCAGCGTAGTCCATACACTACTAGTAGTGCTGGACTGAATTTTGCGTGTGAATTAGCTTTTCCTGTTAACAGTGTCCCTCGCCATCAGGCGAACCCACTCCGACTTCAGAGGTGCTTGTAATGTACACCCCCAAGTCAACATTTTAGTCCAACTGTCCGGTGTAGGGGTTCAACCCATTACCTCGGCATCAGCACACCACATGTTTAAGATGTCTTATCCATTCGGCCATGCTGACCTACAGCCTTGTCTTGATTTCGATGGTATCAGTGTCGGTCGTTCAATAAGCAATGGCAAACTATTGAACGTAAACATTGCCTAATAAATTACAACAGCCAAAAAATACTGGGGTTCGTTGCGACGTCGTGTAAAGGACATGCAACCAACTTTTAAATTGGATCTTACATTGTGGTATATTTTTCTTCTTGTAGAGGACCAGAGTTTGAAACCAGCCGGGGCCAATTTGGAAGCAGACCACATTGCGTTGATTTCGATGGTATGAGGCCTCGCCATTCAGCAATCAATGGCAAACTACTGAACTGAAATTACCAAGTAAATGAAAAACAGTCAAATACTGGAGTATCCTGTAAAGGACACGCAGCTAATTTTTTTAAATTTTTTTTGGAGTAGACAGACAATGTTTTTTGTGCGCTTTGTTTGCGTTCGATCGTTCTGAACTCAAGCTTAGTCATTGCGCGTGCTACTACTTCTGGTGCACTGGACTGATATTTGCATGTGGATTAGCTTTCTCTGTTACCAGTGCCCCTCGCCATCAGGCGAACACACTCAGAAATCTCGGGTACTTGTAATGTACGTCCCCAAGTCAAGGACGACAAGTCAACATTTTAGTCCAACTGACCCGTGTTGCGGTTTTTTGTATTACAATTTAATTCTAAGTCTAGTTGCTCACTGTATACGATAACCACGTCTATAAAATGCTACAGATCATGTCCATTGACTGCAGTATCAGGGGAACCATGGATCAAAGGAAGTAAACCACCCCTAGATTTATAATTATTTTTTTAAAACCTCCACATCGCTCACACCATGAAGTCGTCCCAGGCATGCTAGCTCAAGAAGCACACGTCCTAAGTCTACAGCACTGCCTTCCACATATCAACCGCTTGAGTCAATATGTACATGTAAACAACGCTAGGCTTCTAACACAGCGCCCGTGCCACTTTGCACAGACAGGTCGCCGTCAATAGCGCACATCCTTGTAAAAGGATGTCAGCGCGGCTTACCTACTAGATACGGCCCAACTGTAGCTGGTAGCTGAAGAGTGCAGCCACCAACAGATGCGACAGTGGAGGGCCAGTGTTAAGTGCATCCTGTCAACAAGTCACACTCGACTGCTTCAAGTATGCCCGCAAACGGTATGTCAAATATAGGCGAACAACGGCGTTCCGCGGAGTGAATAGAAACACTGCCTTTTTTTCCACCTGAAGCTACAATATAATAAACATCTGCTATTTTGATACAAAGTGTTACACAATGTCTTGAAAAGGGTAAGGGAGGGAGGGGTTTAAAGGCCATAGGATCGACTTCATTGCATCTGGTTATACCCCATATGGTTTAGTCTTCGCTGAGAGTAAAAGCATGCCGGAAACGTCGCACAGAGCACGAAATTCGTAGCTTCAGCGACAACACAAAAGGGTCTTTAAAAAGAAAACCAACGACGCTGTCCGAAAACAAATCCATTTCCATCGCAGCATGAGGTAGATGGCTTACAACTTCGCCACGATACCCTTCCCCCCCCCCCTCCCTATATACACACAAAGACATGAAAAACAACAATTGCCGTGGAGATCTTGAAGCCATTGAAACAGCAGGAGAAATACAATTAACAGATATTGATTGGCAATCTTAGAAGTAGAGGAAAGAAGGTGAGACCAGGGTACAAACTAGACATACACCTCGAAAGCTTAAGCACGCCGTAATTTCAACCCGCCGCCTCCAACTGGCGATGCTGTGCAGCTAAATGAGAAGGTATCGAGAAAAGGGGTTTGCTGCTGTCGGGGTTTTACGGGAGTCCGAATACAGACACAAACTATGATCATCTCTACGAATGGAAAAACACATACATGCAGGGCAAACGTTGCGACCGAAATCTTTATCGACGGAAATACAAGAACGAACCAAATATAAAAACGATCATCATCAATTAGTACTTCCCAAAAGGCTGATAGGAAAAGAGAAAGAGTGAAATGAACAGACAAATGCCTAGATGATCTGAGTCAATGGTTCTCAACAGGTGGAGAATCCCCCCCCCCCAGGGGGAATTTTAGGGTTTCCAGGGGGGGGGGGGGGGAATGAAGATTATTTCAAGATCGCGTTAATACAAGAACCGATTACTTGATCTTGTTTTCCCTTCATATGTTACGGTTCTGTACGTCTCACCCTTCTAAAATTCATTTTATAAAGTAAGTAGACCCACAAATCACGTTTTATGTGGACGTTTAGACTTGTTTTAGTATGTGCTTCCATTATTACGTATACTGTATAGGGGCAGGAAGGGGGGATTTTTAGGTAGGAAATACGAAAGGGGGGAATGACGTTCTGAAAATATGGTGAAGGGGGGCACAGCCCAAAAAAGGTTGAGAACCACTGATCTAAGTAAAAGGCATGACGACGACCTAGATGATCTAAGTAAAAGGCATAAATCGCGACATACTGCAATATTTCTAATGCGAGGATCAGAAAGGTCAAAATACTATGCTGTGTGCCAATGGGAAGAAGTAATAATTGAGACAGAGCGGATTGTTTAAATAAATGTACGGGGCAGTAGATTTACAGGCATAACCGAGACAGATGAGGAGAAGTATGAGGAGACGGAGAAGAAAGGGGAGGTGGTGGAGAAAGAGACGAAAAAGTAGGGAGGAGGAAGAAGAATACCAAATAACTATGGATTGTTATTCATGTCAATGTTGCTGAATTTTCTACCTCGTCAACCCAAAGCCGTTCTTATACAAGTGTGGGGCCGATAAGCCTAACGATGTTATAATTGGTGAACTGTGACGTCAACGATGACGGCGGCTGCAAAAAGCTGTTAGATTCAGCTGTGGGAGTAGCAGTGTGAACCACGCCCTGGATCCCACTAACCATCTCATACGGTGACTAATTGCTCAAGTATCTATTCAGAGGTCGCCGTGTTGCGATGCGGCAGTCGCACAATTTACTTAACCAGCGCATGTCACCTGGTACACGGAATCGCCCAAACATTAGATTAAACTCGGAATCCGGTGCCAAATGTTAGCCAAACGTGTAGGTAATCTAATCCCATAATAAACTCTACTGCAGCTTTTGCGTTCGCTTGTTATTAAACTCAAGCGTAGTACATACTTCTAGTGCACTTTACTGATTTGTGCGTGTGGATTCATTATCATCATCACCAAGTGCTATGCTAGCTGGCGTAGGCGTTCATGACTTTCCAGAGATCTCGGTCTTTGGTTTTCTGGATCAACTCTGCTGATGATATTCCTCCATGCTACCGTCTCAATCCATCCAGCATCATATCTCTTGATCTACTTCTCCCTAACTTCGATATTTCCAGTTGTCACGATGTCCTCCAATGCCTCTCTTCTCATTACATGACCAAAGAAAGCTGTTTGTCTCTTTCTTACTGTTGTATATAATGTTCTAGTTTCATTAGCCTCTTTCATGCAGTCGTTGCTTGACTAATCGTGTGGATCAGCTCTCCGTTACCAGTGTCCCTTGCCATCAGGCGAACCCACTCCGACTATTGAGGTACTTGTAATTTACGTCCCCATTTTACTCACTTTACGCCAAGGCGGGAAGTCAACATTTTAGTCCAACTGACGGGTGTAGAAGTTAAACCCGCTAATTCGGCATCAGCTCATTGGAAGTTTAAGAGCGAACATTCTTATCCATTGGGCGATGGTAATCTCCAATGAAGCTAATGATCTTTTACATATACTAGACTAGTTTTGTAAAATGGGGCAGCCAAAATATAATGTTCAGGAAAACAATGTATGTATGTATTGCTATTTATATTCTTCTTCTTCAGCATTCCGAGCCATTGAGATTCTTTGCTGCAGATACAAGCCGTCTCCATTCGTCTCTCTGGTTGACCTTCTCTTGCCAGTGGGTGATTCCAAGTGCTTGTAGGTCTGTATGTATATTATCTCTCCACCGTCTTCTTGGTCTACCTCGGGGTCTGCGGTCATTTATTTCCTGAGTGTAAGCGAGTTTTGTTTCCCTATTATCTTCCATTCTTTCTATATGCCCCAGCCATTGCAGTCTATTAGCCTTCATGATACCAGTGATTAGCGGGGACTTAAACAGATCATAAATGTCTTTGTTGCTTCTTCTTTTCCACTCGCCACTTTATGTATCCGCAATGGGCCCAAAGATGCGTCTTAAGACCTTGTTTGGTATTGCTATTTATATTCAAGTATTAAATAATATGTAGGCATCTGTGGCAAAGATATAGTGAATGTGATTCGCAGCTCGAAATCAGCTGCAGGTGATTTGGAAGCAGACCGCCTTGTTGATTTTTAACAATGGTATGGGCGTCGGTTGTTTAGAAAACAATGGTAAACTACTGAACGTAAACTTGCCTAATATATCACAAGCAACTAAAATATGCCAGGGTTGATTGTGATGCCCTGTAAAGGACACGCACCTAACTATATTATATAATCTATATAAGAATAGAACAGTTATTTAATTAATCGGAAACATGTAAATACAAGGTAAAATTAATTGTGGTACATAAAAACATGCTGGGCTTAAAGACTGGCAGCTTCAATGGTTGTTGTATATAAACATATGGTGGACTTTGACTTTGCAAGGACAGCTGAGTGATTGCAACATTACTCCGGCATGATCTTACAAAAAGCCCTAGTAAAATATTCTCGTTCACAAGTGAAATTATGTTAATGATTGGGAGATATGACGAAGAACAAGCGCACAGGCGAGCTGATGAGCTCGATACAAAATATGCAAGGGACAGTCACACAACTGGCATAAACAATAATACGGGAGGATTTCAGACAACGTCAACAGAACACAGAAGACGGAGATGAATGAAGATGTCATCAAAGAAATCATTCTACTGACCTTATTTGTACCTCGAGCCTGCATGGTCAGCATCTGACGTTTGAAGCCCGTGTCCTTGGCTCTCAGCGGGGCTTTCTTTTCCTCGGTCAGATTCATGTCGTCCTGCGGATTGACGATGATATGACATGACATGGGGTTCATTGCGGTAGAGGTGTGAGGAGGTAAGACGTATAGGAACGGCAGCAGAAGGAGGAGAACAAGAACAAGCAGAAGAGGAACACAAACAAGAATAATACAAAGAACAAGGCGAACAACAAGATTACGATGGCCAAGAACATGAACAACAATATGAAGAATACGAAGACCAAGAACAACAAAAAGAGAAGAACGACGACAAGAAAATGAAAATCAAAAACAACAAAAAGATAACAACAACAACAAGAATACAATTAACAAGCCGAACAAGAAGAAGATTACGAAGACCAAGAACAAGAAGAATACGAAGATCAAGAACAACAAAAAGAGAAGACGAACAACAACAAGAATACGAAGGCTAAGAACAACAACAAAAGAAAAACAACAAGAACATGAAGATCAAGAACAAAAAAAAAAGAGAACAACTACAAGACTATGAAGATCAAGAACATGAAAAACAAAACAACAAGAATACGAAGACCGAGAACAACGAAAAGAGAAGAACAACAATAACAAGAATACAAAGACCAAGAACAAGAAGAACAACAACAAGAATATGAAGCATACGAAGACCAAGAGCAACAAAAAGAGAACAACAACAACAAGAATACAAAGACCAAGAAAAATTAAAATATGAAGACCAAGAATAACAAAAATACGAAGACCAAGAATAACAAAAATACGAAGACCAAGAATAACAACAACACAAATACGAAGACCAAGAATATCAAGAATATGAAGACCAGGAATAACGAAGAATATGAAGACCAGGAATAACAACAAGAATATGAAGGTCAAGAACAATAAAAAGAGAATAACAACAAGAATACAAAGACTAATAACAACAAAAAGAGAATAACAACAAGAATACGAAGACTAATAACAACAAAAAGAGAATAACAAGAACACGAAGACCAAGAAAAATAACAACAAGAATATGAAGACCAAGAACAACAAAAAGAGAACAACAACAACACGAATAAACACAAGAAGAAGAAGAATACACAGACCAAGAACAACAAAAATAGCATAACAAACAAGAAGGCTGTCTTTACGTGAACACAATCATATCCAGTGTCCTTACTATCGGAGTCTGCTTTTGTTATTCGTTTGCTGTGTTTGTTTACCAACGAAGACTTGTCGCCGCAATGTCCTCCGTTATTCAGTGAGTATGTTCACGGCTGACTTCTACTTTCTTGTTTATGTTTCCGACAATGCGCAGAGATCGGTGAAACGTGTCTGAAAGACTCAACGCCTAACTACAATTCACATGACAACCGTACCCAAACTGTTTATTCTGGTCTGGCGTATAAACAACTGTCTCTCGGGGAAATGTTCATAAACTACTGTGCTAAACAAGTTTGTTTTTGTTTTGTTTTTTCGTTCGTCCGGCTCGAACTCAAGGGTAGTCCATTCACGTGCTACTTACTACTTCTTGTGCATTGGACTGATTTTTGCGTGTGGATTTAGCGTTCCCTATTACAAGTAAAAAGGTGTCAACTGTAACGAGAAAACGAGTGTTGACGTGTTATATAGAACCTGCACGTTTATATGGATGTGAAACGTGGGCAATGAGCAGACAAGCTGAAAAATATCCAATATCAGTGGAAATGTGGTTTCTGAGGAAGATGAAAAGAATATCATGGACAGACAGAAAAACCAACAAGACCTACAAGAAGCAAATTAAAACTGTAAACTGATTAGAGAAATTAGACGCAGACAGACATTTCTTTGGGGCACATTATGAGAAGAAATAAACTAGAGAACTTGGTGACCACTGGCAAGATTGAAGGGGGGGGGGGAGAAACAAGGGGGCGGCAAAGAAGTAAATACCTGGATAGCTTGGCCACATGGCATGGTCGAGACAAGAACGCGGAGCTGATCCACGACTCTGGTGATCGTGTAAGATGGCGAAACATGACCACCCACGTTTATCGACATGGCACACGATGATGATTACCAGTGTCCCTCGCCATCAGGCGAACCCACTCTGACTTCAGAGGCACTTGTAATTTACGACCCCAAGTCAAGGACGGGAAGTCAACAATTTATGCTAAACAAGTAATATAAACAAAAAGAAGCAGCAGCCAAAAGAATCAATAACCTGTATGTGTGAGTGTGCCTGTGTTTTGTTTATAGGAATGTTGAGAATATTTGTTTATAGGAATGTTGAGAATATTTGTTTATAGGAATGTTGAGAATATCGTACACAGAGAATACAAGTGCCGAGGCATTGATAGATACAGGTATTACTTGATGCCTCGTTAAGACCACAAGAAAACGGGACAAAATGTATGGGACTTATCAAAATAAGAGGTGGAGTGTGGAAGTTAAATTAACTGTTTGGGTGGATGTGTGGGTGGGTGCGGGTTTTGTGTGTGGATAAGTGTAGGTTATGTGAGTTGGCGGGAATATGTGTGTGTGGGTGTTGGATATGTGGTTGGGGGATGTGTGTTTGGCTGAGTGGTTGGGGGTGTGTGGGTGGGTGGTGGAGGATATTGGGTGGGTGAGTGTTGGTAGGTTATGAGATGGATGGAGGATGTGTGCGTGTGGGTGGGGAGATGTGTGAAGGTGGGGGAATGTGTGGGTGGGTATGGATGGGTGGTTGCATGCATGTGTGCTTGGGTTTGTGGGTGGGGGGGTGTGGTGGGTGGGAGATGTGTGTGTGTGGATGGGGAGATGACGTGTGTGGGGGGATGGGTGGATGGATGGGGTCATGTATGTTCCTGTGGGTATGTGTGTGGTTGGGTGGTGGATGTGTGTGTGGGGGACACGCAGAAGGATAGGAATGAGTATTTACGAGAAGTCATTAAGTATCATCGCACTATCTGTATCTGTGTGTGTTTATTAATCCGTTGAGCTTCTTAGTCATACTCACGGACTCACTCACTCTCTCTCACTCTGTGTGTGTGTGTGTGTGTGTGTGTGTGTGTGTGTGTGCGCGAGCGCGTGTATGTGTGTGTGTGTTTTTGTTTCCCGCAGCCCGGCAGCAGCAAACCGCCTTAATGATATTTGTCTAGTTCTCTCCAATCAAAAAAGCGGTTAACAATAGCTTTGAGACCACTGCTTCAAGTCGAGAACAAACATATCCCTGGCTAGCCAATGAACTTAACACTGGTGTGTGATACAGAGCTGAACAGCAACCGCAGTTTACGTAGTGTTGAGCTGCTAATTAAAGTAACCAGCTTTGATTTATTGACATGTTAAAGTCGACTGAAAGGAAAGTAGGACGACAAATATTACTTCTGGTTGTTTGGAAAGTCTAACAGTGACCTAGTTAAGACTGCACTATCTATTTTTATAGTGGCATACCAGACATTCCTGAAATCGCTAACAACTAGTTTACTAACCGACAGGGTGATATTAAGTGACAAGACTAGACAAACGGTTGTCTCAATACACGACATTGGACGAAACAACTAGAGCCAGAAATGGGAGACGCGGCAACATAGTGGTCACGTGTTAAATTCCCTTCGAAGTGGGACTGTTCACCATTTACTTGGGTTCCCATGTCGACCTAGCCTGAAATGAGTACCAGGAAATATTATGGGAAGTAAAGGCGTCTGGTGTAATAATAACATTGCCTGTCAAATATGGAGCTACCTCCAGCTCCGTGGCGAAGGAATTACGGAAGCAGTTCATGATTCATTTCCATACACCGGGAATGGCCCAATATAGCTCTTATAAGCTCTTTTCACGGCTTCATTTCCCTAAATGTGGTAAATTGTAAAGGGCCAAAGGGATCTCTAGGATTAAGGGCACCAAATCTGAAGCTTCACAAAATAGCTGTCCCTGCACAACAAAACCCGCCAGTGTGTGAAGCTGTTGAACTTCTGCTGCTCCCTTTCATCTCCCAAAAAAAAATACAATATATCTAGGCAAATCTTCTGGCCTAGAGAGACGACAGTGGAAGGTAAACTTCGTGGACCACTGGGTGAACTAAAAAGACAGTTAAATTCATACAAGAGACAACATTGCAGGTACAGACATATTTCAAGCGAACGAAAGAAGAAGAAATCTCCCAAAAAGAAGCATAGGCCCTTAACCAACTCATGCCAAGTCTTGGTAGACTTAAAGTTTTCTACAGGATGAGGTAGCCATCCTCACACCAACCTTCCTTAGTCGCTCCTTACGACATACATGGTAGGCATACAGTGTTGCTATCCTGCCCTTCCCTTACTGCCCAGGTAACACGGAAGGTTGCTGTTTTCACTGTTGCCAACTACTCATGGACATGACCTCCTTGCCACACTTGACACTACCAACTGGCAATACTTCGGTCCGGTTATAACACCGCCAGACCTACCCAGCTAACACAACAACACATAACCGTAAAGAAAACAACACTGTTGGAAGTTACTCCCCAACACACTGCACAAGTACCGATCATATCTTGCCGTGTTTGTTCAAGTAGTCTGCCCTTTCTCCGGTGCATATTCACCTTTTACAGTTTTCTCTAGGGGCCAACATTTTCTCCTGTTACATTCACGTGTCAATCATATTGAATTTCACTGCAGGGACTAGCCAATTTACACGTTCATTATATGCTCGGCAGGTGGTGGTTTCCAGATCATATCTTCTTTCTCTCTGCTATAATGTCTAGTACCATTTGATGTTTGCTTCTATTGTGGCAAGAGTTTCTGCGTTGTTCAATCTGTCAAGTTTCTCGGTCATATTTTGGGTTTTTATTGTGGATTCCCGTTGAAGCTCAGCGGCAGCAAATCCCTACTAATATTAACGATACCATTTTGGACTCTATCCTTAGCCAATCAGAAAGAGAATTAGAATGACCAAAAGTGTTTTCAATAACACAAAATTATTATTAACATCTAGAGAGATTAACAACGCATTAAAATGGGAATTGTCAAATGTTATGCATATTCAACAATGGACAGGAGAGGCCATCAGTGAACATTGCAGTAAACGGGGAGATACTAGAACAAGTAACAAGTTTCTCCTATCTTGAACAAGTAACAAGTTTCTCCTATCTTGAACAAGTAACAAGTTTCTCTTATCTTGAACAAGTAACAAGTTTCTCCTATCTTGGACATGTAGTAATACTAATAACAGATGATGGCAGAAGTGAAACAGAAATCAAAAAGAGAATAGCAATGGCCAAAAATGTTTTCAACAACATGAAATCGGTATTAACATCTAGAGAGATTAAAAACGCATTAAAAACGAGAACTCTCGACAATGAACAAGCAAAGACATGCTGTGGAGATTTGGATATACATAAGAATATGTTGTGTTTCATGGAAACAAAGTGAATCAAATACAGAGGTTCTAGAAAAACTGGAAATGAAAAGAGAGTTGATGAAAGAAATAAAAAAGAGACAAGTGAAATATTTTGGGCCCTTTAAAAGACATAACACTCTTATAAATACCATACTGGAGGGCAAGCCAGCAAGAGGTAGACAACGATACAATTGGGAAGATAACATCAACAGATGGACAAACAGCAGTCCGAAAGAGTGTACAATCAAGGTGAGAGACAGTGTTGGATATCCACTGTGGCGGCCAACCTTCATTGTGGAGACGGCACCTGATTGATTGATTCTTAGCACAACAGGTAAAAGCGGCCATGTTTTGCCATATTACCCGATCACAAGAGTCGTGGATCAGCTCTGTGTTCTTGTCCCGACCATGCCATGTGGTCAAGCCATCCAGGTATTTACTTCTCTGCCCTCCCTTTGTTCTTTTCCTTTCCACCTTGCTGCCAGTTGTCATGAAGTTCTCCAGTTTATTTCTTCTCATAAGGTGCACAAAAAATGTGATTGTCTACAACTAATTTCTCTAATCAGTTTACAGTTTTCATTTGCCTCTTGTAGGACTTATACACTGGTTTTTCTGTCTGTTCATGTTCTTTGCATTTTCCTCAGAAACCACATCTCCAGAGCCATCCGATGTTTTTCAGCCTGTCTGCTCACCATCCACGTTTCACATCCATTCAAAAGTACAGGTTCTATGTAGCATTTAATACTTTCTCTCGTTGCAATTTACATCTTTTTAATAGAAAGTATGTTTTCCATTTTGCAAAAGGCTACCTTTGCCATAGCGATTCTTGTTCTAATCTCTTCAAGGCATCTCCCATCAGATGTTATGACTGTTCTGAGATAACTGTACCAATTCACTTAAGAATATTCCCATTTATCATTATATTATATTGTGGTATTTCTTTCTTCTTACAGTTGACCATAATCTGTGTCTTCTTACAATATAATTCTAATTTTAGTGAAGTGCTCATTCATTCATTCAGTACCATGTCCTTTGCAGAACCTCGCTCCCATAACAACCTTCCGGAAAACCTCTCGATCATAAGCAAGATGTCTCGCATCGGATACACCCATCTGGAGATCATCCGCCACATCCTGTACCCATCGTCTCTTTGGCCTTCCTCTTCCTCTCTTCCCTGCACATACCCCTCCATTATTACATCATGGTTATTAAGGTTTCTTTACAAAATTTGCAGAAGGTAGTTTGCCATTGCTTTCCTTCTGGGCAGTGACTGTACTAGCCGGTGGCCATAGCCATTGTCTCAACTGATGAGATCATCTGCCTATCGCTGCAGAGTGCAGACCATAACCAACAACAATCTGTGGCTGCTCTCACACTCCATCCACCATCTGCTTCCGTGGCTTCACGTAACCCTGATGGGGTGGGGGGGTAGGGGCCTAAACGGGTACTCCACCTTGCCCAAGGGTGTCCCGTAGACTAACGGAGGAAAGGAGGCGTCTTACATCTCCTTTGATAGGGGATACCCCTACCCCGCTAACCAACGTTAAGTGCTAGGCCTACAAATACTCTAGGTCATTATATAATGAAATGATTTGACCAGTTCCCTTCCTCACTATCATGCCACCCCAAATGTTCTCTGCATGATGTCAATTAACCCTAATTGTTACTTCTATACTGCCACCCCAAATGTTCTTTGCATGATGTCAATTAACCCTAATTGTTACTTCTATGCGACCATTACCTTGAAGTGAGATCTTAGTCAGATATTACTGAGCTACCATATGACAGTTGACAGTACTACCTGCTTTCTGTTAGCACTGAATGTTGGGTGGCACTCACTAAACCCAACACTCCACATTGTGCCAACGGCTTCAGGTGGAGAAGCGCAACTGGGAAGGTACAAGCCTTGCCTTAGTGCGAGAAAATGCAACCTAAAGACTAAATGTCATGGCAGGTCAGATCAGGTCCTAAGCCTTGGTCGGCAACTAGTCTAGGGTGAAAGCTCCGACAGGCGAACAGTTAGAGCATTACTTTGCTTATCCGACAGCCTGTCTTGTTCCAGCCGTATTGGTGTTACCTTTCCTCTGGAGTAAACTTGATAGGCCGAAAGAGGGTTCATGTTGCATGGGCAATAATGGTCTCTAATCTCAGCCCAGGCTCCGTACTATGGAGAGGTATAAAGCCATTTTACAAACTATCGTCTATCAAGGCGGCAAGGTGCCAGTCAGTCAGTCCTTGCCATTACCCGCAGCAGTTATGATTCTTCCCAAATATAAGACATATTTATTATTTTTGAAGATTTTAAAAGAAGCAATGCACAAGGCATGATCAAGTGAAACCCGTCCCAATAACTTTATTAAAAACGTATGAAGGGTATATGAGCAGGTGTGGCAGAATTAAACAAAGCACCTGTTGGGAAGCAAGCACACACCTGGGTTCATCAGAAGAACTCACTGTAGGTATTCAGACACGCATCCCACTGCTTAGCTAGACAGCATATACTGTCCGTGAAAGATGACTGTGGTTGCTCATTAAACCATCTGGGCACCATTTTAATGTCTGCATTGATTTGGAATCATTATCCCTTAAGAACACAAGTGGGTTTCAACTGATCATGCCTCACAAAATGAATATAACAAAGAAGGAACTACTGCTGCTCCATATACCATACAAACATAGACACTGTATGTATAAACATAGAACTACTTACCAATAACTTCTCAAACATTTCATTGACGTCTTTGCCTGACAATGACATATCCACAGACTCAGTGAATGGGTCACCGCCATTAAATCCATGATCTTCACCTGGAGGACCCTTGTTGGGGGCCGTGGATGTGCTTTTAGGCTTTGTCTTCCCACCGGCCTTGCCTGGAAGTTTAATCCCCAGCTGTAGGAGGTCAAAATATGGGTAGCGGTCAAGTAAAAGTATAAAAGTGATTTTAACACTGTTAATAATAAGACTGTATGAATACAGGTGAAAGTAATTCTATCACATTACATAACGCCAGTTTTGACAAATTGATGTGAGTCATGAACATATAATTGATAATCATAGTCATGTGTCATGCAATACGCATGGGTGGTCATAGTTCGCCATCTCACACAATCACCTGAGTCTTGGAAGGGGTCTGTGTTCGTGTCCCAATCATGTCATGTGGCCAAGCCATCCAGGGATTTATCTCTTCCCCTCCCGCTTGCTCTTTCCCCATAATGTTTACAATTAGTACTAACAAAAATGCCTTGAAGCCACAGGAAATGTATTTTTACAGAATGCAGAGGACGAGAAGAAGAAGAAGAAGAAGAAATCAAAATGGGCCATCTAAATGTTTTGAAAGAGGATTAGATGCTAAGACAATTAAACAGCCTGTGTTCATGTTTGGCCTCACTATCAGAAGAGAAAAATGGAACATGTTGTAACAACCAGCAAGAAACAGGAAGAGAATAAGATAAGATTCTAAACTGCCTTTCACCAAGGCATGGAGAGATATCAGCACACAAATGGATGTATGTTGTGAAGAAGTGATTAGCCATGCTGATTGGCTAGGCACCTGATGATGATTATGTTGATGAAAGGTAATTCCATAATGGTTACTGCTGCAGGATTTCACTTGCTGGACACCAAGCTGTTTCTTCTTCTTTTTCTATTCTAAAACCCCATCCACAGATCACATCGGGTCTCAAAGCAGCAAGATTGTAACCAGGTGAATCCCATTACACCTAACTGAATTAGCAATTGATTAGCTCAACAGCAGAGACAATGAACACCAGTCTATATATGGCCCAAACAGGGCCAAGATAAATTAAACACACATAATGGTAGGCCACAACAGTCAGGTTCAAAAATTCAGCGAAAAGACAAACTATCAGAAAAGAAAAATATGAAAAAGTAAAGACACAGAGAAAGCCACATTGTCATCACAGAATGAATTCTTCTTGTTCTTTCCAATATTTCTGTTAGACCTTGCAGTCTCAAGTTAGCAAGAGCTTTCCGGACAAGGCCCTTTTATCTTCTACAGCCACTATATTCCTCCATTGGAGAATAGACTCTCCACAAAATTTATGCCAAGCCCTCCTATCTTTAGCCATCTCCTGCAGCTCCTCCCCAAATTATTCATTTGTAATTCTTTTCTCCGTGTGTTTTTGCTATCCCTCTATTTCTTATGCCTTGGAAGATTCAGAGACAAGACTTTCTAGCAATATATACTATTCACAGGTTGTATCCTTTGCAGTGCCGGCATCTGTTCTTCACCTCCTGATTCACTGGAATTCATTTAGCTCTCTCCATGAGCTCCACATTAGTGACTCTGTCATGCCATTATAATCCATCTGTTCTGAGCAGGCACCGGTTAATGAATGTTTTAGCTTACTGGTAAATGTTTTAGTAAACAGGCATAGTGCAGAATGTGGCTTAGATATTAACATCGAACAAACGAAAACTATAATTAGCATTGGAAAGGTGAGGTCATCAATGAACATCACAGTAAACGGGGAGATACTAGAAAAAGTTACAAGTTTCTCCTATCTTGGACATGTAATAATAGATGATGGTAGAAGTGAAACAGAAATCAAAAAGAGAATAGGAATGGCCAAAATGTTTTTCAGCAGCATTAAATCAGTTAACATTTACAGAGATTAACAATGTATTAAAAATTATAATTTTCAAATGTTACGTACCCGGGAAGGTTAACCCGGTCAACAAATGCCCGCAGAAGTCGGATATGTCGGCCTAACAGCGCTA
The DNA here is from genome assembly GCA_963921405.1 of Cepaea hortensis. Lineage (NCBI taxonomy): Eukaryota > Metazoa > Mollusca > Gastropoda > Stylommatophora > Helicidae > Cepaea > Cepaea hortensis. Next base: position 132,985,089 of record OY992879.1, on the reverse strand, counting down.
GAACACAGCTCTGCTGTAAACAGGCACAACGCAATCACGTCCGAAAAAAAACTCCGGATGAATGCAGAAGAAGAAGAAATGTTACTATATTCAACACTGCCATATGACGCGGAAGCCTGGACATTGAATAAGCAACTAGAAAGTCAAATAGAGGCCCTGGAGATGTGGATATACAGAAGAATATGTTGTATTTAATGGAAACAAAAACAATCAAATACGGAGGTTGTAGAAAAACTAGGAATGGAAAGAGGGTTGATAAAGACATAAAAAAAAGAGGCAAGTGAAATATTTTGGCCACGTTAAAAGACTTATCTTATAAAAACCCAATTGGAGAGCAAGGTTGAAGGCAAGTGAGCAAGAGGTAGACAGCGATACAAGTAGGAAGATAACATCAAGAGAAGGGCGAACATCAATCTGACAGAATGTACAGTCAGGGCAAGAGACAGACAATGTTGGAGATCCATTGTAGTCAAACTTTATTGTGGAGATGGCACCTGATTCATTGATTTGTTTTAGTCCAGTGGTTCTCAAACTTTTTTTGGCCCATGCACCCATTGACCATATGTTCAGAATGTCATTCCTCCCCTTTCATATTTCCTTCCTATAAATTTCCCGCTCCCTCCCCCCTACCCCTTCATAGTATACGTAAAAACTGAAGCTAAATTTAATAACACATACTAGAACAAGTCTAGACGTTTACATAAAACATGATCTGTGGGTCTACTTATGTTATAAAACGAATTTCAGAAGAGCGAGAAGTACAGAACCATAAAGTATGGAGGGAAAAACAGTATCAAGTAATTAGTTCTCGTATTAACGTGATCTTTAAATAATCTTAATCCCCCCACCACCACCACCAGTTGAGAACCACTGTTTTAGACATTCTCCATGTTTCTGATATACACAGCAGAGCTAACTTGATTTTACAGTTAACAATTCTAACTTTGGTAGCAGATATAATTTCTTTTGGCTTCCACACATTACCAAGTGTTATGAAAGCCCCTCTTGCCCTTTGTAGTCACATTTTAACATCTCTATCTGTTCCCCATCTTTGTCTATACAGATTCTACCTCTTGAAGTGAGGTTTCACTAAAGGAGATCAGATTACCATTTGTTTGATTCATTCTCGTTATTTTTTGTCTTTGCCCTATGAATTTGTAGACCTAATTGTTGAAACCTCCAACTAGTGTGTTTACGTTATCTTACAATTGACTTCATACATGAGACAGAAGAACAGCTTCGTTGGTGATTTCCGTGTTCTGGCAAATTCTTGCCAGTCTGGTATGATGTGGTCTATAGGCTTTTGTGGCTTTGGTGCTCAACAGATACAAGTGTCAGAGCCTCTGAGACCCATGCGGTGAAGATGTGCTCCAATCCACAGTGTCCTGCCCTGTCTTAAGATCCTGGTCTATTGGTTTCGACCCAGCTTTTTGATGCTATTATGCTCTAGTCTGTAATTTTAATGTTCATAGCTTGTTTCAGGTGTCTTTGCCTCTTTAATGCTCCAGGATTGATGGAGGTACTCAAGATTCTCTCCGGCCTTTGCAAGCCCATCTACCTTTTCTCTCCAAGGATACCATAGTGGATGGTACCAACTACAATTTTCTTCTTTCGGATAGCATATTAATACTGCCATTTATTTCATGATATTCTGTGACTGACAAAAGTGAATTCATCGGAAAGTCAAATTAACTTTTGGTATTTCACTTACTGAATAGAATTTCCTGGACATTTATGATTCAGATAGTAGAGGACACTATATAATAGAACTGCAAAATTATATTTAGCATTTTTAGACCGGGAGAAAGCCTTCATCCAGGTAAATTAACCGCAACTTTGAAGAATATCAACTAACCAAAGATTTAGTCTACACCTGATAAATATGTGCAAATCTTTATACATCAACAGTCAATGAACAAATGCTCAAGATACTGAAGTGTTGCATATGCAGTCTGGTGTATAACAGGTATGTGTTTTATCTCCCTTGTTATTCATAATCTAATCGGTGTCTGTGGCTTTGGCGATGATGAGACATGCAGTTTCATAATTCCCTGGCATACAGTTTAGGGTTCGAAGTAAGATCAGATGATTTGGAAGTAGACTTCTGTGCGATGATTTTCATGGTCTTCTTTCATTCGCTTGATATTTGTTACAACTGCAATGTTGTCTCTTGTATGAACTTCACTATCATTTTTAGTTCAGTCAGTGATCCATAGTTTTATCTTCCACTGTTGTTTCTCTAGGTCAGAAGGTTTGCCTAGATATGTCATATTTTGGGCAGTCTCGAACTATGTGATCTGACTTGTATGGTACAGGGGATCTCCGTGACAAAGTGGTCAAGCCCTTTGACTTGGGCTCCAAAGGTTGTGGGTTTGATTCTGGTCCGCGTCCTTTGGTTTACGAGTGAAATTTTTCAGAGACTCCTGTGGGTCATCACTAGAGCTACAGAGTTCGTGCTTTGTGTGACGCTTTCCACGCTGCTGAAAGAGACCGAGCCATACTGGATAAAACCTGATGCAATGAAGTCGACCCTGTCAACTTTTAAGCGACTTTTTGTATGGTAAAAGACATCGGCTGTTCAGAAAGCAATGGCAAACTATTGAATGTTAGTAAATCACAAACAGCCAATAAATGCTGGGATTTACTGCAATGTCCTGTAAAGGACATGTAACTAACTATTCATCAAATGTAACTTACTATTCATCACCCACATATACCAATGTAGTAAAGCAGCACAAACTAATTAAGAAAACAGTTGTAATGGATTCATTTGTGCAAATGTTTTTTTTTTCACTCGCTCGCTCTGAACTCAAGCGTAATCCATACATGCTACTTCTAGTAGTACTGGACTTAATTTTGCATGTGGATTATTTTTATCTATTACCAGTGTTCCTCTCCCTCAGGCGAACCCACTCCAACTTCAGAGGTATTTGTGCTAATGATCAAGCAACACTCAGAACAAATACAGAAAACAAACTACGCTAGCACATTGACAACCTTCCAGTATTTCAGTACTCTCTTCCTGATATTCAATGATAATGTCTTGTATATCAGGTCTAAAATAAAATGTTGCATATCCTTTGCAGGATGTTGCAATCAACCCCACACCCAGTTGACGTACTGGGCAATTTCACGTTCAGTAATTTGCCATTGATTTCTTAACATGAAGATAATATTTAACTCTAACTGACCAGTGTGTGGGGTGTATCAATTATCCTGGTGTCAGCACACCGGAAGATTAATCGCAAGTATGTTAAACCCCAAAGCCACTGGGTCTACAGAGCCAAAAATAATTGTCACATGGGTCAGAAGGTATGATACAGCAGGTTAATCTAACAACTGAAGGGGGCAGAAGCTAAGAAAAGTTTATCATGTATGGACTAACTATTACTATAGTATATATAATTATATATGTATACATATAACGAAATGTTGGAACTCTTCGCTGGCTTCTGAGGATGGGGACGGAGCGCTTATGGGAACGCCGCGAATGCTGTGATGTCGGTTCCTAAATCAATCAATTAATCGAACTAACTGTAAGAGTAGGTTGTACTGCTTGGTACATAACGAGTTAAGGAATGGCAGATAAAATTATTATCATAATCAAGTGCCCTTCTGATTGGTGTGGACATCTTGCAATCTCCAACAGAATATGTCAGTATCACCCATCCAGGCCATGATACAAGACTGTCAAGAATATTCTCTTGCTGTCTTCGTCTGTCTCTCTTTCCACAAATCTCTCCAGTAAAATCACACTGGCTCTGCAGTGAAGGGGTTATGGATGCAGTTCATACCGTGTTTGAAACACAGCTGCAGGCGATTTGCCAACAGATTGCCTAGCGTTTGTTTTTATAAAATGGTATGAGTGCTGGTCGTTTAGAAAGCAATGGCAAACTACTGAACGTAAAACGTGCCAAGAAATCACAAACAGAAAAAAATGCTGGACTTGACTATGACGTCCTGTAAAGGATATGCAATAAACTTCCGTAAAATGTTAAATTATGCATAAATAAATAACAGTTATCAAACAGCAGACTACTTACAATGCTGTTCCGATTTTTGTCTTTTTCCTTCTTATTCTCCATGTTGTCTTCACAGTACTGGCATTCAGAAATTATAAAGAGCAGCAGCACAAGCCCACATTTGTTACAGCTAACAACAACAACAAGCGGAGACCATTAAGATAAATCCTGTTTTCCGCCCGAAAAACTTATTAAAACAGTCCTTCACAGACTTTATATGAATATAACAGACTATGATATATCTAAAACTGTATCACAGTTGTTCAATGACCTAAGGGGCAAGTATAATCAACTGTGTTAAAATAAACTTTAACACATTCATTCACAGACATGAGCAATGATTATAATAAACTAAACTTGAGCAATGATTGTAATAACATAAGTTATAATAAATTTTAAACTCTGTTACAGTCACTTCCAGATGGACGGAGGGAATAGCAGAGTCCATGGGAATCTCAATACATGAAGCCCATAAACGAGTACTCTCCCAGTGTTTATACTTCACCTCGACACCCCAAGTTACAAGAGGAACAAGAGGAGATGAGATGAGACTTCCAGACCTAAGGACCAATTATATTAAACTGAGATGTCCTATACTTTATTATCAAAATTGTGAATTGTATATTCTTGCTACTGTCAGAGAGCTAATAAATGAATTGTTAGTGTTCCTCTGTATGAGCTAAATTTTAAAATTAATATTTAACATTTTATTTCTTCATTTGTTATTGAAGCTGTTAACATTATGTCTTAATGTAGTTCAATCAATCAATCATGTAGTTTTTTTTTTTTTTTTCCGCGTTTCCATCCTGTTTCAGGATATTGCGGTCAACACCAGCATCTTTCAGCTGTATGTTGATTCCTAGGCTAGATTACGCTCATCAGCACGCCACGACTTTCTGAGCGACCGGCTCCATACTCTCATAAGTCACTTTTTGCGATTCGAACCACTGCTAATTCTCGTCACGTGACGTGACGAGTGTATTCGGAGTTAGCGGAGAAAGCTGCTAACCCCTCGGCCACGGAGCCAGTCAATCATGTAGTTAGGAGCATAAAAATTGTCTGGTAAATAACAAACAGCCAAAAAATGCTGGAGTTGACTGCAACATCCTGTTAAGGACATGCACCTAACTTTTACATGTAGCTATACGACTATGTGGCGATGGCATTACAAATGCAATTCGTAATCCCGCATACCGCGTTTGAAACATAGCTGTGGGCAATTTGGAAGCATACCGCCTTGCGTTGGTTTCCATACAATGGTATGAGTGTCAATCGTTTGGGAAGCAATGGCAAACTACTGACCGTAAACTTGCCCAGGAATCACAAACAGCATGAATTGACTGCTACATCATGTAAAGGCTATGGAACTAACTTTTTTATACGATTAACTTAATTACTAATAAACTATGAACATGCATTAACTGGTGCCTGCAGAGAACAGAAGAATTAAAATCAGTATGACAAGTGTCACAAATGTGGAGCTTAGAGTGAGAACAAGACAAGACTCCAGCAAATCAAGCAGTGAGAGAAAGATATTAGCACTAGACAGGACACACATTGAGAAAACCTGAGAATAGTATGAGTAGAAAATCCTTTCATTAGAACCCATAGAGACATGGTGAAGAGAATCAGAGACAAAGATTAATCATATGGGGAGGACATGGAATAAGCTGCAGGAGACAGGAAAGGGTAAGATGACTGGGCATTAATTTCCTTCTTCACAATGAATGTCGACTACCATGGATTTCAAGCACATTCTGTTTCTATCCAGGATGGTACAATCTATCATCCTATTTCCAGTCTATTCTTTTATGTTATCCTCTCATTTAAACTGTTGTCTGGCTTCCACCTTTGCATCTAGTCTGGTTCCACCAGGATATTATGTATTTTTATGCACCCAAACTGCAAATAAATTAGGTCCAATTTTTAAGAGCATGCATCTTTCCTGTGGGAGCATATTCTTCTTCTTCTTCTTCTGTGTTATCTGGAGTGTTTTTTCAGATGTAATTGCATTGTGCCAAGTTTATTTGCGCCCTTAGGCCGACAAATCCATCTTCTGCTGGCGTTTGTTGACCGGGTTAGCCTTCCCGGGGTGGGAGCATATGAATGTGAGTCGAGGAGCATTTTGTAATCACTTAAGAAGAAAATTGGGGCTTTTAAACTTAAATGATACAAATGCTACAGAAAAATTTGTAGAATATCATGGACAAAGAAGAAGAAAATACTAACATTCTACAAAACCTGAACATCGAAGAAAACTGGCCGTAAACAGTATCCTGTCTCAGGAACTGAAATACTTCGGCCATATTAAAATCCAGGGGCTTGGAAAGAATAGTTATGGAAGAAGAGCCAGTGATCGACCAGCACAAAGATGGACACTGGACAATGCAGACACACCTTGGGCATGAGGACGCATGAGGTTAGAGAATTAGTAAGAGATAAAGATTGAATCAGTGGGTCATTATGGCAGCTACGTTCTGCAAAGGGCCTAGTAATTCTCTCTTCATTAAGTAAGACTACTTTATTTATCACATTGTCTGACCATGATATATTATAGGTCGTTTGTCTATATCCACATTTTGGCGGCCACATTCAATGTATAAACTTAAACTAAAAAACTGTAGTCTCTATAGTTATAGTAATTAAAACAACATTGCCATTAGTCATTACTTTATTATAATGCACCAAACTGCCTTCACCGCTACGTTAAAGAAGAATAACATACCCTATGTTCGTGTTAAGTTACTTAGTGTTAACTTACTAGCAAAGGATTCCAAATGTTATTATATTAGCTGCGCGAGATTCAGCAGCGGATCGCATCGCGTTGGTTACTTACGGGGGTATGGTATGTGAGCCGGTCGCTCTGAAAGCAATGGCAAAGTACTGAGCGTAATCTCGCCAAGACATCAACAGCAGATGAAAAGTGCTGGTGTTGACTGCAATGCCCTGTAAAGGATATGCGGGAAAAAACCTATAAATTATAATTATAATATTTAAAATAATAACTTCCTTGTTTCAAACAATGTTTGTTGTTTAGATAGAATCATTTTTAGATTTATAAATTATTCTATTAGTAGACAGAAGTAAAGTTTTATTTAAGTCGTATTGTGTCTGCAGTAACAAATCCCACAATAAATAAAACGCCGACACGGTAACAACGTAATGAAGACACTAAATAAATTGATTAACAGCACTTTGTATATGCAAAACTCGGGCTAGACCGCCTCCGCCTACTTTACCTTATTCTATTGTAAACTTAAAACTGGGTCCCTCTCTCTCTGACTCATTCACAATCACAAGAAGAATGCACAATAAAGTGGCACCTCTGTCGCTTGATTAGGTTCCCTTAGAAAAATCACTCAGGCTGATTAACTACCAACACAATAGTAAAATATCCGTGAAATTCCGTATATAAAACTGCTAAAATATAAACGAATATGAATACATCCAGTCCTTCAGGACTGTATCACGATGTGTTTTAGCTTCCTTTAGCAGATCTAGCCATCAACATCCGCCATTTTATGGCAGCTGTCAGAGGTCAAATTTGGACCAATGAAAATTATCTTAAACTAGGCTATTGGGTGGGTTCCTGTCTACATTTAAAAAATGCATTATACTTCTGAATAAAATCTTTGTCTATGTAATTATTTGGGATTTTGGGAAATATAAACAAAAGTCAGCCATGTTGCTGCAAATATCATGATGATGATGATCATTATCAATTGTCTTTGCCAAATGACATGGTCTATTATGCTTCTCCACACCTCGCTATCTCCAACAGTACAGTCACCAGCATCATTATCTAGTTTAATTTTTAGTTAGTTAGTAATAGTTAGTTAGTTAGTTAGTTGTTTGGATATCATTCTTGCATTCCGGACAAAACCATAAGGTGCTCAGACCCCCTCCCCCCCCCCCCCCCAGACACCAGCGTCCGGAGGCTAATAGTAATACTGAAGTACCAGTTCTGTGTTGGTTGACGAGGACCATCATTCTCCCGATATGCCACTCGTGTCTGGCTGTGCCAATATTTACTCCCAAGTTTCTCATTCTGGACAACGATGTGAATTTACTGGCGTCAAAGTTCTCCGCTCTCGACATCTCTGTAAGGGCATTAACAGCGGCACGATCCATGGGCTAGTCATCTACATGTCCCGGAACGAAGATGAAGGTGACTCTACGTAAAGTAACATACCTCCGCAGTGATTGGATCCACTGACTACTTATAGAACCCGCCTCGAACTTTAGGATCATGCTCATTGAATCACTTAGTACACAAACTTTGAAATAATTATGTGATTCCGTGCCTACGTACGTCTCTGCTGCTGTATAACTTAAACTAATCCACCTGTCTAGATAAGCACATCGGAATTATCTGAAATTTCACTGATGGGCGATTTGACGTTTACATTGACAGCGGCAGGATTCTGCTCTCTGTGCGTCCTGCCAAACTCGATAATGCAGAAAATTTGCTCTTAAATGTTGGATGAACAGGCGCCCATTCCTTGTCGGGATTCATATTGATAAGTTTGCAGAGCTGCCTGAAAACATCTTCCGCCAGACCCATCCATGATTTGCCACTCTTTAGTCTTTCACCCATTTCCTCTGAGTAGCGCTTGGTGTAGAGGATAGGCCTACTGTCATCTGCATTCATGTTCAAGTATGCACGAACCCTCCAGATCTTGATCCTGTGGTTCATGGTCGGAAAGTTAAGGCAGTATCTCACTGCTGCGCAGCGGGTGTCTCTCTTGCAGTCCAAGATAATGTGTATGGCTTCATTTTGTATTTTTTCAAGTCTTCTAATATGTGTCAACGCACGTAGAGCGCCCTGGTCACCCATTGCACCTGTATTCGTCTTCAGTCGTCTTGACTTGTTTTGCCACTGGACTCAGACGCAGGCGAGAAAGTGAGGTCGACGAATTGCGCAATTCTTCCTCACTTTAATCCAATTCATCGCGCAAGTCATTCTTCATCCAACAACAAGTCAACATTAAAAAAAAACAAGATGCCTTCTATAACATCCGGAGAGTAGTGCAGCAGAAACTTCGGCACCTGCGGGATTCGTGACTGAGAAATAAAGCTGATGAGATCCAAGGCTTTGCTGACAGACATGATATGAAAAACTTCTACGACTCACCGAGAGCGGTAAATGGTCCTATATCACCAGGCATGGTTCCACTCCTCAGTGCAGATGGGGGAAAGTTGGTCACCGATAAGAAAGACATCCTTCAACGCTGGGCAGAGCATTTCAGCAACATCTTAAATGCAACCTCCTCCTTCGATGATGAAACAATTAACTGCCTTCCTCAAGTCCCCTCTAATGATACTCTTGAAGACCTGCCAATCATATTGGAAGTAAACAAAGCCATCCAGAAACTTTCCAGCGGTAAGGCACCTGATCCTGACTCCATCCCAGCAGAAATATACAAGGCAGGTGGGCCGGCTCTAATAGAGCAGCTTCACCAAGTCTTTACAAATATATGGGTGAACGAGACCATGCCACAAGATTTCAAGGACGCGTCAAAAGTCTACCTTTACAAACGTAAAGGAAACCGCCAATCCTACGACAACCACCGAGGTATCTCCTTGCTCTCAATTTCAGGGAAGATACTCGCCAGAATTCTTCTCAATCGCATCACATCCCATCTCGATCAAGGTCTTCTTCCTGAGAGTCAATGTGGCTTCAGGAAAGAACGAGGAACTGTTGACATGATTTTCGCTGCAAGGCAGCTGCAAGAGAAATGTCAGGAACAGAACTCTGAAATGTTCTCCACTTTCATTTATCTTACCAAGGCCTTTGATACAGTCAGCAGAGAAGGACTGTGGAAGATCATGGCGAAATACGGCTGTCCACGAAAGTTTGTCCAAATAGTGCGGCTATTTCATGATTGTATGCAGGCAAGAGTACAGGAAAATAGTGAGCTGCCTGAGACCTTTCCTGTCACCAATGGAGTGAAGCAAGGCTGTGTCCTGGCACCTACACTGTTCAGCCTCATGTTTTCAGCTTTGCTGACAAATGCCTTCGAGAACAACGACATTGGAATAGACATCAACTACCGCATGGATGGAAAGTTGTTCAATCTCAGAAGGCTGAAAGCTAAAACCAAAACTAACAACGACACCGCCAGAGAGCTCCTGTTTGCTGATGATTGCGCTCTATATGCCAACTCAGAGGCAGACATGCAACACAATGTTTCAGCTTTCTCACGTGCCTGTGCCAAGTTTGTGCTCAATATTAACTTCGAGAAGACTAGTTATGCACCAGCCAGCTCCAGGGAATAATCACACTGTGCCGAATATCAAAGTGAATCCATCCATCATGTGCCATGCCGATAAGCGTGGGCGGTCATGTTTTGCCATCTCCCTCGATCACCAGAGTCGTGGATTAGCTCCGTGTTCCTGTCTCGACCATGCCACATGGTCAAGCCATCCAGGTATTTAATTCTTGGTCTTCCCTTTGGTCTCCTCCCTTCGATCTTGCCAGTTGTCACCAAGTTCTCCAATTCATTTCTTCTCATTTTTTAAAAATCTTTCATATCCCTTGTAGGACGTTGCAGTCAACACCAGCATTTTTCAGCTGCTGTTGATGTACTAGGCAAGTTTTATGTTCAGTAGTTTGCCATTGCTTTCTGAACGACCGGATCCCATACCAACACGTTATAACACAACGCGACACAATCTGCTGCACAAATCGGTCGCAGCTGAGTTTCGAACGCCTGGTAAGCGGCTCACAAACCGCGCTCGCAAGCCTTTGGCCACGGAGTCGGCTTCTTCTCATAGCATGCCCCAAAATTTTGATTGTCTACGTCTAATGTCTCTAATCAGTTTACGATCTTCATTTGTTTCTTGTAAGACATGTTCAATGGTTTTTCTGTCTGTCTATGGTATTCTGTGCATTTTCCTCAGAAACCACATTTCCACAGCCATCTGATGTTTTTCAGATTGTCTGCTCATTGTACACGCTTCACATCCATATAAAAGTGTAGGTTCTATGCAGCACTTCAACACTGTTTTTTTTTTCATTTCAATTGATATCTTTTTATTGGTCAGTATGTTTTTCATCTTGCAAAAGGCTACCTTTAACATGGCAATTCTTGTTCTAATCTCTTCAAGACATCTCCCATCAGAATGTTATGACTGTTCCGAGATAGCTGTATCGATTCACTTGTTTAAGAATATGCCCATTTACTTGTATATTACATTGTGGTATTTCGTCCTTCTTAGTGACGACCATAATCTGTGTCTTCTTACAATTCAATTGTAACCCTAGTTGTTCACTGTGTGCAACAACCGCGTCTACTAAATTTTGCAGGTCCTGATCATTGTCTGCATTCAAGACTGTATCATGTGCATATCTAATGTTATTGATGTATCGTCCCCCAGTGTTGATTCCTTCCATATCTTCTATATTTCTGAAAATATTTTCACTGTACAGGGAAAAAAGATCTGAAGACATTACACATCCCTGTCTCACACCTTTCTTAATAGGCTGATATTGACCTACTTCATTATCAATTCTTATGATAGCATCAATAACATCCAAAAGGAAGAGCATTATAGAAATGAATGTAAAGAGGCTACAAAAATAGTCAGACAGCAGAAGCGAGAATATATGAGTAATATAATCAAAGATATGGAAACTAATCACCAGAAAAATGAATCCAGAAAATTTTTTAAAGAACTGAAGTCAATGAAACGAGGGCACCAACAAAACACATATGGTTTAAAAGACAAAAATGGGAATATGATAAATACCAATGAGGAAATGTGCAACACATGGAAAGAATATTTTATTGAATTACTAAATTGTGAAGCTCCAAGTCACATTTTCCCACAGGAAGAGGTTCTAACATGCGAACCACAAATTGAAGAACCTACATTTGAAGAAATCCTATATGTAATCACACGACTTAAAAACAATAAGGCAACTGGGACTGATGGAATTGCTGCTGAATTTATAAAGGCAGGTGGCCATGCATTACATCTAAAGCTATACGAACTAATAATAAAAATCTGGAGGACAGAAGAATTACCCCATGACTGGAAAGAGTCATTATTGATACCTATCTTTAAGAAAGGAGACAAGCTCCAATGTGGAAATTATAGAGGAATATCACTACTGTCCACAAGCTATAAGATACTATCCGCAGTATTACTAAATAGACTAAAACCATATTCAGAAGACATATTAGGTGACTACCAGGCGGGTTTTAGACAAAACAGATCAACAATAGATCAGATATTTATCTTACGACAAATAGCCGAGAAACATTGGGAATATAAAAGAGATCTCCATAACATTTTTGTTGATTTTAAAAAGGCTTATGATAGTGTCCATAGGAATAGTCTATGGAATGCTATGCAGGAATTTGGAATACCAAGGAAGTTAATCAACATGACCAGACTATGCATGGAAGATACTTATAATATAGTAACATATAAAGGCAGGAAATCAGACCCCTTCCAAATAACATCTGGCTTGAAACAGGGTGATGCACTATCGCCGCTACTCTTCAATCTGGCTCTAGAGAAAGTTGTAAGGAAGGTAAAGGAGGAATGTGATATTGGAGGAACATCCAAGCTGCTTGGTTATGCAGATTATATAGATATTATAGGGCAAAGTGAACAAAAGACATTGGAAATATTGACTCACTTAAAGGGAAAAGCCCAACAGATGGGGCTGGTTATCAACCAAGATAAGACAGAATATATGGTAATTTCAAGAGACGGAATGGCTAGAAACTCTGGCCACATACAAATAGATAATATGACCATTAAAAGAACGGAAACATACAAATACCTGGGTACAATCTTCAACTGCTCCAACATCATAAGGGAAGAAATACAAACTAGAATCAACTCTGGAAATAAGATATACTATGTACAACAACATCTACTAAAATCAAAGGCGCTATCTCGTAACACCAAAATCACAATATACAAAACACTGATCAGACCAGTTGTGCTGTATGGCTCTGAAACATGGAGTACAACGAAAGGAGACGAAGCCTTGTTACAAACCTTTGAGAACAAAATTTTAAGACGCATCTTTGGACCCATTAGGGATACACAAAGTGGAGAGTGGAAAAGAAGAAGTAACAAAGACATTTATGATCTGTTTAAGTCCCCGCTAATCACTGGTATCATGAAGGCTAATAGACTACAATGGCTGGGGCATATAGAAAGAATGGAAGATAATAGGGAAACAAAACTCGCTTACACTCAGGAAATAAATGACCGTATACCCCCAGGTAGACCAAGAAGGCGGTGGAGAGATAATACATGTACAGACCTACAAGCACTTGGAATCAACGACTGGCAAGAGAGGGTCCACCAGAGAGACGAATGGAGACGGATTGTATTTGCAGCAAAGAACCTCAATGGCTCGGAACGCTGAAGAAGAAGATGATAGCTTGTTGTTTCCAATATATGTTTTTTACAAGTCTAAGGTCTTTTCCATCAATTTGTAGATCTTCAAGCATCCTTAACATGTCGATATGTCTCACTTTATCGAAAGCCTTTGTGTAGTCAATAAAGCAGAGGTGTAGATCTTTGTTTACTTCTATAGAACGTTCAATTACTGTTCTCAGTATGTACACTGCATTTACTGTACCCTTGCCTTCTACAAAGCCATATTGTTCCTCTCCTGTTTCAGGTTGTATTTTTTCCCTCACTTTTTGCATGATTATTCTTAGCAAAATCTTGGTGATGTGACTCATTATGCTAATTGTTCGATGTTGATCACATTCCAAGGCTCCTGATTTCTTTGGGATTGCAATAAATACAGAACTGCATAATTCATAAGGTATATCTCCAGTATCATATATGATATTCAGGAGTCTGGTAACTTGATATATTCCGTATTCTTCTAAAGCATTAATCATTTCTGTTATGATACTGCTGAACCGGGGGTCTTGCCAGATTTCTTATGGTTAAGAGCATTCTGAACCTCCATCTTCAAAATTGATGGTCCTTCATTATTATTTTGAATATCATACTGTTCTTCTCTGTTATCATCATAAAGGTATTTCACATAATCTAACCATACATGTAAAATCTTATCTTATTCTATTATGATTTTTCCATCTTTTGTCTTTAGGCAGCCTGCTGATGTATGTGTTCTTTGATTAGTAAGCTCCTGAATTCTTGTGTGCATTAGTTTGGTATTTTTATTGTTGTGTTGTTTTTTCAATTTCTATGCAATTTTTCTCGAGCCGTGCTTCTTTTGCCTCCTTACATAATGTTCTGACTTTTCTGTAAATTTCTTTATATTTGGCAGGATTATTTTTGTTCTGTCTTCTTGTTTCCATTAGCTGTAAAATTTCTTCAGTCATCCATGTCTGACGACCCACTTTCTTTAATTTTGGATTAGTTTTTTCTGCAGCCAAACTGATTGAATTCTTCATCATTTCCCATTGATCATCCACATCTTGAAATAGGGTCTCTAGATCTGACAATATATCAAATTTGTTCTTTACTTCAATGTTAAAATTATCTTGTATTTCTTTGTCAGTTTTCAATTTGCACAAATCATATTTAGTGTTTCCAAGTGAATAGTCATAGACTAATTGTTGTGGGAAAATTCACCTGTCTTGGCAGCACTGTGTCCCAAGCTGCTACAATTGATGACGAAGTGAGTGCAAGAATCTCCTAGGCCAGCGCGGCCTTTGGCAGATTATACAAGAATGTGTGGGGCAGAAATGGAATAAGCCTACAAACAAAGCTGAAAGTCTACAAAGCAGTCGTATTATCTACATTGTTATATGCATGTGAAACCTGGACTGTTTATCAGCGACACGCTAGGAAATTACACCACTTCCACACAGTCTGCCTTAGGAAGCTATTGAAGATTAAATGACAAGACAAGATCCCAGACACCGAAGTCTTAGAAAGAGCGTCCATGCCCAGCATCCACACTTTACTAATGAAGAATCAGATTCGCTGGGCTGGTCACTTGACTCGCATGCCAGATTATAGGTTCCCTAAACGATTTTATTTTTACGGCGAGCTGCGTTGTGGTAAACGCTCCCAAGGCGGCCAGAAGAAACCCTTTAAAGACACTTAAGATCTCGCTAAAAGCTTCTGGAAGTCATCAGGACACTTGGGAGACTGCTGCCAAAGACAGAAATTCGTGGCGTACATTATTATGCAAGGGTGCAGTCACTTGTGAAGCAAACAGGACTGCAAGAGCTGTGAAGAAAAGGCTGCACAGAAAAACCACTGCAGGAGATCATCCTCTTGGAACTTCAAGCATTCTTTGCCCATATGGTCAAAGAACATTTAGATCCAAAAAAGGCCTCATCAGCCATCTTAGAACTCACTGCTCCACACTTTCAACCCCACAGGATGACATGAATGGCCATCATCATTCTTGATGGACAAACAAAAACATTCTGTGTAGGGCTGACTGAGGATGGCCAGGGCTTACTAGATAGTTGAAAGTATCAGTCCTTGGGACATAAATATTAACAGTTTTTTTATCCGATTGATTGATTGATTGATTGATTTAAGAACCGACATCACAGCAGTCTTTTTTCGATATTAGCGGTTACCATGACTCGCATTGCTGACAGACCTTTCTGAGCTTGTTCTTTGAAGGAAAGACGATGATCAAACCTCAGGCCCAGATATGTCATCGACTTGGTTCTGATCATAATGTTCCCGTTCATTTTCACTGCTGACAATTCTGTTTTAACAATATGATTGTTTACGGAGAATTTTGTAACTGAAGCCATTCAGCCAGCTGACAGGGGCACTTGAATCATTGCACCAGGAGGTCATTTGATCAAGTTCGCCATGCATGGCACTGGCAATGGCCTGTCTTCTTCTTCTTCTTCTTCTTCTTCTTCTTCTTCTTCTTCTTCTTCTTCTTCTTCTTCTTCTTCTTCTTCTTCGTTCATCCGGAGAGTTATTTCTGGCGAATTGCGTTGTGCCTGTTTACAGCAGAGCTGCGTTCTTGCGCCGTTAGGTCGACACATCCGACTTCAGCGGGCGTTTGTTGACCGGGTTAACCTTCCCGTTGTGTCTATTTCTAAACTGTCGATACACCAGAATGACATCAGTAGATGACAGAGTCCTGCTGCTCCCGTCTAGCTGTTGTTCAGTAATCAGGTCCGTATACACATTGAATAAAAACAATCAAACTGGGAATGAAAAGAGAGTTGATGAAAGAAATAAAAAAAAGAGGCAAGTGAAATCTTTCGGCCACATTAAAAGGCATAATACTCTTATAAAGACCATACTGGAGGGCAAGGTTGAGGGAAAGCGAGCAAGATGCAGCGATACAAGTGGGAAGATAACATCCAGAGATGGACGAACACCAATCTGACAGAATGCACAGTCAGGACTAGAGACAGACAGTGTTCGAGATCTATTGCAGCCAACAGTCATTGAGGAGACGGCACCTGATTGGTTGACACATTGAATAATACTAGTGACAGTGGCGAACCCTTGTACAATCCTGGACATATCATTATCGGCTCGGAAAACCAACTCCTACAATTTAGCACCACCTTTCTTTAGAGCAGGGCTGCAGCCATCCATTGTATAAGGTAAGAATATACTTCCAGTATGGGGTGGATTTGTTGGCCTATCTGGCCACTTCGAATACTGGCGTTGAATTCTCTTGTCACTTCTTCCATGTCACCATCTGAAATCGTCAGTAGATCTCCACATATCGAAACACTGAATGAGGCAGTTTTGAGTGATTTCTTGAAAATCGCACGATTTTTCTCAGCGGTGATTATATAGTCTTCGCCAGTCCCGGCTACTTAGCACAACTGAGAGAGTGTAATTGTAGTCCATCTTGCAGGTTCATCTTTCTGGTCAGTCAGCTCTATACAAGAAGGGCCTTTCCTTTATCAACATCCCATTTTTCCATGCGAGATCTGTGCTGTGAAAGTCTAGAATACCCCTACGCTGTGCAGTACCGTTCATGCACTTATGAAGGAGCCTGAATATCGCGAGAGACTGCTCGGAGCACATCTTCTTGCAGAATTCATCACATTTCTCGTCTTTGATCTGTTTGAAGCATGATTTGAATGAAGTCGTCGTCCTATGGACATCATTCTTCAGGCTCATCAGCAATGCTTTCTTCTTTCTTCTTTTCGTTCATCCGGAGTGTTTTTTCAGATGTGATTGCGGTGTGTCTGTTATGCGCCCTTGGGCCGAAACCCGTAGGCCAACACATCGACTTTAGCGTGCTTTTTTGACCAGGTAGCATTCCTGGGAGACTCTCACTTTTGTGGTGATATCTGCAACCATGCTGGCCAAGGTTGAACGGTCGAAGACAACGGTCATCCCTCAAAGGAAGGCAGGGACAGTCCATAGCATGTTCCGCCATCCAAGGTTGCTTCCATAGTTGCAGGGCCGACACATAACGCCCTGGATCTGGGCTCACCGAGGGAGATCGTCACGTCCTGCTCATGGCTGCTTTAAATCCTCACTTCAATATATTGGTCACTTCGTTTCCCCGGGTCATTCCCGCACAAACCAGACAGGTTTGCAGACGGCATCCACTCAGCGAGTTTTCGGACATGTGCTTGTCGTTGCGCCCATCAGAGATTTTCCAGGCACAACAGACATTCGGAAAACTACCCAGTCAGAGCTGTTCCGAACAAGAGCGGCATTCGGAAACTAGGTAGTCAGAGCTGTTCCTAGCACGAGAGACATTCGGACGAGACATTTCACTCGGACGTAATTGCGTAGTGTCAATTTTTAGTTTGCCACCCGTAGGACGACACTTCCGACTTCAGCGGGCATTTTTTAATGAGGTTAGCCTTCCTCTGGTTTCGAGGCACGTTGGACTGTTGTGATGTCGCTAACATCTCAGCTGGTCAAGATAGAACGATGAACGACATCGTGGTCGGCCCTCAAGGGAAGGCAGGGGCAGACCATGAGCATTCCCTCGCTATCCAAGGAGGCTTCCATAATTGCAGAGCCGGCACATATTGCTCTGTGACTGGGCTCACCCGAGGAGTTGCCACGTCCTGCTCATGGCTGCTTTAGTTCCTCACTTCCATGTGTTGGGCAACTCGTTTGCCCCTGATCGCTCAAGCACACACCAGGGACGGTCAGACTGCGAGCGACACCCACTCGGTAAGCTTTTGCTTTTGACTTCGGACCACGCAATAGGTTCGCTCGCCGTGCGTTCCATTTTGCGTCATTGAGACGTTCTTCCACTTTTGTCTACACTCTCTATGAGTTAGATACAGTTTTCGCAGCCAATTTCTTCGGCTGGGGCACTTTTTTGACTTATTGTACTCGCTCACGAGGTAGGCTACTTGTGCTGCCGGCTCAGCACCTTACCTTCGTGCAGCGGTGAACGAGAAACGGCCTGGCCCTCTCATCCGGGAATCTCTCATATCCCCCAGCTGAGAGCCATCGAACTTGTATCAGACCTGAGCATGTAGCTTGCTCAGTATCACGCCTTTATTTTTCGAAAGGTGGGTATCGGCCCGGCTCTCAGGTCCGAGGGTTTGTGGCTTAGAGGCGTTCAGCCACAGCCCTCGACAGGGAGCCTTTAGTGTTTTGTCCGGACCAAGATATTCTGCCTTCGTGCGCCTGATTTAAATTTTAGACTGCTATCCTCAGTCTCACCTGCAGAGCAGCAGGTTGTGTCTCTCTTAGTCTGGTCCCTATCCCATGAGCCGTCCGATATGTAGTTTTCACCCATCGGCAAGCACATGGGGTCGATGGGACACGCAAGCTCCCCCACCACGGCAAGGTGGAGACACATCGGGGGAGTCAGCAATGCTTTGACAGCACGCCTCTTTCAAAGCCACGCCATCTCGATCTCTCAATTCCATCATGGTGGTTGCAACCATTTTTCTTGTCTCCTGCGGGAGTGATTTTCTTCGTCTAATCTTGGAGATAGCGTCCTGCCCTGTGTTATCAAACAGGAAGATACTTATCTTATTTTATAGACTTGTGGCTCTTTTTTTTTCTCAATCAAGATGACACAGCGGTAGAGACCACTGTCTGATACTGATATCCCATTGTGCACCACCACGGACGAAGAAATTCAGGCATCATCAACTCCGTGTTGAATATCAGCTGTAATAAGTCTCCAATACCCTGTGTCCTGCATCTTTATGGTGCATACATATGGGCTTCTTCCAGTCAATCTCTTGATGATGCCCCCCCCCCCCCCACTTGCAACGTTATATTCCCATTTCACTGTTTCCCTCTTCCGTCCATCTTAGCATATTCTGTAACACGATCGAAGTACCTTACCTGGTTGTATCTCCAACTCCACTATCATGTTCTGGCATTTGTCCATGCCATGACCAAAGACTGTCAGGAATCTTCTCCCGCTGTTTGCCTGTCTCGGTATTCATTCATCTTTCTACATCTTCTCTGCTGACATTCATCTACCGATGCAGCTGAAACCCACAACTAATTCATGTGGGTGACCACATCATCCATCGAGTAATGATTGGTCTATAAAAAATATTTGGCTAGCACCATTTATCCAATACGCCTCAAACCGAGTAAAAGAATCCTTCACTTACTTTTTTATTTTTTTATTTTATGAATTCTCCTCTTCCCGTTCCAATTAAAAAAAAAAAAAAAATCTCTATTGTTCCCCCACCCGTATCTACATTGCTACCTAAATGTGTATTTAAATGATTCCATCTTTCGAATTGAGGTTTCACCAAGGGAAATTACTTAGCATGTTCTTCTTACGCCCCTTATTCCCCGGGTTATGATCTGTTTGATTTATTTTCATTGCCTTTGAAAAAAAAAGAGTACCCTTTTACTCGCTTATTGGACTTATGTGGCACGGCTCATATTTTAACTGATTCAGTGCTGAAGAATCGACCTCCCATTGAAAGAATTACGATACATAGCCATATCTTGGCCATCGTGCTATTTGTTGTATTTCTTGATATCTTCCGCAATTGCTCGGTGAATGGAAATTTACATGAAAATACTTGATCATTTGATTGTGCACCATGTTTGGTCCACACCTATTGTTTATTTGGCACCGAATCAGTTAATATACCAAAACGCAAACAGTGAGCGATGTGGCTGATATCACACAGGTCTATGACATTTCCTGGTACCTATTTTAGGTTGGGTCGGTCCGGGAGCTCAGGTCAATTTTTATTTAATTCGAAAACTGATCTTGATCGAACCTAAGATTATTAGTACGGCATGCGAGCGTCTAGCCACTAAGCTACCGCCGTTTCTCATTACCTTTGCCATTCCCAGATTAATTATTAGATCTAATTGCTGTGACCTTCCATGAAGTGGGTTTCATTTTTTTTTTTTTTTTGCATTTGTTTTCGTATTTGGGATAGGAGGTCAGTGTCGTCATCGAAGTCCAGGTTATCAAGATGCATTTCTACCTCAGAAGTCGGAGAGGATTCGCCTGATGGCGAGGGACACTGGTAATAGGAGAAGCTAATCCACACTCAATTACAACATCAGATGGTACATGCACAATGGAGATTAAGAACAGAATAGGGCAGGCAAACGCTGCATTTCAGAAAATAACAAGTATCTTATAAAATAAGTCACTATCAATGACTGTAAGAAGGAGAGTGCTGAAATGCCATATAGGGCCTATTTTGCTGTACGGCAGTGAATCTAGGAATGTAAATGAACAAATTAGAAAGACACTGCGGTAGTGGAAGATAAACTCTATGGACTTCTGAGTGGACTAAAAAAGACAGTTAAATTCATACAAGAGAAACTATTGCAGTTATAGACATATTTCAAGCGAACGAGAGAAGAAGAAGAAGAAGAAGAAGAAGAAGAAGAAGAAGAAGAAGAAGAAGAAGAAGAAGAAGAAGAAGAAGAAGAAGAAGAAGAAGAAGAAGAAGAAGAAGAAGAAGAAGAAGAAGAAGAAGAAGAAGAAAGACACTGGAAGCAACGAAGATGTGGCTCCTGGGCGATTGTCTGAAAGAGGCCAATGAAAATAGAACATTATATACAACAATAAGAAATAGACAGACGGCTTTCTTGGGTCATGTGATGAGAAGAGAGGCATTAGAAAACATCGTGACGACAGGAGAGATCACGGGGAAGAGAGGCAGAGGCAGTCCAAGAGAAATGATGCCGGGTGGACTGAGACAGTGGAATGGAGGAATATATATCAAGCAGAGTTGATCTAGAACACCAAAGACAGCGATCTGTGGTGATCTATGAACGCCTACGCCAGCTAGCAAAGCACATAATAATGATTATTATTCCACATGCAAAAATCAGTGCATTGAACTAGAAGTAGTGAATGTGGACTGTTTGAGATCAAAGCGAGCAATCGCAAAAAAAAGTATATTGTCAGTGTCCATGATATTATTTTATTTTTAGAGTAGTTATTGTTGTCGTCGTCGTCGTCGTCATCATCATACTGTGCCATGCCGATAAGCGTGGGCGGTCATGGATCGTCATCTCACACAATCACCTAAGTCCTGGATCAGATCTATGTGCTTGTCCCGATTATAACATGTGACCAATCATCAATGTATGAATCTCTTTTCTTCCTCTAGGTCACATGTGTCAAACTCAAGGCCCGCGAGCCACATCAGGCCCGGCGTACAATCATATCAGGCCCGAGAGGTCTCAACCGACGAACAAATATATTCGGCCCGAGAGAGAATTTTAGGCAAAAATATTGTTTAATTGCCGCGATATAAAATGCAAATCAAATTCCTCTAAGGCTGAATATATGTTTACTGATATTGACGGTAAACCTGTGTGTCTAATTTGTGGAGATAATGTTGTTGTTTTTTTTTGTTGTTTTTTTTTGTTTTGCTGCGAAAGCAAGTTTTATTGTCGAGGAGGGGATCGTAAAATCAGGCCGACCATTTACAGAAGGAGTTTCTGAAGCACTGCATGATGAAAGTGTGTGACGTCTTGTGTTCAGACAAAAAGTAGATGTTTGCAAAGGTAAACCTTAGCAGAAATACGGTTGTTTATCGGGTTTGTGAGATGGCCACTGATGTGAAAACACAGCTGATCGAAAAAGACAAAGACTTTGTTGCAGTCTCCCTTGCTGTCGATGAAAGTCATGACACGACTGACACTGCACAGCTCGCCATCTTTATCCGTGGAGTGGACTCAGTTTGAAGGTCACAGAAGATATATTAGACAAGAAATCCATGCATGGGACAACGACAGGAAAAGACATTTTTGACAACGTATGTCAAAGTTTAACCAACAAGAACCTGCCTTGGGACAAACTCGTTGGACTGACAACCGATGGAGCACCGGCGATGTGTGGCGAAAAAAGTGGACTAGTTGGAATGATGCGGTTAAAGACGCAGGAGAACTGTACTGGTGAATTGATAGCATATCTTCAAACATCTTGCGCTGACAAATTGACATAAGAGTGAAAATGTGTATACCAATGATTTTTTATTATTAGAACTTTTTTTCTGTTTTAATTTATATTAATGTTTAAAGAAGGTTTAATTTTCGGCTTATTGAATGTTTATCTTGTTCGGCTCGCAACCTTAAGTGTGATTTGAGTTTTCGCCCGCTGAGCAATTGATTTTGACACCCCTGCTCTAGGTATTTTCCCATCAAGTTCGTAAGTTGTCGTTTAGTCTTTAAATTTATTTCTCCCCATAACCTGTCCAAATACGTGACTGTCTACGTTTAAATTATCAGTTCGCAGTTGGATCCCCGGGAAGGTTAACCCGGTCAACAAATGCCCGCAGAAGTCGGATGTGTCGGCCTAACGGCGCAAGAACGCAGCTCTGCTGTAAACAGGCACAACGCAATCACATCCAAAAAAAAAAACTCCGGATGAACGAAGAAGAAGAAGAAGAAGTTCGCAGTTGTTGTTTTTTTAAGCCTTTCTAATTCGTCTTTCTGCCCGCCCATGGTATTCTTTGCAATTTCCTCAGAATCCACATTTACGCCGCTATTAGATGTTTCCAAGTTTGTCATTGTCTTCTTAATCCAGTCTACATCCGTTAGAATAATAACGGTAACACTGTATCACCGTTACACACATTTTATTATTTCAAACGCATTAGCTTTCACCAATTAGGAACTTTGCATTTCACCTCTTTGTATGCTGCTCTTATTAAGTTAATGGTTTTCCACATAATCCCATAATGCTTCATCAGTGCTCTGAAAAGCCTTTTCATAGACCACATACCCAATACAAAGTGGTGAATTCGGTTCAATGAATTGTTTTATTAGTATGTATTGCGTGTCTTTGTGTGACTTATTGCTCTACGTTCAGTGACTTGCGTTAGATATGTATAGTACGATGTTGGAGTATGCAGTCACCATGAAACAAGTAAATATAGCACCATTTTGGCGGGATAAAGTGTCTACATCTAATTAAAATATGGAAACTTTCACACGAATGTGTGCGAGAGAGAGAGAGAGAGAGAGAGAGAGAGAGAGAGAGAGAGAGAGAGAGAGAGAGAGAGAGAGAGAGAGAGAGAGAGAGAGAGAGAGAGAGAACATCGCTTTATTTATTTCATATTGAACTCTTTTTATTGTATATTTATTGTATATTGTATTATTTTGACTGCACATCTGCCAGAAAATGACCATCAACATACGCACAAAGACAGACAGGTTTACACATACAGACGCAAGTACCTCAGAAGTTTGAGTAGGTTTGCTTGATGGCGAGGGACACTGGCAATAAAGAAAACTAATCAACATGCACAAAATCAGCCCAGTGCACAGGGATGGATTAACCATTAGGCAAACAAGGCACGTGCTTAGGGCACCAAGCATTTGGGGGGCACCACAGAGAGACAAATTTCATATATCTGCTTTCTACACCATTGTTCACAAACTTGAGACAGAGATGAGTAGACGAGGACAGGTATATAATGATCTAGCAGTTCGATTTTCTAGTTTGGTCGATGTACCACAAACATCTCAGTGTTGTGAAGGACTAATAAATGCTTATCCTGAAGATCTGAACAATAATTTATATACTGAACTACAACAGTTCCACTCATATATTCGCCACAAGTTTCGTTCATCAAAACCTGACAACACGTTCAGTCATGCAGAACTCTACAAAGTAATAGTTAGAGACAACATCGAGTGTGCTTTTCCAAATGTAGAAATCGCCTTGCGCATATTTTTAACATTAATGGTTACGAACTGTTCAACTAAGCGCTCTTTTTCTCAGTTGAAACGTACAAAAAATCCAAGTAGATCGACAATGAAACAAGAAAGGCTTGATTCCTTATCTTTGCTGATGATTGAGGCAGACTTGTTGCGCAAAATTAACTTTGATGATGCACTCAAAAACTTTGCAAGACGTAAATCTAGAAAAAAGAACTTTAAAATGTAAATGTGTGCTCTCTCTGACTTTCTTATCTATCAAAAAAGTTACAGTATTTTTGTCTACTATTATTACAAAATTAATTAACTATTAATTTTAATACAGAAATACCTTATTGTAGGTTTTATATAAGTGATAGTAGTACAAACATATGTGTTTACATTTCACAACTGTTTTTCTTTGTTAGTTTTTTGCATAATATTGAACATACCAGCAGTCAGTGGAGGATCGGGGGCCCGGGGCAGTAGGGGGCACCCATGTGGGTTTGTGCCTAGGGCACCAAGATGGCTTAATCCGGCCCTGGAGACTGAGCACCTGTAGATTTGTCCGTTTTGCTGCATTGCTAGGGAACGGGTGGGCGCAGCAGACACCAAACGACAATAACAAAATATATTGAGAGGCACGAGCGCCTATGCCAACTGGCATGGCACTTGATGATGATGATGATGATGATGATGATGATGATGATGATGATGATGATGATTATGATGATGATGATGATGATGGGTTTTTTTTTTTAACAAAGAAACTGCGCGGCAAATGAACATAATGGAAACTCATGATTATATTTCTTTCAAGGCGGAAATAATCACCGGGGAATCCAGATTTCCTTAGGCTACTTAGAAAGGAAGAGAACAATTTTCGCAATAGCTGGGATTCACAGAAACGAACCCAACACCCCACCACACATTGTTGACCACAACGAGGTAATGTGTTATGTAACCAGCCTGTTTTAACAATAAAATCGTGTGACATATGTATTGTGCCACTGGCAGAGTCCCGGGGCTGTCCAGGGCCACCAGTACACGTGCTTCGTCAACCAATGGAATGCAATTACATTTTTCCTGGAAACAGAACTAAATATAATGTATCGCTAAATTTATTTGTTTCTCGCTTGAAGATACATTAAGAACACTACTTATTTGCATTTGTTATTTTCTCCTCACACGTGGGTTGTAGTCCTGTCACTTGCCATGGTACATTTGTTATGACATATTTCCTTGAAACTAAATCGGTTGGTCTTACAGGCGCTGTGACCTCGCGCCAGTGGACTCTTCACAATTTCACGACACACCAAGGCCAGGGTTTGAAATCAGCTGCAGACCATTTAGAAGCAGACCGCATTGCGTTGATTTCGATGGTGTGCGCGTCGGTGGTTCAGAAAGCCATGGTAAACTACCGAACGTAAAAACCTGCAAAACACGTATAGCAAAGTCCTCAACAAAATAGTAGCACGCAGGCTTCAGCAGCATTTGGAAAGTGGGAATCTGCTTCCCCAAGGACTCGGGAGCTACCGGCCGGGAAAGGACACCTGGGCCAATGCTGTAACTTATGCGTTCGATGTCTATGAGGGCTTCCAGGATTAAAAGGAGACAGTGGCGGTAGCTCTTGACCTTGAGAATGCGTATAACAGGGTTAGGTATAATCGGTTGATATACACACTGTTGGACATGGAAGTCTGCCCTTGCCTTGTTAGATGGGTTGCGGCAGTCCTTTATGAGCGTAAGGTTGCACTGCGCATGGGCTCCTGGACTTCTGACCCCTGTACTATTACACCTGGGTTGTCGCAGGGATCTGCCTTGTCCCCAGGGTTCTTTAATGTCTGCACCACCAAAATAGCAGCTATTGTGACACCAGGTGTGGGTAGAATCTTGACATTTGCAGATGATGTGCTGGTGTACAGACAGGGCAGAGACAGGGCCAGTTTTGCCAAAGACTTAAGGTGGCGGTAAACATTGGGGCGGAGTGGTGCAAGGACGCAGGGGCCATTATAAAGCCAGACAAGGCATCGGTTGTGTGGTACTCCTTGGATAACCGGATCGTCAAGGCAGACGTACCAGGTATTATGTTGAATGGATGTCCTCTTAGTCGAGAGAGTAAATTGAAGTACTTGGGTATCACCTTTGACAGGTGTTTGTCTTTTAAGGATCATGTGGAGGCTTTGGTGGTGAAGGCTGGTAGGGGACTTAATGCATTGAGGGCTATGGCAGCAGCCGGGGTAGATCAGAGGATGCTGTACAGGCTCTTTCAGCAGTTACTAATTTCTGTCATTGAGTATGGTTTTGGGCTGCTGACAGTATCAAAGTACCAGCTTGAAAGGTTGGAGCGCATACAGAATGCTGCCATGCGGTTAATCCTGGGGTGCACAAAGGACACACCAATTATATGCATGAGGCATATCCTGACGTTACCAACAATGACGGATAGGCATAAGGTCCTTCAGGCCAAATGATACCTGAGAGTTGTGTCGCCAGTCGTCCCTAGGGGGGAAGTGGAGTCAAACAGGCACACTGTTTAAAATCCTTTTCCTTATCGTGGGCTTCTTTCGGACCTTTGTCTACATACCCCCTGTCAGTCTCAGGTACACCATCTCTCTCTCTCTCTCTCTCTCTCTCTCTCTCTCTCTCTCTCTCTCTCTCTCTCTCTCTCTCTCTCTCTCTTCTTCTTCTAACCCCTGAACAATACCCTTCATATTGTTTCAGAACATACCCACACAAAACTGTATTTTAACAAATGATAAAATAAAACATTTAATACAGAAAAGTGTCACGTGTGTGTGTGTGTGTGTGTGTGTGTGTGTGTGTGTGTGTGTGTGTGTGTGTGTGCACTGTTTGCGTGTGGAAATATGTAGTATTTTCTATGGTGTATGTGAGAATAGAGTAGTGAGCTCAGGATCGTTCATCATGTTAGGCCATGCCAAATCACACCACAGTAAGTTCAGAACAGGTCTCACCGAATGTCGCATCTCTCCGGACAATGGTTGACTCCTTGGAGTTGATCATATATATAGTCTGGGTGACTGTTCTCCACTACTGAATATGGCCTATTAATGTCCATGAATCAGGAACACACTATATACCTATTATGTTCCTTAAAATCCTGATACCAACGAAGATCTCCCTATATCTCACACTAGTTTAAAGAAAACTTTCTGTCCGGTTGCAAAATGTTACTGAATGAGTGTCTTTACTCTGCAACCCCTCTACAACTTAAAGTTATCGTCACTCGACATAGTCATAGTTACTTCACATCACTGTTATTCCACCTCTCTACCTAATATTGTCATTGTCTATGGAGGTGTTAATAGTTTCATAAAAACCACTGCCTTGGGCACTCAATCACTGCTACAATGGCCCTTTTCAGGATAACACTCCTGCTTTCTATTAGTCTATCATTTTTGGAACGATATCCCATTTCCGAGGCCAATTAGTATAACTGCACTCAGTATAACTGCTATTTTCCTCCTCTCCCAGCTGTCCTTACTTTCTCCGGTACAGTAAAATATCACTCAGTGTGACTGGCATTGTCCACACCTCGTAGTAATACTTTCTTTCTGTTACACAGTTGAACCTGTAGAGAATAGAACATTCTGTGAGAGAAATACCCTATTCGAATCCACTATATGTGATTATAGGCCAAAGGCCATAATCAGATATTTATCCTGGTTAACCTGGAACTACCCTCTAGCTTAAGACAGAGTCGTTCGTCACATTTGGGTGGTAAGGAAAAAGAAAGACCAAACGGACAAACACAGGAGCCCCAATTGGCCTCACTACCGGAATATCCCACCCTGTACATTTCCTTTATCCCCCCAGCCATCTCAAATCTCACCGAATATCATCCCATTATACTGGTCTTACCCTGCCGAGTGAAATGATATATAACTCTACCTCTTTTAAGCTAGGTATCAGCCAGCTGCGGCCGACGCTCCTAGACTACATTCACACAACACACTATCTCAATGTTCTAGTCCTAAGCATTATTTAATACTAGACTACCTTATGCTAGTGTTCCTGTTCGGAGTCGGAATTCACAATTCATCACAGTTTCTAAAACACAGGAGACCCCGTAAATCCTCTTCTCCATTAGAACTAGGAAAACAAAAAACACTCTCGTTATCTGTAGTTCATCCACAGACTGAACGCAACTTTCGTTAACTTCTCCCCGCCAAAATGTTGCACGAGTGACGTCACTCACGTGACCGGACTTCAATCAAGACAGCACCGCCCCCCTTCTCCATTCTCCTTAGATCCGGGCAAACAGAATGCCGAATTCTTTTGATGCCGGGCAAATCAACATACCGTCGATTGTCTTTGATTGGGGGACTTCTCAGGGAATCCCGGTGGTGTTTGAAACTGGGAACATATTTCCCGACATCAAACAGTTGTGGTGCCTAGCGACGGCGGTTTTCAGGCCTTTCATCAATTTGGATCGAAATTCTTCAGTATTATGTGACATAGGCCCCCTCTTAAGAGAGTTGACCGCATCAACTCTTACTCACTGGAGGTTCGATCCAGATGATCCACAACAATCCACTCATCAAACGCATGTTCAGTTTCTGGGAGTTGGCTCAGCACATCGCATGTTGATGGTCTGCCTGTACCCTCAAATGTATTGCCTCCTCAGCAATTTGGCGATCTCACTGATAGCCTATATCCTCATAATGCCATACATTAGTGTTGGCGTATCGCTCCTGTACGTTCAGTCGGCCAACTTCCGACTTGCGTAAGCGATGGCTCACAATACAGACGGGTCGTTCCATCCTGACTGTGGCAGTGTCTCCATATCCGCTTAGTTTCCTCAAGTTTTGCATCCTGGGATTTGCGGTAGCGTCCTCGTTGGACAGAATCGTCTTCCCCAAAGCTCCTGGGTTTTTGCTTCCAAGACCATCTCAGTCGATGTTGGATCTGGTCAGCCAATCCTTGGTTGGAGTCTCGGGTATTTCGCGCCGTTCCCGACGTTACCCACCCCTTCTGAACTGGGTTACTAGCGAATGGTTCACTATTGGCTTCTTCCTGACGTGTGATTTCCCTCCTCTCTTCGGCTGGAAAATCTGACCTACCTCGTACGTTCCCATAGGCCTTCCTATGTAGTACTTGGGATCTCTGGTCTCCGTCTTGACCTGTAACCTTTTTCCCAATGGCTGTCATCACCACAAGGTGAGAGGATTTTACCTCGGATCTCTCCTCATATTTCTGCAGGAGATGCCTAGGAAGACTTTTCGGTTCTCCCCCGATCCGGATTTCGTAGGTGTTCCTGGACACAACCTTTACCACAGGATAAGGTCCATGCCATCCTGCTTGCATCATGTTGGTCTCTGCTGGTCCCCACACTACTACTTTCTCTCCCACCTTAAGAGCTACTTTACTCTTCGACCGATTTTTGGGTGGTGCCTTCTGGCACTC
The DNA here is from genome assembly GCA_963921405.1 of Cepaea hortensis. Taxonomy (NCBI): domain Eukaryota; kingdom Metazoa; phylum Mollusca; class Gastropoda; order Stylommatophora; family Helicidae; genus Cepaea; species Cepaea hortensis. Next base: position 132,955,612 of record OY992879.1, on the reverse strand, counting down.
TGGACAAGACTTAACCAACCGGCGTACATCACCAGTCATTCCTGGCCAGCAATAATGGCCGGAAATCTGCTGCAAGGTCTCTCTGACACCCATATGTCGAGTTCCGGATATCTGACTACCGGATATGGTATGCCCGCTCTGAAGAATGTGAGGACGGTGGGCTTCTGGGACCACCAACTGCTCATGCAGTTTGTCTCCCCTTCCAGCTCTCCGATAGAGCAGTAGATTCCTCAGAAAGTACTGCCCCCGTTCTGATGGGTCAGCACTTTTTTGCAGCTTCTTGTAACAAGGACGCAACGTTGTGTCCTTCCTCTGGGCAGTATGCAATTCCCCAGGCACTGGGTTGTGGCATAGCGTGTCTGCCCCCTTTTCTTTCCCTTGAGATCCAGTGGCTGATGTTCCCCGGTGGGCGGGTTGTCTGGGTATCCCCAAGAACACGTATTTCGTACCAAGGATCACGGGAAATAGAGAATCCGATAACACAGCTGCTGGAATGATGCCTGCGACGTACCTGGATTTAATCTCCACCTTGGCGATTGGCAGCGTCATGGCAACAGCACTCCTCATTGCATGCTGTATCTCAATAGTCTCCCCTGTGAGTTGGTCTGGGCGTACCAAGCTGGCATCAATCACAGCTTCCCCGTCCAAACCAGAATCATAGAGACAGGTAACCTGCTGGCCGTTGACTTCAATCAGTTCGACCACAGGTGGCCTCTCTTGGTCCAGAGTTCCTTCAAAAACCTCGACCTTTTCGGTGGCAACCACCTTTGGAGCCACGCGGCATGCTGCGAAGTGAGAGCTTTTCGATTTCGATTTGCAGTCTTTTGTGTTGTGAGAGGGTGACTTGCAGATCGAAAACCACTTCTCAGACCACGGTTGAGAGTTGGGTGGGCTCTGTCTCCCATCCTTTGTCTTCTCTGGACTCTTCTCTGAGTGTTCTGCATAAGGTTCCACTTTCTTTGTTTCTGAGCCTTTGAATTTCTTTCGGTCATGTTTCTCCTGACCTTTGGTGGTTGGTGTACAGGTTTCTTCCGCCTCCCCATGGACTTCAACGAATCTTTCCGCCAGCTTATTCACCACATCAAGCCGTTCCGCCCCTTGTTCTCCCAAGAATGTCTTCAGAGGTTCTGACATTTGCTGTCGCATCTGGTCGACAATCATGAGCTCTTCCAGACTCTCATAGTCATGCTTGAACCCTGCCAAATCCATCCATTTTTTGAGGTAAGATTTCAGGCGCAAACTGTAGGCGGTGAATAGCTCTCCTGGCTCTCGTTTCGCTGCTCGAAACTTCTTCCTATATGTACTTGATGTGATCTCGTAATGTTTCAGCAAAGCGGCTTTCAATTCATCGTTATTGTTCTCGTGCCCTGGTGGCAGGCGAGAATAGACCTCGTAACCGGTTCCAAGCAATCCCTGGGATAGCTTAAGACACCATTTGTCACGGTCCAGACCCATAGCAACGGACATGGCCTCGAAGCATTGAAGGTACTGGTCAATCTTCTCTTTGCCCTGATCATAGACCGCTAGAGGGAACTTCATAGCATGGTAACCATGTCCACCTGCTGGGGTTGAGCCTGGGATGGAGGAACCTCCAACTGCTCCCTCAGTTTCCCAATTAGATTGCCTCTTAAGCTCGAGTTCCCGCATCCGGTACTCGTGCTCCCTTTTCTGAGCTTCTTGTTCAGCTTCCCGATTCTTAGCTGCCTGCTCAGCTTCAATTTCCAGCCTTCTCATGGCTTGCTCTGCTTCCAATTTCTTAGCAGCTTGTTCTACTTCCATTTGCCTAGCAGCTTGTTCTGCTTCCAATTTCTTAGCAGCTTGTTCTAACTCCATCCTTCTCAATTCCAACTCAGCCTTTCGATCTTCCCTTTCTGCTTGACGATACTCCCTCTCCACCTCCTGTAGGTAATCTGTTAGTGCAGAACCCGACAATCCCATTTCTTCCCCCTTTGCCTTTAGTTCTGCCCCAGTTAATTTAGGAGTGGCCATTTTTCAGAGAGGTAAGTCAGCAGACAGAGTATAGATTATCTCTAAAAGAAATATATTGGTAATGAACAATTACAGTTAATCTATATTCTTAAATACTACACAGCACAACACAACACAATCACTCAGTGACAAGAGCAGAATCAGGACCACAGACCTATGCAGACGTGTGAAGTGTGAACAGGAAAGTTATGTGTCTTAACACCTATCAACATTCACTATAACTTGATCTTTAACTGTCCGGCTCTACCTCTATCACGGTAATGTCACCCACAATAATGTAATATCACCAACATTAAGGTAATGTCACCTTCCCGTGTGACGTGCCATGTAAATGTCGCTATCCTTAATGTGATATCACCATCCCGCGCGAGCCCCCATAAATGTCGCCAGTCGTCCCTAGGGGGGAAGTGGAGTCAACAGGCACACTGTTTAAAATCCTTTTCCTTATTGTGGGCTTCTGCCGGACCTTTGTCTACATACCCCCTGTCAGTCTCAGGTACCTTATCTCTCTCTTTCCTCTTCTTCTTCTAACCCCTGAACAATACCCTTCATATTGTTTCAGAACATACCCAGACAAGACTGTATTTTAACAAATGATAAAATAAAACATTTAATACTGAAAAGTGTCACGTGTGTGTGTGTGCACTGTTTGCGTGTGGAAATATGTAGTATTTTCTATGGTGTATGTGAGAATAGAGTAGTGAGCTCAGGATCGTTCATCATGTTAGGCCATGCTACATCACACCACAGTAAGTTCGGAACAGGTCTCACCGAATGTCGCATCTCTCCGGACAATGGTTGACTCCTTGGAGTTGATCATATATATAGTCTGGGTGACTGTTCTCCACTACTGAATATAGCCTATTAATGTCCATGAATCAGGAACACACTATATACCTATTATGTTCCTTAAAATCCTGATACCAACGAAGATCTCCCTATATCTCACACTAGTTTAAAGAAAACTTTCTGTCCGGTTGCAAAATGTTACTGAATGAGTGTCTTTACTCTGAAACCTCTCTACAACTTAAAGTTATCGTCACTCGACATAGTCATAGTTACTTCACATCACTGTTATTCCACCTCTCTACCTAATATTGTCATTGTCTATGGAGGTGTTAATAGTTTCATAAAAACCACTGTATATAACTCTACCTCTTTTAAGCTAGGTATCAGCCAGCTGCGGTCGACGCTCCTAGACTACATTCACACAACACACTATCTCAATGTTCTAGTCCTAAGCATTATTTAATACTAGACTACCTTATGCTAGTGTTCCTGTTCGGAGTCGGAATTCACAATTCATCACAGTTTCCAAAACACAGGAGACCCCGTAAATCCTCTTCTCCATTAGAACTAGGAAAACAAAAAACACTCCCGTTATCTGTAGTTCATCCACAGACTGAACGCAACTTTCGTTAACTTCTCCCCGCCAAAATGTTGCACGAGTGACGTCACTCACGTGACAGGACTTCAATCAAGACAGCACCGCCCCCCCCCCCCACTTCTCCATTCTCCTGAGATACGGGCAAACAGAATGCCGAATTCTTTTGATGCCGGGCAAATCAACATACCGTCGATTGTCTTTGATTGGGGGACTTCTCAGGGAATCCCGGTGGTGTTTGAAACTGGGAACATATTTCCCGACATCAAACAGTTGTGGTGCCTAGCGACGGCGGTTTTCAGGCCTTTCATCAATCTGGATCGAAATTCTTCAGTATTATGTGACAAGTTGCCACAGACAGGGATCACCCGCTGCATGTAGCAATTGATATGGTCAAGAGTCATAGACTAAGACGAGGCAGGTCCTGGATGGCACAGGCAGAACTTTCTATAAGTCAGGTGTGTGATCTAGAGACCATCAAGCGTGAAAGAGAGTGGATGGAAGTTCCGGAAGACATGACGGACTGGCACAATGTAATAATAACACTGGGTCGTGAGTGCAGAGAATGGGCAGCGGACCGCACTGAGTTTGAAGTGCAACAGCTGATCCAGAACAACACACATCAAGGTGACATAGTCATCTACACCGATGGGTCAGTGGTGAGAAATAGATGTAGTGGATGGGGCTTTATTGCAATGGCTAATGGGCGAGTCTTAACGCTGTTAACTCCGTGATAAAGCGGTGTTAGATTTTCCTGAGATCCGATGTTTACTTCATATTTCAAGGTTATTCAGTGAATTCATAAACTGTTGTCGTTACGACGTTTGTAATGAGCCAGTTCCTTTCTTAAGTCCAAACATATTCACATGGCACAACCCAGCGAACAAGGACTTACGACATGGCACATATGGGTGCTTACGTCTCGAGCTTGCTAGGAAATTAAAAACTGCCTACGCCACAAGCCACACACCAAAAAATTTGGTTGGGTATACCTTACGGGACGTTGCAGTCAACACCAGCATTTTCAGCTGCTGTTGATGTACTAGGCAAGTGTTACGTTCAGTAGTTTGCCATTGCTTTCTGAACGACCGGCCCCTATACCTTTTTCGAAAAAACCAGCACCGCTGTGTTTCGAACCCGGGTATATGGGCTCACAAACCGCGTTCGCAAGCCCTTAGCCACAGAGACCAAGCCACAAAGTGTACATCAATATTGTCATATCGGAACGATTAACTGCACACCGATAGCCATTTTCACGCACCGTTCCGCACATACTTGAAACGGCAGCATTGTGCTGCACAACAAATATGAAGTCGTGTAACATCTTATCTGTTGGAAGTTTTGACGCAAGAAATAAGTAATGTCGACCACAAACAACGCCAACGTTGACCTCCATGCTCCAGGAGTTAAATACAGACAAATACCATTGCACTGGGTATGCCCTGGGTTTAGGGTTAGGGGCACAGTTAGCCCAAACACTAACTCTTAACCCTTAAGCATTAACCCTTAACCATTAACCCCTAAACCCTAAACCCTAACCCTAATGGGTACATGACATTACAGACAGAACTGACAATAGACGGAGAGTCATCACCAGACATCATCATTACAGAGACCACGAGGACAGCGCTTATTGCCAGTATACATCTCTCTCAGGTCCGCGTGAAGAGCGGGCTACTGGACATGGTCATCTACTGGGACAGCTCTCCCCCAGGTCCGCGTGAAGAGCGGGCTACTGGACATGGTCATCTACTGGGACAGCTCTCTCTCAGGTCCGCGCCATCACTTCATTAGCCTGGTGGGCATGCCATGGAGTCATAGTGGTCAAGAGTGTCCTGCTTAAGTGACGCCGACTGAGAGAGAAGACTCCCTCCTTCATGGGCCAGAGTCTGTACTGCCAGCGCGGGTTTCCTCCTGAACTTGTCTGTCAAGGTTTATCTTTAACAGAGGGATCGAATGTATCGGGCCAGGGGTCGACGGTAGTTTGATGTTTTCAGGACTGAGGGCGCGTTGACGTATGGACTCTTCCTTCATGAACTGGGAGTCCTTCATGAGCTGGGAGTCCTTCTTCATGGGGACACCTTCTCTTTCAGCCGGAGCCAGTTGAGATGTGGATACGTTTTTCCACCTATATAAGCACCAGTTTAATAATTTTCTTGAATACATAAGAGTTCACTATCTGTCTCTGCTTTGTATGGGTGAGACTGAGCACTTGCGGGTTTGTCCGGAGGGTGTCAGTTGAGATGTGGACACTATTGACCACCTATATATGCATCAGTTTTACAATTTTCCTGAATACATAAGAGGTCACTATCTGTCTCTGCTTTGTATGGGTGAGACTGAGCACTTGCGGGTTTGTCCGGAGGGAGTCAGTTGAGATGTGGACACTATTGACCACCTATATATGCATCAGTTTTACAATTTTCCTGAATACATAAGAGGTCACTATCTGTCTCTGCTTTGTATCGGTGAGACTGAGCACTTGCGGGTTTGTCCGGTGGGTTACGATTCTTAGAAACCCAGCGACTTATTTAAAACACAAAATTTCAAGGGGGTGACAATTAAAACATAAGAAGGCCTGCAACACGTGGTGTTGTGGCGGGTTTCACAGGGAGACTGACAGGGATGGATTAACCATTACATTAGACAAACAAGGCACGTGCTTAGGGCACCAAGCATTTGGGGGGCACCACAGAGAGACAAATTTCGTATATCTGCTTTCTACACCATTGTTGGCAAACTTGTGACAGAGATGAGTAGACGAGGACAGGTATATAATGATCTAGCAGTTAGATTTTCTTGTTTGGTCGATGTACCACAAACATCTCAGTGTTGTGAAGGACTAATAAATGCTTATCCTGAAGATCTGAACAATAATTTATATACTGAACTACAACAGTTCCACTCATATATTCGCCACAAGTCTCGTGCATCAAAATCTGACAACACGTTCAGTCATGCAGAACTCTACAAAGTAATAGTTAGAGACAACATCGAGTGTGCTTTTCCAAATGTAGAAATCGCCTTGCGCATATTTTTTAATATTAATGGTTACGAACTGTTCAACTGAGCGCTCTTTTTCTCAGTTGAAACGTACAAAAAATCCAAGTAGATCGACAATGAAACAAGAAAGGTTTGATTCCTTATCTTTGCTGATGATTGAGGCAGACTTGTTGCGCAAAATTAACTTTGATGATGTACTCAAAAACTTTGCCAGACGTAAATCTAGAAAAAAAGAACTTAAAAATGTAAATGTGTGCTCTCTCTGACTTTCTTATCTATCAAAAACATTACAGTATTTTTGTCTACTATTATTACAAAATTAATTAACTATTAATTTAAATACAGAAATACCTTATTGTAGGTTTTATATGAGTGATAGTAGTACAAACATATGTGTTTACATTTCACAACTGTTTTTCTTTGTTAGTTTTTTGCATAATATTGAACATACCAGCAGTCAGTGGAGGATCGGGGGCCCGGGGCAGTAGGGGGCACCCATGTGGGTTTGTGCCTAGGGCACCAAGATGGCTTAATCCGGCCCTGCCAGTGCACAAGTAGTAGTAGCACATGTATTAACTACGCTTGAGCTCAATGCGAACGAACGCAAAAACCTAGGTCTATGACGATTTACACAAGTACCCGACGGAGAAGGATGAGCAGGCGATGTTCATAGCAGCTTGTGCCGTCACCTTCAGAGCTGTGAAACCTTTCTTATCTCTGTCTATTATATTGTCTACATCAGAGGTCACCAAACTACGGCCCGCCTGCCGGATCCGGCTCGCGACGTCATTTCATCCGGCCCGCCGACGGTAGTCGAACTTGCTTGATATAACGTATGGAACACGAGACGTTATCATACAATTTAAATGTAAATATTATGTTTAGAATAATAGGAGATCTTCACACGTGCGAAGACATCCTAGCTGCTATGTGTCTTAAATGTACTATTTTCAATTATAAATTAGTGTATATAGATTTTCTTCTTTATTGTAATGTTTGCTTATTTCGCGGCACCCCAAGACCTTCCCCGGCTCGAGGTAGCACCGCCTACGCTCTGACGTTACCATGGTTTCCATGGCAACACACACACACACACACGCACACACACACAACACCTTTCCTCCCCCAAATGCGCCCAGCTGTCAACGCAGGTCCGATACTCCAGAAATATTTACTTCTTTTTGCCAGTCATCCATTTTATAGGTATGTAACAAGGATTTATTTGTTTGACAATGATAGGTAAGTGAACTACAAGTGTGAATAGAGACAATAAAGTAGCAAACATAGCATACAAATGCCATAGAAGCTTCGTGCTATTACAAAAATATTATTGCACCCAGCTCAGAAGAATTCCCCGGTCAAGGTGTTAATCTAGCTGATCTCTAGGCCAGTGTTTTTCAACCTTTCTGCTGGAGCAGATCCTTACGCAAATGTTTACGTTGCTCGAGGAACTCTGTGCGATGATCTAAGTGTCTGTCCTACTTTATGTATTAAGCCAGATGGGCAGAAATGTTGCATTTATGCGTTTCCGGTCTGTTTCAGCTGAACACCTGGCTGCCACTCGCGGAACCCCGGTTGAAAAACTCTGCTCTAGGCTGTTTAATTAGGCCGGCCCTATTTATATATTTTGCAAACCTTATTATGAGATATATTCTATTACCAAAGGTAATACACTTTATACCTTTGGTGAGCCGTAGCTTCACCACTGACCCCTAGACCTCTGCTTTTCTTGTGTTTCAATAGGGTTTTAATTATATTTCTAATTCAATGTTTTTTTTCATGTTCAGATCCCGTGTAATTCACCCTTAATTATGGCTCCTAAGAAAATAAAAGTGGACACCGAGTGTCGCTTTTTCAATGAAGAATGGGGAGTAAAGTACTTCTTTGTGGAAACAAAGGACCAGAAATCAAGTTGTATAATACATAGCGAAAGTGTTGCCATTTTGAAAGAGTAAAATCTTCAGCGTCACTACGAAACTAAATGTCTATCAACATATTCAAAGTTTTCTGGAAAAAGTTACGCTCTGAGAAATATGAGTACATGAAACGTGGTTTAGAAACACACACACAAAATCTCTTTACGAGAAAGTTTGCTGAAAATTATTAATCTGTCACTCGTACAAGTTTTAAAAAAAAAATAGTGCATAATTAAGATGGCAGAACGAGGAAAACCGTTTACTGATGGCAACTTCAACAAAGAGTGTATGATAGAAGCAGCAAATGACTTGTGTCCTGAGAAAGCCGATTTATTTGGAACTATCAGCCTGTCGGCAAGTTCAGTTGTGCTAAGAACAGAAGAACGTGGAAAGAACATAGTGTTGCAGATACGCGAGAAAATTAGGAACTTGTGGTATTCTCTGGCGCTGGATGAGTCTGCTGATCTCTCGAGTACGTCACAACTTCTCGTGTTCATTCGTGGTGTCAATTTGAACTTTCAGATAACGGAAGAGTTGGCATCCGTTTGCAGCATGCATGGAACAATAATTGGAAAAGACATTTTTATGGAAATGCAACAAAGTTTTGCAAGACTATAACCTTCAGTGGAATCAGCTTCGATGTGTTACAGTTGATTGAGGTCAATGAAGTCTTTCTGGTGACTGCCGATTCCATCGACGATGAACTGTAATTTTCGTGGATGACTTTTTTGTTGGTATTCTGCCGGCGGCATTATGCACAGTGTACCTGTGCGAGCTGTTGGCTTGCCGAGATTCCTGTCTGTTCCACTTTTCACATTGGACAGTGAGGAGCATTTTGTGTGATGTTCACTGGCACAGGAACGGAGCATAATGGGGACGACCCGTTGCCGTGAAGTTGGAACCTCGACTAATTAACTAACTGACTGAGGAAAAAAATATAGCTGGAGTAAGGAAGGGTCTAATGGGGCAGATCAGGACTCAGTTGGAAGATTTGCAAATTCCTGGCGCTCTGTTCATACAATCATACATCAGCAAGCACTCTGTTGGAAAGACTTAGATATTTCTTGTGTACTGAAACCAGTCGTTTCTGCTGTGAACTTCATTCGGGAACATGCACTCAATTACCGTAAGTTAGAAGCGTTTCTTAAAGAAATTGCTTCTAAATTCTGTTGCTTGACTTATCACACATCAGTGAGGTGGCTCAGCTGCGGTAAAGTCCTGTTTCGTTTTTACAAGCTCCGAAACGAAATAGATGTTTTCCTCACAGAAAAAGATAGAGCTGATCCACAGCTGTCATATCCTACTTGGCTGTCAAAGTTGTCACTTTGGTCGACATCACATCCCACATGAATGAACTGAATTTAAAACTTCAGGCAAAAGATAACATCGTCTGTGATCTCTACAGAGTCATCAAAGGATGTCGGAGAAAGCTGTCATTGTTATAAACACAACTGGAAGGAGAAAAATATTCTCATTTTCACTGTTTCAAAGAGTTTTGCGCTACAATCACCGAAGACATCAACCTCGATTTTCCGAGAGAGAAAACATTATTCGTGACTTGAAGAAGCATTTTTTGGAGAGATTTTCAGATCCTGACAGAATTGATAGTGACATTCTTCTGTTTCAAAATCCGTTTGATTGTAGCCTTGATGACTTGTCAGTTGAACTACTGTTGAAGCTCATGTATTTGCAGGCAAATGACATTTTGACAGAGAAGAAAAACTTGTTGAATTTTACTGCTGCTTACCTGATGTTGAGTTTCCAAAACTGAAGAAATGTGCCCCTGGTATGGCATCAGTGTTTTGAACAACTTATGTCTGTGAGCAAACATTTTCAAAAACGAAGTATGTGAAGTCAACACATCGAACGAGATTGACTGATGAACATTTGAAATCAATTCTCTTGATTGGATGCAGAAATTCCAAACCAAACATTGATGACATCTTGAAAGCCAAATAT